>BSBK01003059.1:602500-945325 GCA_027943335.1 Chamaecyparis obtusa | reverse complement strand
AAAAATGGTGTATCATCAATGTAGATATATCAAGGGAATTACATCAAAAATGTTAGAGAAATGGATAAGAAAAGAAATGGGATACAAGACTGACTCCATCCCTCTTCCTGATCTCGAGGTGGAGGAGGAGGGGCATCTGGTCTCGTGGGTATAGGTATAGCTACCTCAGACTAGGTAGAAAACTAGGAATATGATGTTGCTTTGGCTATCACCAGACCTGATGTATAATGCATAGTAATAAGCTTCCCATGAGGCCTAGTATGTGGTTGTCTTCTAGGAACTCTAAAGCTCTCTAATTAGGCAATCCCTATCTCTCTCTACCAACTTTAGTTGTGCCTCAGTCACTACTCGATGTGTTTTGGCCTTTTCCAAGTCTTTCCTAAGTTGTGCATCCCCTTTGATGCTTCCATGTACTCCCTCAGCCCTAGGTTCCTCAATGGATGGAGCCTATGCTACTTTCTCTTCATCCCTACTTTTTGGTACCCCCCACTACCCCCACTAATCCTCTCTCTGCCCTGGGCCTCTACTAACCTAGTATCAGTGAAGGACTACTGCTGACCCTTGTAGATCCTCGTGACCTCCCCTTCTTGGCTCATCGATGGGATCATCCTCAACAGGTTAGGGTGCTCACTCTACCAAATCGGTGAATCATGGGAAGGGATGATCAATACGGTGCTTCCTCTATGTTGGTGTTATCCCTACATATGTGATAGTAGTTAGGTAGCCCTAGTCCACCGTAACTAGATCTCACAACTCCAGGACTGTGATGCTCATCAGCATGCTGGGCGTATGCTGCAAAATTATTGGGTGTATCTGGATATCACCCAAACTAGTGCTAGACACAGCTAATGCAAAATCACTCCATGATAGGAGAATTCCTAGAAGGTAGATGTTACATGTCATAATTCAAAAAGGACAAGATATATTAAGCTAAAGGAATAATGACAATGCATTAGAAATCACAAAAGACTTACCTTCCAATCAATGACCTGATGCTCAACATAAAGGAATACTCATAGGTGGAGCCCGTCTACCTATCACACCCTATGTATGGTCACCATACTGCTATGGTCATATCATCAAACTAACATCACTAAAATGAGGTCTTTCCCAAATTGGGTTGATGGATGTAGCTTCTATAGAGTAAAATGTATGGCATACCCGCTCCTTTGGAAGCCTATGTAATAGGGTGTGCAACAGGAATGTGCTCCCAAGCCCAGATCTACAGAATAAGTGCTCGAAACCTTGAAAAACTTACACCCCTTGCTAATTTCCATTTTTGTGATTGAAATTAAAATCTACGATTATTTACCTAGTCAAATTATAAATTCAACCCTCCTTGGTCAAACATAGTTGACCATTGACGCTATCACTTCCTGCTCGCTTTCACCTTAATTTCTCAAACCTCTATAGTAAATATTATGAAAATTTATCAAATCCAAGGGATTTCATACTCATCAACCTTGGTCAAACTTGGTCAACCTTTAGTCAAATTTGGTCAATAGGACCTTTAAATGACTTTGAACAAGCTTCAATCTATTCTGAATATACTGGCAACTAATCTTATCGATCCTAATATATGTTAGTACTCTTTCAATCAATAAAATTGTGTTCTAACCTCTTTTCCTCATTTCAATTTCAATCTTGAGAGGGCATAACCATATAGTAAATCTTCTTCTGCAAATCAAATTTAATCAATGAATTAATTGAAAATTCATGCCTTGGGGCATCTCATCTTCATCAAGAACCATATCATTCTTTGCATCTCTCTTAAATATTGGTCTCATCACTTCATATCAGGTCACTCTGACAGACATCTATTTGATCTCTAGGGGCATGTCAAGTTCATTAGGACCCATATCAATATGACATCATTCTCGGGGCATATTAGGTTCATTAGGACTCATATCAATTTGGCATTTTATTTCAATCAGGGGATTGGATTCCTTAGAATCCTTGTCAAAGCATTTATCTCAATCTATTTAGATAGATATTCAGTCTCATCAATTCATATCAAGCTAGATACTCTAGGATTATTAGTCTTCGCTCAATCAAGTCCGGAGCTTCTTTCTATTTATTAATCTTCATTCAATCAAGTTCATAGTTGGTTCTCCTTATCAAAAATAGTCTAATCGCTTCACATCAGGCTATTCTCTGATCTAGTTATTATCTATCTCTGAATCAACGCACTTCTTGTACATTGATCAAAGAGGAGAAAATTTAATCACCTAAAATTTGTCTAGTAGAATCTAAGCCCCTAATTTTGATTAAATTACCTCACAAAAAATTCTAAATCACAAAGGCATACTTACTAGACATAAATATGTAAGAAACCTAATTAATCTCCCTTTCATTATTAAATTATTTCTAAAATCAAGCCTAAATCATTTCTAAACTTGAAAAATCACTTAATTATCATAACTTATCTTTAATATAAAGTCCTAGCACTTTGTGCAAAATTAATCTTGATTAATTGGAAATTAAAATGAGATTTTTTATTTTGTCTTATTCTCTAATCAAGCTTGACCAATCAAAAATATTTAATCCTCTCACATGGATTGATCTCCCTCACCACTCATCTCTAGCTAACATCTTTTGCCTTTTAATCTCCACCTTCCATTCTTGAGGCAATTCCTTTCAATGGAAGCTCTTCCTTGGCTCAAAGGTTCCATCTAGATCCTCTTAGTTATTGGCATACTTGCATTATTTCATTCTTTCATTCTAGAGTAATCTTGCTATTTTTAATTCCTAGTTCTTAGTTTTCTTTCATCATATGCTTAGTAGTTATCTTGCATTCCTATTTTACTTCATTCCTAGTGTAATCTTGCATTCTTAATCTAGTTTTCTTTCATAGTACAACATCATTATTTTTGATAGATAAAAGTAGCAAAAGGGTGCTGGCCCAAGTAACAAGGGGACTAGAGGTGCATTAACAACATATTACTGGTACTAGTCAAAAGCATTTCAAGAGCAGTTTAATAGGAGAATAAACCAAGTCTAATCTACCTATATCAAAAAAAAAAACCATAGTACTTTTCAAAAATATTAACCCAGAGTATTTGAACTGAATAGTAGCAATTCACATAACTATAATAAGCCACATAGGGCTATACCAAGGACTAGGCAAAATAACCATAAAACTTGAATCAAAATGAGGGAACTAAGGGGCCATGCCCAGACAAAAGTAAAAACCTCATGAGCACTGACAGTTAGTTCTTTCCACCTAGATGCTTGGACATCAGGGTCCTGGCCCACTCCTCTTGCAAGAATAGGAAGATATCCTTATTGTCCTCGTTTGCCTCCAGACTATCGTCCCCTAATTTTTCCTACACAGTGCAGAGGGTCATAGCCAAAGTATGCATGACCTTTAGTGCAAATTTTTTATTCATCCTATAGTGAAGCTTCAGCTCCTTTAGGTCCCACTTAATTTTATAAATCTCTTTATTGAGATCAAAAAACCTCTGCTTCAGGGTGCCTTTAAGACTTTCTTTGCCAACCAAAACCTTGGGATTGTTTTCAATAGTGGGGGGCTTTTCCTGGTTATCATGGGGTAAAGACAGAGGTGGGGTTGGGTGGGGAGTCTCCAAGGTTTGTTGAGGGTTGGGAGGGGGAGTGTTACTAGCCCTAATCAGGCTCATGTGATCATCAGAAGAGCCCTTCATGGACTCAGTGGAGTGAGAATCTTTTTCAAACAGGGATTGCTCTCTAGAGACCACTTCCAAGATTCTAGTTTTACACTGCTCCTTCGCAATTCTGTTAGACCTTCGGTGACTTGAGCCACCTAAGTCCACCTCCAGCTTGACCTGGCTCTCCAAAAACCTCCATTTTTTGGGCTTCCATTCAGTCTCAGGAGTACTGTCAAACTCCTTCTGATCTTTAGTCTCAAGAGACTCAGAGACATGAGACTCCTCCTGCTCATCCTTCTGTTGAATGGATTTTTAACATATTTTTTGCGTACAACATCATTTTTAGTATTTCATTCTAGTTTTGCATTACATTTGAATATTCTATTTTGAAGTAGTCAAGTCACTAATCCTTCATGCCAATCTAATGAGCATCATAAAAGGATTAAAGTGACTTGAATTAGGAAGTAATAAGCCACTTTTGAGAGTTTAGTTGGTTCATTTGTTATGGACTCCTATAGCTAAATTCTTGAGTTAATGGTTTATTGAGTGTTGGTTGGATTCCAATTGATTACCAATATTTAACCACACAATAATTACTCCACATCAATCATTCAACTATCTTCTTTTGGTTTAAATTGTAAAACATGTCAAACCTAACAAAAAATATGTGAGGCATTCTTATGGCATATAAGAAAATATTGATGGTAGAGGGAGGGTATTTTCAGTGGTCTATGTTCTCTGACTATTGTATGGAATGTGTGCAGTAAAAAATGAGTCTATAAAATATATGAAAAATAAAAGGGATATGGGTCTAAACCCAAAACAATTTCTTGCAAAAATATATTTTACCAAAGATAGTTGAAAAAGAAATGAAAATCATAGAATTAAAAAATATGAAATAAAAAAGATTTTTCATAGATCATACTATTGTTTGTAGATAGATTTTTATGACTAGGTATACAAAAATAATTACCCTGAATTTAATAACTTTATCTTAATATAAGAATATTTATAGTCAAAATTCACCAAAACAACCCCCTAGATGTAATGGTGAAGTTAAATTGGGTTGAAGATGCTCTTACAAAATGTTGGTTCTTGGATTTAAAAAGAAATTTATTAATTCATTGAACCAAGATCTCTCCAAATGATAGGACTCCAAGGGCTCTAATACCATGTAATAATTTTCCAATAACAACAACCCAAGATCTAGAGACCAATGAATAGCACAAAAGCAAGAGAGACATTTATTAGAAAATATTGTTGCTATATTCTTTTAGTTCAAATTGAGATTAACTAGGATATTTCCTTTCTTGGAAATTGGATGTAGACTTTATAGTAAACCACTATAAATTCATCATTATGTCTATGTTTGTTCATTCTTTGTTTCAATTCTATTTCTATACATTTATTTATTTTTATTTCTTAATATAGATCACGAAATGTGTTCCCTTTAATCCGAATATTTAAAAAATATAAAATCAGTTATCTAAGGAAACTTTCTCTCAAGATATTCATTGTGCTACAAGTACAAGGTTTAAATGGGTCCTCAATAATACCAATCTAAAAATTGAAGTTAGGCCTAGTGGTACTCTTGCACATTGGAAGGGAATGCATGGATGTCATTACTAAGGTGGTATTCACTAAAGAAGCCCACAAAATGTAAATATAAGATATCTAGAAGATTTATTTATTATATGTAAGTTTTATAACTTTACGCATGAAAATAAGAAATCTATTTGGTAGGGTAAACGATCATTTGCCTGTTATCATTGAGCTTTTTTATATACAATAGGGAAAGGCTTTTTGTAAGATATTTTTTCTACTAAGAAACACAAAGATGATGTATTCAAAATAAAAATATGGTTTTTTAAAGGGTTTTACATGTATACACATAGCCTTGCACCATATTTTTTTGTAAAAATTAGTCATAATTTATGCTCTTTTTGCTAACTAATAGCTCCCACCACCACTACATAAACTTTGATATGTGCTTACCTTGACATTCCTAGGAGAAAATATGATTTGTATTTATCTTACTTTGGTTTTAGAAATTTGAATTCTATTTTATCCTTACTTGTCATGTCTTTGAAGTATCTAAAGTGCCCCTTCTTCACTAACAAGAGACTCCTTATAAATAAATATATTTGTTATTGTATGAGGTATTTATCATAATATAAATTTAAGATATATGCGCACATAGAAAGTAATATATGCACTTCTTATCTATTTACTAATAGAAATTCTATTTTATATATTGTAGAATACACTTGTGAATGCTCTATTTCTCCAAATGTGCTAGCTAGTCACATGCTCTACTTTTGTTTAGTTTTTATAGTTCTAGTTACTCACATGTGATGAACTACAACTGATTTAGAACCTAAATGGAGAATTTGTAATTCAAGATTACTAAAGAGTTACTGATTAGATATGAAAGATGATTAAATCAATATTACGTTGTCATTGATGTCAACTAGCTTGAAAAATACTTATCTTATAAGTTACTATACCGACACATCTGAAGAAAGGTGAAAGAGATGAAGAACAAAAATATCTACATCAGGAAGATGTATATGTCAGATGAGGATAAGGAATACACTAAGTAACTTGTTGATGAGTCTATGACTTGATGAAATTGACTTTATTACGTTGCATTCATTTATGATGAAGAATAGAGCTGAAAGACACAAAGCAGTGTTGTCGGTAAATAAAGCATTCTAGTATACACCGACATAATGTAGTGTATACCAAGTGTAGTGTTAACCGAGCTTGTGTTCACCGATGCTTTTATTTGTTAACTGAGAAAAATAGAAAGGAATTAAATGATCAGTTTAGCCGATAAAGTGATGAGCTGTAAAGTGTATGAAATCAAGGTAACAAATAAAGTTTGTTATGAAGATCGAGGGCTAACATAAATCAAAAGGGATCTAATGGAGTAGATTGAAAAGTGTTACTAACACATTAGTCGAGGAAGCTTAAAGTGGAAAAATGTATGAATATGATTAAGCAGCAAAATCTGATGGAGGAAAAGAAAATGATTTATTCATCTATATAAGAGACATTGGTTTCATTATTGAAACATCGTTGGAAGAAGAAGATACTATAGAATTATCATGTGAACAAGTTGTCATGCATTCTGATCATACCGGTTAATAAGAACTGAGCTACAGAATAATTACTGAGCTATAGAGAGTAATTACCAATGGACAGTAAGTTGATATAGTATTGAATCTAAAGTGGTATATTGATCAGAAAGATTTGAATGAGTTGAACATTGATTTGTAAACTACAATTTCAAAGTTGTTTCAAGGCAGATCATCTACTATTACATATTTAACCATTGTACATAGTCAAATCTCTTAACCGAGTGGACTATGAAAGTGTTTTGATGTTTCATTCATAGAGTGAACATTGTTATCCTACCAACCCGAGAGTGACTATTGGTTGGATGATAACTTTTGGTCTAAAATCCTCTAACAAGGTCACACCTAACAGTGTGTTTGTAACCTTTAACAGGGTTGGGTCTTCACCAACCTCACTTCAGAAGAGTGAACAATTTTGGGTTGTCGGTCCCAGGTGGTTTTTCCCTTCACAGGGTTTCCACATTAAATCTCTTGTGTTATGTGTTGATTGTGATATTTGTTTGTTATCATATTTTGCATATTACATGTTAGATTTGATCGGTAACTATTATAAAGTTTTGATTGACAATAGGTAAAAACACAGATAGTGAAAGTATTTTATGTTTATTGAGTAGCAGAAGTAGAAGAATTATTTTGGATTATGCATTTTGTATTGGGACACTGGGTAACTAATTCACGCCCCCTCTTAGTTATTCTAACCATTGGTATCAGAGCTACAGTTTCTTAGAATAGAGTTTTAAGGACTCCAGCAAAAAGATCTCAAGATGTATAAGAGGGAAGTGCCAAAGCTAAACAAAGATAACTTCATAGTATGGCAAAGCCAGATGAAGTTTCACATATCTAGAATTGGGAATTCTGCACTAGAACTGATGGAAAATGGCTACATTGAACCGACACCAGGTCCCCTAACACTTGATCAACTGAAAGACAGGCACAAACACAATATTACTATGATGGAACTTGCTGCTACCTGTACCAATGCTGAATTTGAAGACATTAAGGGATGCACAACTACCAAAGCCATGTGGGACAAACTGACTGTAATATATAGTGGAGATGCGAATGTTAAGAGAGCTAGAGCAGAAAGCCTAAGAGGTCGATTTGATGATATGAAGATGAAAGAAGGTGAGAACATTGTGCAATACACAAATAGACTAAAAGAGGTAGTACATGCTATTAGAGCATCTAGTGGAGTTATTGACGATGAAATAGTGATAAGAAAGATTCTCAGAACTTTGCTGCCAGTTTATGTGATCATGATCTCTGAAATTCATGAAACAAGAGCTACATCCAACCTTACTCTTGACACACTAATCAGTAAGCTTACAACCTTTGAATTGAATAATTTTGACAATAGTGTTGTACTTTATGTTGAATTTGATTTCATGTCTTCTTTGAAGATTGATAAGTCTAGTAGCAAGAATGATAAGAATAATGATAGTGATAGTAATACCGATGATGAACTTGATGAGCTTGAAGCTCTTATGGCTAGAAGATTTCCCAAAGGTAAGGGAAGGTATAGAGGCAAGTTACCCTTAGCATGTTTTAATTGTAAAGAAGTTGGCCACATCACTACTAGATGTCTGAATAAGAAAGATGATGATAGATCCAAAGACCGATCCAAAGGAAGCTATGGGAGAAGAGTCAACAGAGGCTACTGACACAACAACAAAGATAACTAAGATAGCTATGATAAAGGGAAAAAGGTATGTTACATAGATGAATAATTTGAATTTGAATTTGACACTGATGATGATGTAGAAGTAGTATTTGTTGCTATGAAAGATGATTCAAAGGAAGAAGAGAAATATGAAGAAACAACACTAATCTCTAAAGTAAGTAGAAATGATACATGGATCATAGATAGTGGTTGTACACATCATATGACTAGTGATATAGATAAATTTGATCTACTTGATGAATATGATTGAGGATCTGTTAGAATGGGAAATGATGCACCTTGTATGGTGAGAGATAAAGGTTCACTAATGATTAATGATAGAATAAAATGTGAAAATGCATATTGGGTAGATGCACTAAACTATAATTTGTTAAGTGTGGCACAATTGAATAACTTAGGCCATCGAATTGTTTATTAATGAAGGATGAAGATGCATGGTTGTGGCATAAGAGGTTATTTCATGTGAATTTTGATAACATGATCAAGATTAGTAAGAAGAAAAGAGTTAGAGGGTTGCCTAACTTGTCAAAACTAGATCATGCTATGTGCCATGAATGTCAGAAAGGTAAGATGACTAAGTCTAGTTTTAAGAGCAAAGACTAATCAACAAAGAAGATACTTGAGTTGGTTCATACCGACCTATGTGGTCCTATGAGAACTTAGAGCTATTATGGTGATAAATAATTTATTCTTTTTGTCGATGACTATACTAGACTAATGACTGTTATGTTCTTGAAAGAGAAATCTGAAGCATTTAAGATGTTTAAGTGGTATAAGGAAAAAGTAGAAAAAGAGACTGGAAAAGAATTAAAATGCTTAAGATCTAATAAAGGAGGTGAATTTATCTCTGATGAATTTACTAAGTTTTGTAATGAGCATGGTATTAAGAGATAGGTCTCTGCACCGAGAACACCTCAGTAGAATGAGATTGCTAAAAGAAGGAATAGGTCAATCATTGACTATGCTAGAACACTGATGATACAAAAGAATGTTGCTTAGACATATTGGAGGGAAGTTGTCAGTACAACTGTATATGTGCTTAATCGAGTACAACTGAAGAAGGACACCAACCAGACACCTTATGAGTTATGGTTTGGACACAAACCTACTGTAATTTATTTCAAGATTTTTGGAAGAAAATGTTTTATTCTTAAAGATGAGAGAAATGGGAAATTTTATTGTAAAGGGGATGAAGGAATATTCTTAGGATATTCTACTAAGAGTAAAGCATACAAATGTCTGAATAAGGTTACAAATAAGATGATTGAAAGTACTAATGTCCATGTTGATGAGTTTGATGAGAAGAACATAGAAGAAAGAAAGGAATCAGAAGACTATGGTAGATTCACTTACATTGAACTTCTCAATTATCTATTGAAGTCGCAACCTATGATAACCGATCAACAAGAAAATAACCTCGAGGAACAGGAAAGGGAAACTGATGAACAAGATGGTGCTACTGAGCAAGAACATGAACCTAAATAGGATGAACAAGAAAGAAGAAACCAAGTACTAGCTAGTTTTGTTAGAAGACATCATCTCGAGACACAAATTATTGGAGACAAACAAGCTGGAATGAAGATAAGAAGAAAAACAAGACAAGGTACATGTCTAGTGTATAAATTTGAACCAAAGAATGTGACAGTTGCATTAGAGAATGAAGAATGGGTTAATGCAATGAAGGAGGAAATAGAACAAATAGAGAAAAACAAAACTTGGTCCTTAGTACCCCAACCTAAAGATAAGAATGTTATCGGTACTAAATGGATATTCAAAAACAAACTGAATGAAAATGGTGAAGTGACAAGAAATAAAGCGAGATTGGTATGCAAGGGATATGCACAGGAAGAAGGCATTGACTATGGTGAGACATTTGCACCTATTGCTAGATTGGAAGGAGTTAGAATGCTACTTGCATATGTTGGACAGAAGAAATTTAAATTTTATCAAATGGATGTGAAGTCAGCATTTCTAAATGGTATACTTGAAGAAGAGGTCTACATAGAATAACCTGAAGGATTCATTCATCCAGAGGACATAAACATGGTATGTAGGGGTATGTGCAAGATCATGAGGGGCCAAAAAGTGGCGATGTGAAAAATATTCACTTTTCACTTGTCCAAAAGCACATGAAAATGCTTGTTTCCTTTTGAGTAGGCCTAAGTGTCAGTACACCTGGGCAAACTTTACACCAAAGCACAAGCCTAATTGGGTACCCAATACCTATGGCATAAATTCAAAACCTACGAGCCCTTTTCCTCATTTCTTTTCACATTTTTGCTTGGGAAAATGGCTTGATATATCAGATACATGATATATTTTCAATTATCTAATTTTGGCAAGAACAAATTTGACTCCCTAGCATATTTGGTAAGTAAATTTTTTATTTATTTCGATTATTTTATTTAATTTTCATGCCAAATGTCTTTTTTTTTGGTTGAAATAGGGTTTTGTATTTATATTTATAATAATATATGAAATTAGATTGAAATTTAGATTTTTAATTTATTTAATCAGGCATGGATGACAACAATGAAGAAAATAACCCTCCTGCACCAAATAACGATTCCAAAAATTATCCCCCATGTCAAAACCCTTGATCTTTAGAAGATTTGATACAAGATAATTTGAACACAATAAGAGGTTTCCAAAACAAATATCAAAATATACCTACATTAGGTCCCATGCTTGCCACACTAAATACAATTGTTGAAAATATTGACACACTCATGTAGCAACATAATGCTACTCTTCATTGGCGTGATGATATGCACGTCCAATTTGATGATGAGCTTGAACATGATGGGATTGCGGCCCTTAATATAAGTAAGGAAGATATAGCCACCCTTTTTGTCAATCCTAAAACTGGAATACCAATTGACCCCAAAAATCCCAAATTATCAATAAAATGGTGCACAAATGAAGCAATACGCACAAACTTTTAGGATCGTTGGTGGATGGTTTTTGATAAACCACCCCATAGCAATTTGGAGGTCCCATTTTATTTCATAAAAAAATTGTATGTTGAGTTTTTGCTTAGTCACCATGTTGATTATTGGATTATGAGGCCCAACATGGGCATAGCCGGAGGAGCTCCTCAGACTAAGCCATTTGCCTAGCATAAAAAGGCCACTACCTTTGTGCCCCCAAATGATGTCGCACCCCCTCCTCGAGTGCAACATCCTGATATCATTGCAGAGGCTGCCTCACAGACTATTAGGGCCATTCATTTACTGAGTGATTAGTTGATCAAGCAGACCAGGTCAATGTTGCCTCCTGGTGTGGATGATGCTAGTGCATTGACATCTCGTCAGAGTTCACATGTATGCGAGCCCCATATTTGCATTATATGCAAGAATATGTTCCTTGAACTACTTACTGATGTTGATACATATTAGTATGTTATTGATGAGGAGGATATAGGAGATACAATTGCAGAGGCTGCAACACCTCATGGAGCATCTACATCTCATGACAGTTCTCAAGAGGTGTACAAAGAGCCATTGACTCCTATTGATATGGTAAGAGTAAACATTATAAATAAATTTTTCACATGACTAATTTAATTTAAAAATAATTTATTTATTTAGATTAGTTTTAATGATTGCATGCACTTATGTATATATATTTTTTCCATTTATGTTCAGTCGATGACACAGGAGGAGGTGAGACAGGTGGATGAGTCCACACTTTCAGCCATTTCATTTAGCCTTAATGACTATACGGTATATTATAAATTATGTACCCATTAGTTATTTTTTATATCATTTGGTGTACATGCTTAAATCTCTATCAATTAGAGAAATAAAATTCATACATTTACTTATATATTGTCATCTTATTGTGTTCTTGCAGGCTATAGCCAATGTTAGTGGGGGGCATGAGGGGGTTCCTTCATCAAGTGTCGACAAAGGAAAGGTAGTTAATTATTTAAGATTAATTATGCATGCATATGTATGCCACTTGTGTGTAGTAATAAATATTTTACTTGCACTTTATTGTATAGGGTGTGGCTATTGATGATGTCCCAATAGCAGTTCGGTAGCATAGGGTTACATGCATCTCAATTCGAAGTGATAGCCCGTTTGTACATAGACTTTTACATATTGTTATTTGTATTTTGTAACCAAGGTTGCTATGATGAAGTACATTTATATATCATTGACAATCTTTTTACTCTCATAGGTTACTCTGAGTGTGAGGGAGGGCCCACAAGAATCTTTCATATCTTTGTTGACCCAGCCCACTATTCCAGAGGAGGGATCATCAGATGTAAGTTTTAATTTTAGTTCAATCAATTTGTAATTTTATTATGCTATCATCTTATTTTGTAGATATTATTCTATGTTGCACCACTCTACTAATCTCATTATTGCAAATATATATTTATAGGTCAGAGTTGGTATTGTTGGCATGGTCCCTTCGCTACCCAGGACTTATGCTAGGACACCTGATCATGGTAGGTGATCGAGAGACCAGGTACAAATATTTGTATTCAGTTATAATTTTAATTAAATTAGTGTTTGAATTATGAACTATATATATATATATATATATATATATATATATATATATATATATATATATATATATATATATATATATATATATATATATATATATATATATATATATATATATATATATATATATATACAAATCATATAAAGTAAGCAATCTAACTTGGGTTTGAACTCATTTTTTATGAAGGATCAATCAGAGGCCAACACTTCGTCAAAGAGGCTGCATTTTGATGATCCCCCTACGACATAGGATGTAGTTATAGTTTTGTGGTCATTTAGAAATGCCACTTGGCACATTTTGAGATGGCATAAATGCCACATTGTACACTCTAAAACATTGATTTTGTAGACATTTTGCAATGACATGTGCCATATTTGTATATGGAGATACTTTTGATACATATGATACTTTGTATATATAGAACATGTTCATTTATATGTTATATTTGTGTCATCTTTTGTATATACATATTTATTATTCATGTTTATGGAATTGAATGGTGAAGTTATATCTTGACTATGATTTAAATTATATCTTGTTGAAGTTATATTTGTTTTGCTTTACTCTGGAATACCATGTTCATGAAGCTTATTATGTTTGAGGTTTAACTTCTATAGATTTCCTATGTTCTTATGTTTCATACCATTATATATACTCACTTGAGCCACTTAGTACTACATTGTTTCAATACTATGTATATACTCACTATGTATATAACTCATCATATTGGGGTCACTTGAGCCACGGAAGATCATTGCCCAATCGTGCTGAGGGCACCTTGGGGTCACTTGGATCGAGCATGGTCATGAGTGTTCTAGTGACTCCATGGGTAGAATGAGGTTGTCACTAGCATTTACCCAGCCAACCAGAGTCAATAGAGCTAATTGTTTGATGCAATGTCAGACGGTTTGAAAGATACGCTGCTGAGCCACTTTCAACTGACCTTGAGTGCAAGTTTTGGCATTGACTAAGATTGCCTTTCCAAATGAAAAAGAAGTTGAATTTCCCAAAACTAAGAGAGGTTATTATAGACCTTAGAAAGATGATCTTGTAGCCCCTAATAGTTTGAAGATACCTCTCATGAAGACCGAGATACGAGCCATGGAAGATCACTGCCCAATCATGCTTAGTGCACCTTGGGGTCACTAGGGTCAATTGTGGTTGCAAGTGTTCCAGTGACTTCATGGGTAGAACAAGGTTGTCACTAGTGTTTACCCAGCTAATTGGAGCTAATGGAGTAGATGGTTCAATGTAATGTCATACGGTTTGAAAGATACATTGCTGAGCCACTTTCAACTGACCCTCACTACAAGTTTTGGCATCAACTGAGATCACCTTTCCAAATGCAAACAAAGTCAAATCACCCAAAATTGAGAGAGGTTATTTTAGACCTCAAAAACATGATCTTGTAGCCCCTAATGGTTTGTCGATACTACTCATGAGGTCCAAGATACGAGCCCTGAAAGATTGCTGCCCAATCATGCTTAGTGCACCTTAGGGTCACCTGGGTCAAGCATGGTTGCAAGTGTTCCGGTGACTCCAGGGGTGGAACAAGGGTGTCACTAGAATTTACCCAGCCAACTAGAGCCAATTGAGTAGACGGTTCGATGTCAGGTTGGATGGTTTGAAAGATACGCTACTGAGCCCCTTTCAACAAACCCTCACTGCAAGTTTTGGCATCGATTGAGATCGCCTTGCCAAATGAAAATGAAGTCGAATCACCCAAAAAAAAGAGAGGTTATTGTAGAGCTTGAAAACATGATCCCTTAGCCCCTAATATTTTTTTGATACCTCTCATGAGGTTCGAGATACAAGCCATGAAAGATCGCTGCCCAATCATGCTTAGTGCACCTTAGGGTCACTTGGGTCGAGCGTGGTCGTGAGTGTTTCGGTGACTCCGTGGGTAGAATGGGGTTGTCACTGACATTTACCCAGCCAATTGGAGCCAATGGATCAGATGGTTCAATGCAATGTCAGATAGTTTGAAAGATACGTTGTTGAGCCACTTTCAACAGACCCTCACTGCAAGTTTTGGCATCGACTGAGATTGCATTGCCAAATACTAATGAAGTCGAATCACCCAAAACTGAGAGAGGTGATTGTACATCTTAGAAACATGATCCCGTAGCAAATAATATTTTTTTGATACCTCTCACGAGCTCCAAGATACAAGCCCTAGAAGATTACTGCCTAATTGTGCTTAGTGCACTTTGGGGTCACTTGGGTCAAGCATGTTCGCGAGCATTCTGGTGACTCCATGGGAGAAACAGAGTTGTCATAGAATTTACCCATCCAACTAGAGCTGATGGAGTAGATGGTTTGATGCAATTTTGGACAGCTTGAAAGATACGCTACTGTGCTACTTTCAACTGACCCTCACTACAAGTTTTGGCATCGACTGATATCGCCTTCCCAAATGTAAACAAAGTAGAATCATCCAAAACCAAGAGAGGTTATTATAGACCTTAGAAATAAAATCACATAGCACCTAACACTTTTTTGATACCTCTCACAAGCTCCAAGATACAAGCCACAAAAAATCACTGCCCAATCATGCTTAATGCATCTTGGGGTCAGTTGGGTCAAGCGTGGTTGCGAGCATTTCATTGACTCCATGGGTGGAATGGGGTTGTCACTAGCATTTACCTAGATAACCAAAGGTAATGGAGTAGATGGTGTGATGCAATGTCGGATGGTTTGAAAGATACATTGCTAAACCACTTTCTACTGACCCTCAGTACCAGTTTTGACATCGACTAAGATTGCCTTGCCAAATGCAAACGAAGTCAAATTGCCCAAAACTGAGAGAGGTTATTGTAGACCTCAGAAACACAATCTTTTATCATCTAATGGTTTGTCATTACCTCTCACGAGCTCCAAGATATAAGCCATAGAAGATCAATGCCCAATCGTGCTTAGTGCACCTTGGGGTCACTTGGGTCAAGCATGGTCGTGAGCACTCCGGTGACTCTTGGGCAGAAGGGGGTTGTCACTGGTGTTTACCTGGCCAACCAAAGTTGATGGAGTAGATAGTTTGATGCAATGTCAGATGGTTTGAAATATACACTACTAAGCCACTTTCATCTGACCCTCACTGCAAGTTTTGGCATCAACTGAGATTTCCTTGCCGAATGCAAATGAAGTCAAATTGCCAAAAAATGAGAGAGTTTATTGTAGACCTCAAAAACACAATTTCATAGCACCTAACAGTTTATCGATATCTCTCATGAGCTCTGAGATATGAGCCACAAAAGATCATTGCCCAATCGTGCTTAGTGCACCTTAGGGTCACTTGGGTCAAGCGTGGTCGTGAGCATTCCGATGACTCCGTGGGAAGAATGAGGTTGTCACTGGTGTTTACCCAGCCAATTGGAGTTGATGGAGTAGACTGTTTGATGCAATGTCAGACGGTTTGAAAGATAGGCTACTGAACTGCTTTCAACTGACCCTCACTACAAGTTTTGGAATTGATTGAGATTGCCTTGCCAAATGAAAATGAAGTCAAATCACCCAAAACTGAGAGAAGTTATTGTAGACCTCAGAAACATGATCCTGTATCACTTGACATTTTGTTGATACCTCTCACGAGCTCCAAGAAATGAGCCATGGAATATTGCTATTCAATCATGCTTAGTGCACCTTGGGTCACTTGGTTCAAGCATGGTCGCGAGTGTTCCAATGACTTTGTGGGAATAATGGGGTTGTCACTAGAGTTTACCTAACTAAATAGAGCTAATGGAATTGATGGTTTGATGCAATATTAGATAGTTTGAAAGATATGCTACTGAGCCACTTTTAAATTACCCTCATTGCAAGTTTTGACATCGACTAAGATCACCTTGCCAAATGAAAAAAAAGTCAAATCACCCAAAATTGAGAGAGGTTATTGTAGACCTCAGAAACACAATCTTGTAGCACCTGATGGTTTGTTGATACCTCTCACAAGCTCTGAGATATGAGCCATGGAAGATCATTGCCTAATCATGCTTAGTGCACCTTGGGTTCACTTGTGTCAAGCATGGTCGCAAGCATTCCGGTGACTCCGTGGGTAGAATGAGGTTGTCACTGGTGTTTACCCAGCCAACTAAAGCCAATGGAGTAGATGGTTTGATGCAATGTTGGATGGTTTAAAAGATACGCTACTGAGCCACTTTGGACTGACCCTTACTGCAAGTTTTGGCATTGACTTAGATCACCTTGCCAAATGCAAATGAAGTTGAATCGCCCAAAACTAAGAGAGGTTATTGTAGACCTCAAAAACATGATCCCATAGCACTTGAAGGTTTATCAATATCTGATGAAGGGTGATCCCCTTAATACCACAAGCACATAACAGAAATAGAGAAACAACAACAATAATATGCAAGAACAGAAAATTGGCTTCTTATTATCTCCACAAATGTGGAATTACAAACTTTCAAAATTACAATATGAAAAGCCACATGGGCATTCCCTTACAATATTCTATAGGACAAAGCCTCGAATCAATACCCAGAACTGCCCTAGACAAAACTACGGGCCTTCTTTATATAGGCAATTTCCACCACCCGAGAAGGTTCTAGAAATTTAGCCCTTAGGGCCGACCAAACTTAGAATTATTTTATTTTACAATTTATTACATCAAAGTCAGCTCAAAATGAGTTTTGAAACCCAAATAGAAATTTTGAAGAAAAACTATTTTCTGCCATTTCAGGTGACCCAACTTCCGAAGACCATAAGTCATCGCCCGTTGACCCGATTGGCTATTATAACCCCATTCTGGAAATGCCACGAAGCGTTCTATAGGCTTGATTGGTGCAAAGTGCCTGTCACCCAAATTTTCAATCTCATCCAGGGCCTCTAAAGCCTTCAAAACTGAGTTTGAAGTTTCTGTACCCTGCTGCCAATACCAAAAATCTTTAATATCTTTAAAACTACACCTGATCTAGCCATGAAACTTTGCTAGTAGGTTGATATAACTGAGATGAACCTCCATATGTAAAATCAGACATTCTGAGATCGTAAGACCAACTTACTAAAAATAGCAAGTTTCCACAAATAGTAACTCTGCACAAGATAGCCCTTATTGAATATAAAACCAGAAATATTTTTGGGTGATGCAAGATTGCTCTTACACCTAGGATGCTCCTGCATCAGAAACCTAGGATAATTTGAGAAGTGACCCTGTCACGACTCAGGTGTGTAGAGGAAAACCAAGATGGTTAATCTCCTCCTTTGTTAAGCATGATGAATCTTCCAGAGGTCATCCTTTCCATTTGATGAAATACTCTTCATATGCCATGTTCCTTGTGCTTCTGCCAACATGACTATCTAGTATGTCTTCAATCTCCTTGATATCTGAACTGGTTGCTGGAATACTCCACTGTGTTGCTGCAACCTCATCTTCAACACTTCCTTCATGATACTCTATCAAATTTCAAATGTTAAACACTGGTGAAATATTCAGCTCAGTAGGCAATCCTACCTCATATGCATTTCCTGAATCATGCTTCTTCATTATCTTACATGGTCCAAACTTCTTCATTTTCAACTTGTTATATGTACCAACTGGAAACCGCTCCTTCCACAAATGAACTATGACTTCATCCCCAACCTAAAATTCCTTATGCCTCCTTTTCTCATCTACCTTAGTCTTATACTGCACATTCATCTTGGTAATATGCTTCCTCACCTCCTCATGGATGTTCTTCAAATGTTCTACAAAATCCTCAGCTTCAGCACTACTTATTTCTCCTTTATCCATCTTTCTCAACTCAGATGCATTTCTTGGACTACTTCCATATACAATCTGGAATGGTGATTTACTAGTGCTCCTGTTGACAGAATTATTGTATGCAAATTCTACCTATGGTAAAATCAAATCCCATCCTGTTGGCTTATCTCCAACCAAACATCTCAATAGATTTCCCAAACTTCTATTCACCACCTCTATTTGTCCATCAGTCTGTGGATGATGTGATGAACTGAACTTCAAATCTATCTTCAACTTCTTCCACAATGTTCGCCAGAAATAACCAACAAACTTAGTATCTCGATCTAAAACTATGTTCTTTGGCAAACCATGTAGTCTCACCACTTCTCTGAAAAAAAATTCTGCTACATGAACAACATCATTAGTCTTCTTGCAGGGAATGAAATGTGCCATCTTCAAAAATCTATCAACTACTACAAAAATTGAATCATGTCCCCGCTGTGTCCTTGGTAAACCAAAAACAAAGTCCATACTGATATCCTCCCAAGGCTTCTCTGGTATAGGTAATGGCTGATACAACCCTATATTCTGATTTACTCCTTTCACCATCTGACATACTCTGCAACTCTATACAAACTTTTTGACATCTTGCTGCAACTGTGGCCAATAATAATTTTCACTAACCAAAGCAAGGGTTTTATCTCGACCAAAATGTCTAGCCAATCCTCCGCTATGCTTCTCCTTGATGAGATTCTCCCTCGTAGAACTTTTTGGAATGCACAACTGACTCCCTCTAAATAGCATATCATCCTAGATGATAAAATCCAACCATTTCATCCTGTCTAGAGTAACAGGTTCTTTACAAGCTTTCCAAGCTTCACCAAAATTAGGATCCTCTGGATACAAATTCTTGAGTTCCTTGAACCCAACCACTTCAATCTGCATCTCTATTAGCAATAGTTGCCTTCTGCTAAGAGCATCCGCAACCCTATTAGACTTTCCACTCCTATGTTTCAAAACAAATGTATAACTCTGCAAAAACTCAACCCATTTGAAATGCTTCTGATTCAACTTTCCTTGACTATTCAAATATTGCAAAGCTTGATAATCAGTATACAAAACAAACTCCTTAGGAAGTAGATAGTGTCTCCACTTCTTCAATGCCTGAATTATAGCATAAAATTCCTGATCATAAATAGAATATTTTCTCTTGGCATCATTTAACTTCTCACTGAAATAAGCAACATGTTTAGCTTCTTGGCTCATAACAGCTCCTATTGCAGTACCACTAGCATCACAATCTACTTGAAACACCTTATTAAAATCTGGAAGTGCTAAAACAGGTTGTTCTATAACTTTTTGTTTCAACAATTGAAAACTCTTTTCTGCCCCATTAGTCCACTTAAACTCTTTTCTATCCCCTCTCATTGTTTTAGTCAAGGGTCCAAAAATACTGCTAAAATTTTTGATAAACTTTCTGTAAAAGCTAGCCAAACCATGAAAAGATCTTACCTCAGTAGCACTCCTTGGAGTAGGCCATTCAAGGATAGTTTGTACCTTCTCTAGGTCCATTTTTAGACCTTCTGCTGAAACTACAAATCCTAAATACACTAACTCTTTCTTCACAAAACTACACTTCTTCAAATTAATCAACAATTTCTCATCTCTCAACTTCTCAAATACCATACGAATATGCATCATATGTTCCTCCAATGTCTTGCTAAAAATCAAAATATCATCTAGGTAAACAATGACAAACTTACCCAGAAATTCTTTCAGGACCTCGTTCATGAGCCGCATGAAAGTGCTCAGTGCATTGGTTAGCCCAAAAGGCATGACTAACCACTCATACAGTCCTTCCTTTTTCTTGAAGGTAGTCTTCCATTCATCTCCTTCTCTGATCTAAATATGGTGATATCCACTCTTCAGATCTATCTTTGAGAAATACACAGCCCCACTCAAACAATCCATAATATCATCCATTCATGGCAATGGAAACCTATACTTGATTGTGATCTTGTTTATTGCTCTGGAATCTATACACATCCTCCACTCTCCATTCTTCTTTGGTGCTAATACCACTGGTACAGCATAGGGACTCAAACTCTCTCTTATCAACCCCTTCTGCAATAACTCATGTACTTGTCTGTTCAACTCTTCACTTTCTACTGGTGTCATTATGTGTGCTACCTTGTTTGGCAAACTAGCTCCTAGAATCAAATCCATCTGATGACTGATCTTCCTTACCGGTGGTAATCCATCATGTACATTATCAGATACAATATCCTGAAACTCAGTCAACAAATCTGCAACCTCTACATATACATCCTCTACTTCTTCTTTACCAACTTTTGGAATTAAAGCAAAACACACATGTTCATGCCTCATACCATCAAGAAATTTTTTTCCGTCAACAAATGTTATTCTTGCATTACCACATACCTTTTCTTTGGTCTCCTTCAATGGCTTTAGCTTATGTCGCACTCCATCCTTTGTTAGGGAATAGGTATTCACACGACCATCATGTACAACACATCTGTCAAACTGCGACGGTCTACCCAACAACATATGGCATGCATCCATAAAGATGATATCACATAGTATCTCATCTTGGTACTCACCGATCTTGAACTTTACTAGGCACTATTCACTAACCATGACCTTGTGGTCATCCTGCACCCAAGCAATCTGATATTGATGTGGGTGTTTTTGTCTCTTGAGCTTCAACTTTGTCACCATCTCTTCTGACACCAAATTTTTAGTGCTTCCACTATCGATAATCACATCACAACATTTACCCTCACACTTGCATCTAGTGTGAAACATACTCCTCTTTTGTTCAGGTTCATTATCACCACTCAGCAAGACTCTTCTGTTAATTTGCGTTTCTCCTCTTTTAGCATCTTTAGAATTTGATGATCTAGCATCTTCATCTACATGTGCAATTCTGGCCTAGCGTTCATTTCTCCTGTCTATTCTGCCTTGGCACTAAGGACATTCAAATGCCCTATGACCTTCTTCTCCATAGTGAAAACATGTTCCATGGAAGCCTCCTCTTCCAGATCCTTGTCCTCTTCCTCTTCCTCTCTGATCTCTATTACTCTGATCCTGGAAATGATTGGAATTATTTCCTCTCTGGTTTTGACTACTACTGGCCTCATCCTTCTTTTTCGGATCTTCATTTTGGCCACCATATGACCGTCCACCAGATCTTCCACCATGACCTCTTCCATTTTGTTTGCTCTCAAACTTCTTGTTCAACTTTTCTTCTACTTTTAGGGCAAACTAGTATGCCTCCTCAATACTGTTCATTCGAATCAGATTCAACTCCTCCTAAATGCTTGGCCTTAACCCATTAAGGTATCAGGCAAATTTTTCCTTATCAGCTTCTGCATGGCCTGTTCTGATGAGGAGTCGATAAAACTCCTCTGTATACTCCTGAACAGATCTTCCTGCTTGCTTCAAACTTTGCATTTTCTTTATTAGGTCAAGCTCATAATCAATAGGAATGAACTGTCGCTTCAATTTATCCACCATCTGATCCCATCTTGTGATTTTATCTTTCCCTCTTCTATTTCACTCCAATTGAATTTTTTGCCACTAGATCTTCACATGACCTTTCAATCTGGCCTTCGCAAATTTGACCCTATCAGGATCCTCAACATCTTTATACTTAAAATAGTCCTCACATTCATTGATCCAGTCGATCAATTCCTCTGGGTTAAGATTTCCAAAAAATGTAGGAACCTCAATCTTAGGTCTTTTCCCAATCTTGGAAATCACCCGAAAAAGTCTTTCTTCCTCCTGGTTCACAATTTTAGCTTCTCCTTCTTGATATTCTTCTTCGGCTTTATCCTCGCTTTCATCTCTAACATTAAGATTCATTCCTCTGTGAATCTCTTCTTGTAATGCTCACACTTGTCTCTGCAGCTCTCTAACCTCAGGTGTCACAGCACCAGCTCTTCCGCCACGTTCTCTTCATGGAGGCATTTTTGCAATGTGCGCTGAAACCCTAACCACGATCCTGGTGCAAACTACCTCACAGTCAGTGATCTGTTTACACACTCAAGAACTCCTACTCTGATACCACTTGATGAAGGGTGCTCCCCTTAATACCACAAGCACATAACAAAAATAGAGAAACAACAACAATAATATGCAAGAACAGAAAATTGGCTTCTTATTATCTCCACAAATGTGGAATAACAAACTTTCAGAATTACAATATGCAAAGCCACATGGGCATTCCCTTACAATATTCTGTAGGATAAAGCCTTGAATCAATACCTAGATCTACTACCCAGAACTGCCCTAGACAACACTACGGGCCTTCTTTATATAGGCAATTTCCACCGCCCGAGAAGGTTCTAGAAATTTAGCCCTTAGGGCCGACCAAACTTAGAATTATTTTATTTTACAATTTATTACATCAAAGTCGGCTCAAAATGAGTTTTGAAACCCAAACAGAAATTTTGAAGAAAAATTATTTTCTACCATTTCAGGTGACCCAACTTCCGAAGACCATAAGTCATCGCCCGTTGACCCGATTGGCTATTATAACCCCATTCTGGAAACACCACGAAGCACTCTACAAACTTAACTAGTGCAAAGTGCCCATCACCCAAATTTTCAACCTCATCCGGGGCCTCTAAAGCTTTCAAAATTGAGTTCGAAGTTTCTGTACCTTGCTGCCAATACCAAAAATCTTCAATATCTTCAAAACTACACCTGATCTAGCCATGAAACTTTGCTGGCAAGCTGATATGACTGAGATGAACCTCCATATGTAAAATCAGACATTCTAAGATTGTAAGACCAACTTACTAAAAATAGAAACTCTGCACAAGATAGCCCTTATTGAATACAAAAACATAAATATTTTTGGGTGATGCAAGATTTCTCTTACACCCAGGATGCTCCTGCATCAATACCTCTCATGAGCTCCGTGATATGAGCCATGGAAGATTGCTGCCCAATCGTGCTTAGTGCACCTTGGGGTCACATGGGTCAAGCATGATCGCGAGTGTTCCGATGACTCTGTGGGTGGAATATGGTTGTCACTAGTGTTTACCTAGCCAACCGGAGCTGATGGAGTAGATGGTTTGATGCAATGTCAGATGGTTTGAAAGATACGCTACTGAGCCGCTTTCAATTGACCCTCACTGCAAGTTTTGGTATCGACTGAGATTGCCTTGCCAAATGCAAATGAAGTCGAATCACCCAAAATCAAGAGAGGTTATTGTAGACCTCAAAAACTTGATCTTGTAGCACATGACATTTTGTTGATACCTCTCATGAGCTTTGAGATATGAGCTGCAAAAGATCGCTGCCTAATCGTGCATAGTGCACATTGGGGTCACTTGGGTTAAGCGTGGTCGCGAGTGTTCCAGTGACTCCATGGGAAAAAAGGGGTTTTCAATAGCATTTTCCCATCTAACCTGAACTGATGGGATAGATGGTTTGATGCAATGTCAAGCTGTTTGAAAGATACGCTACTAAGCCACTCTCAACTAACCCTCACTACAAGTTTTGGCATCAACAAATATCACCTTGGCAAATGCAAATGAAGTCAAATAGCCCAAAACTAAGAGAGGTTATTGTAGACTTTGAAAATATGATCCCAAAACACTTGATGGTTTGTTGATACTAGGCATGAGGTCTGAGTTATGAGCCCCAGAAGATTTTTCCCAATCGTGCTTAGTGCACCTTTGAGTCACTTGGGTCAAGCATGGTCGTGAGCATTCTAGTTACTCCATGGGTGGAACATGGTTATCACTAGCATTTACCTGGCCAACCAGAGCCAATGGAGCAGACGGTTTGATGCTAGGTTAGACACTTTGAAATATATACTGCTGTGCCTCTTTCAACTAACCCTCACTACAAGTTTTGACATCGACTGAGATTGCCTTGTCAAATGCAAACGAAGTTGAATCATCTAAAACTGAGAGAGTTTATTGTAGACCTCAAAAACATGATCTCGTAGCCCCTAATGGTTTGTCGATACCTCTCACGAGGTCTAAGATATGAGCCCTAGAAGATCACTTCCCAATTGTGCTTAGTGCACCTTGGGATCACTTGGGTTGAGTGTGGTCGCAAGCATTCCGGTGACTCCGTGGGTGGAGTGGGGTTGTCACTAGTGTTTAGCCAACTAATCAAAGCTGATGGAGTAGATGGTTTGATGCTAGGTTGGATGGTTTGAAAGATATGTTGCTGAGCTGCTTTCAACTAACCCTCATTTCAAGTTTTGATATCGACTTAGATCGCCTTACCAAATGCAAATGAAGTTTAATCACCCAAAACTGAGAGAGGTTATTATAGAACTCAAAAACATGATCTCATAGCCCTAAAAATTTGTTGATACCTCTCATGAGGTCTGAGATATGAGCCCCAGAAGATCGCTTCCCAATCATGCTTAGTGCACCTTGGGGTCACTTGGGCCAAGCGTAGTCGTGAATGTTCCAATGACTCCGTGGGTGGAACATGGGTGTCACTAGCATTTAACTAGCTAACCAGAGCTAATGGAGTAGATGGTTTGATGTCAGGTTGGATGGTTTGAAAGATATGCTACTGAGCCGCTTTCAACTGACACTCACTACAAGTTTTGGCATTGACTGAGATTGTCTTGCCAAATGCCAATAAAGTGTAATCGCCCAAAACTAAGAGAGGTTATTGTAGATCTCAAAAAAATGATCCCATACCCTCTAATATTTTGTCAATACCTCTCACGATGTCTGAAATATGAGCCACATAAGATCGCTGGCCAATCATGCTTAGTGCACCTTGGGGTCACTTGGGTTGAATGTGGTCGTGAGTGTTCTGGTGACTCCATGGGCAGAATGAGGTTGTCACTAGCATTTATCTAGCCAAATAGAGCTGATGGAGTAGATGGTTCAATGCAATGTCAGATGGTTTGAAAGATACGCTATTGAGCCACTTTCAACTGACCCTCACTACAAGTTTTGGCATCAACTGAGATTGCCTTGCCAAATGAAAATGAAGTCAAATCACCCAAAATCAAGAGAGGTGATTGTAGACCTTGAAAACATGATCTTGTAGCACCTAACAATTTGTCAATACCTCTCATGAACTTCAAAATAGGAGCCCCAGAAGATTGCTCCCCAATCATGCTTAGTGCACTTTGGGGTCACTTCAGTCAAGCATGGTCGCGAGTGTTTTGGTGACTCCATGGGTGGAACAGGATTGTCACTAGCATTTACCCAGCCAACTGAAGCTGATGGAGCAGATGGTTTGATGTAATGTCAGATGGTTTGAAAGATACACTGCTGAGCTGCTATGAACTAACCTTGACTATAAGTTTTGGCATCAACTAAGATCAGTTTACCAAATGCAAATGAAGTCGAATCGCCAAAAATTGAGAGAGGTTATTGGACACCTCAAAAACAAAATCATGTAGCACCTAATGGTTTGTCAATACCTCTCATGAGCTCTAAGATACAAGCCACATAAGATCACTGCCCAATCATGCTTAGTGCACTTTGGGGTCACTTGGGTCAAGCATGGTCACGAGCATTCCGATGACTCCATGGGTGGAACATGGTTGTCACTAGCATTTACTTGGCTAATTAGAGCCAATGGAGTAGATGGTTTGATGCAATGTTGGATGGTTTGAAAGATAGACTACCGAGCCGCTTTCAACTGACCCTCACTGCAAGTTTTGGCATCGACTTAGATCACCTTGCCAAATGCAAACGAAGTCAAATCACCCAAAACTGAGAGAGGTTATTGTAGACCTTTAAAACAAAATCTTGTAGCACCTAATGGTTTATTGTTACCTCTCATGAGCTCCGTGATATGAGCTATGAAAGATCACTGCCCAATTGTGCTTAGTGCACCTTGGGGTCACTTGGGTCAAGCGTGCTCGTGAGCATTTCAGTGACTCTGTGGCCAGAATAGGGTTGTCACTAGTGTTTACCCAGCCAACTGGAGCTGATGGAGTAGATGGTTTGATGTAATATTACATGGTTTGAAAGATACACTACTGAGCCACTTTCAACTGACCCTCACTGCAAGTTCTCACATCGACTGAGATCACCTTTCCAAATGCAAACGAAGTCAAATCACCCAAAATAGAGAGAGGTTATTATAGACCTTAGAAACATGATCTTGTAGCATCTAAATTTTTTTTGATACCTCTCACGAGCTCTGAGATACAAACCATGGAAGATCGCTGCCCAGTCATGCTTAGTGCACCTTAGGGTCACTTGGGTCAAGTGTGGTCACAAGTGTTCTGGTGACTCCGTGGTCAGAATAGAGTTGTCACCAAAATTTACCTAGCCAACTGGAGCTGATGGAGTAGAGGGTTCGATGCAATGTCAGACAGTTTGAAAGATATGCTGCTAAGCATCTTTCAATTGACCCTCACTGCAAGTTTTGGCATCGACTGAAATCACCTTGCCAAATGCAAATGAAGTTGAATCGCCAAAAACCAAGAAAGGTTATTGTAGACCTTAGAAACATGATCTTGTAGCACTTGACAGTTTATTGATACCTCTCACAAGCTCTAAGATATGAGTGATGGAAGATCACTGCCCAGTCGTGCTTAGTGCACCTTAGGGTCACTTGGGTCAAGCATGGTCATGAGCATTCCGGTGACTCTATGGGTGCAATGAGGTTGTCACTGGTATTTATCTAGGAAAATGGAGCTGATGGAGTAGATGGTTTGATGCAATGTCAGACGATTTGAAAGATACGCTGCTGAGCCGCTTTCAACTTACCCTCACTGCAAGTTTTAGCATCGACTGAGATCACCTTGCCAAATGCAAATGAAGTCAAATCACCCAAAATTGAGAGAGGTTATTGTAGACCTTAGAAACATGATCTTGTAGCACCTAATGGTTTATCGATACCTCTCATGAGCTCCAAGATACAAGCCATGGAAGATCACTACCAAATCATGCTTAGTGCACCTTGGGGTCACTTGGGTCAAGCGTGGTCGCAAGCGTTCTAGTGACTCTATGGGAAGAATAGGGTTGTCACTGGCATTTTCCCAGCCAACCAAAGTTGATGGAGTAGATGGTTTGATGCAATGTTAGATGGTTTGAAAGATATGTCATTGAGCCACTTTCAACTGATCCTTATTGCAAGTTTTGGCATCGACTGAGATCACCTTACCAAATGCAAATGAAGTCCAATCACCTAAAACCAAGAGATGATATTGTAGACCTCAGAAACATGATCCTATAGCACCTGATAGTTTCTCAATACCTCTCACGAGCTCTGAGATATGAGACATGGAAGCTCACTGCACAATCATGCTTAGTGCACCTTGAGGTCACTTGGGTCAAGTGTGACCGCGAGCATTCTGGTGACTCTGTGGGTGGAACGGGGTTGTCACTAGTTTTTACCTAGCTAATCGGAGCTAATGGAGCAGACAGTTTGATGCAATTTTGAATGGTTTGAAAGATACGCTGCTGAGCTGCTTTCAACTGACCCTCACTGCAAGTTTTGGCATCGACTGAGATTGCCTTGCCAAATGCAAAGGAAGTCGAATCGCCCAAAATTGAGAGAGGTTATTGTAGATCTCAAAAACAAAATCCTATAGCACCTGATAGTTTATTGATACCTATCATGAGCTCTGAGATACAACCCATAGAAGATCACCTCCCAATCATGCTTAGTGCACCTTTGGGTCACTTGGGTCAAGCATGGTCGCAAGCGTTCCAATGACTCTGTTAGTGGAACAAGGTTGTCATTGGTATTTACTTGGCCAATCAAAGCCAATGGAGTAGATGGTTTGATGCAATGTCAAACTGTTTGAAAGATATGCTACTGAGCCACTTTCAACTGACCCTCACTTCAAGTTTTGGCATCGACAAAGATCACCTTGCCAAATGCAAACAAACTTGAATCGCCCAAAACCAAGAAAGGTTATTGTAGACCTCAGAAACATGATCCCATAGCACCTAATGGTTTGTCAATACCACTCATGAGGTCTAAGATATGAGCCCCAAAAGATTGCTGCCCAATCGTGCTTAGTGCACCTTGGGGTCACTTCAATCGAGCATGGTCGCTAGCATTCTGGTGACTTTGTGGGTGGAACAGGGTTGTCACTGGCATTTACATGGCCAACCAAAGTTGATGGAGTAGATGGTTTGATGCTAGGTCAGACGGTTTGAAATATATGCTGCTGAGCTACTTTCAACTGACCCTCACTACAAGTTTTGACATCGACTGAGATCACCTTGCAAAATGAAAAGGAAGTCTAATCACCCAAAAATGAGAGAGGTTATTGTAGAACTTGGAAACATGATCCCGTACCCCCTAATGGTTTATCAATACCTCTCATGAGGTCTAAGATACGAGCCCTGAAAGATCATTTTCCAATCGTGCTTAGTGCAACTTGGGGTTACTTGGGTCGAGCGTGGTCGCGAATGTTCTGGTGACTCCGTAGGTGGAATGGGGTTGTCACTAGCATTTACCTGGCCAATTAGAGCTAATAGAGTAGATGGTTTGATGCCATGTTAGATGGTTTGAAAGATATGCTGTTGAGCCACTTTCAACTGACCCTCACTGCAAGTTTTGGCATCGACTGAGATCACCTTGCCAAATGCAAATGAAGTTAAATTGCCCAAAACTGAGAGAGGTTATTGTAGCCCTCAAAAAAATGATCCCCTACCCCCTAATAGTTTGTTAATACCTCTCACGAGGTCTGAGATACAAGCCCTGGAAGATTGCTGCCCAATCATGCTTAGTACACCTTGTTGTCACTTGAGTCGAGTGTGGTCATGAGCGTTCCAGTGACTCCATGGGTGGAATGGAGTTGTCACTAGCATTTACCTAGCCAATCGAAGCCAATGGAGCAGATGGTTTGATGCCAAGTCAGATGCTTTGAAAGATATGTTGCTGAGCCACTTTCAACTGACCCTCACTACAAGTTTTGGCATTGACTAAGATCGCCTTGCAAAATGAAAATGAAGTTGAATCACCCAAAACCAAGAGAGGTTATTGTAGACCTCAAAAACATGATAACGTAGCCCTTGACAGTTTTTCAATACCTCTCATGAGGTCTGAAATATGAGCCCCAGAAGATCACTGCCCAATCATGCTTAGTGCACCTTGGGGTCACTTGGGTCGAGCGTGGTCGCGAGCATTCCGGTGACTCCGTGGGTGGAACGGGGTTGTCACTAGCATTTACCCAGCCAACCAGAGCTAATGGAGCAAATGGTTTGATGCCAGGTCAGATGGTTTGAAAGATATGCTCGTGAGCCACTTTCAACTGACTATTAGTGGTATGTTTGAAATTTGAACTATGAAACTAATCATGATTAAGCTTGTGAAATTTGAACTGTGAAGCTTATTATGTTTGAGGTGTAATTTTCATAGATTGTTTGAAATGATAAAAAATAATATCCTTAAAGCATTAGAAACAATGATCAAACATGGAAGAATTCAAACCATGCAAATGACATGTAAGATCCCTTCTTGGCACTATTAGCCACCCATACATGATTTTGGTCATAAGTCCTTATCAAGAGTTCTAGGACATTTACATTTTAAATCAAATTGATTGTTACAAATTGCCATTATAGGCTTCAAAAGATCTCAATTAACCATTAAGGATCCTTTTGTCCTTCTATCTCTAATTGGATCCATGGTGACCATAGGTGTCTTCATTGGTGCTCCTGCACAAGTTACAATCCACATACAAAACCAAGTTTATTGACTCAAAATACAATCTAAGAAAGGTGAAATGAATGTATTGAAATTAAGCTTAATGAACTTAGAAAAAAATGCACTAAGTTAACTTATTACCTAGTCAAGTGTTCCTGAAGGGTCATCTCTTTGCTTCAGGGTCTCCAATAGTGCTTCATGATCATGAGTACTAATAGTCCAAAGTTCTTTTGTCTTTGGTATTCCTTGATGCTTTGACAACTTGACATTTGTTTCTATAACAAGGTGTGAATACATGAGAATAGTTTTGTGCTTCTCATAGTCTTCAAATGCAGGAATTCCATTCTTTCTAATCATGTATGTTTGCAGCCATGTTCCCACAACAACAACTAAACCAGTAGGATATGTGAACCCATCACCATTTGTCATCAATTGTAAAAGCTTTTGTTTACCTTGTACACAATGTGCTAACCAATAATCTGACCTCTCATCATTCCCCTACGGTGCAACCAATGCAAAAACATCTCTAGGCTTTAGAAGATTTGAAAGATGGTCATAGTCAACTGAAGTGTCCATGTCATCATTTCTTATAGAGAGTGTCAAAGATAAAGGAGTTAGATACTATGGAACCCATGTATCCACCCACTCACTTGACTTGGCATTTAAGTAATCTTTTTTATAAAATAAACAACCATCATCTCTATGACATAAAAATTGATCTAGCAAGTCTCTTTATGATTTGGGAAGACCACTTGCACCACAATCCTCTAGCATTTCATTAGTATTAAAAGTAGAATGAATGGACCATAATAATTCATGATGCATTGAAAACTCAACATGATATTTGCAAAATGTATTATGAATCTTAAGGGGTACACAATAAAATGGCTTCATGGATTCAAAAGACCTTTGTGATATTTTCAATGTTGGATGTGTCTCACAAAAAATTTTATACAACATTGTTTGACTTACCTCCACATAATGTTTAGGATGTGGAGTACAGTCTTGATTGCCAACTCTCAACTTCAAGACATCCTTCACATTTGGTGACACTCTTGAGTTAGCATCCCAAAATTATTGAATTTCATCCTTGACAACATCTGTTAGCTTCTTATAGAAACGTGGAAGTCTCCCACCATAAGCCCATGTATCAATTTGAAGTGGATCATCAAGTCTTTCTCTTCTTGCAAGTGCTCTACCCAAAGTTTTACGGTCTATATTGAAGTCAACACAAGTTTGTCTCATCAAACGAGCCTTTCTCAACTGATGACTTACTAAGGAGGTTGCAATAACCCTCCGAGCAACTCTCTTGTCTTTTTCTCTACTAGTCTTCCCAATGCTATTAAGAGCATTGAAAAAATTCTTCCCAACAATGGCATTTCTCTCCATTTTCTTGTTCACATGAATCTTCAATTTCACAAGCACAGGTCTCATCTTTTGCATCTTTAACAATTGCACAAAAATTTGACATTTCTCAACCAATGTCTTGTTTCCAAAAAATTGATCATAAAGTCTTGAAGCCCACAACCTAACAGTTCTATGTGACCTCTTTCCTTCCCAATTATTCATAAATTTCTCCTCAATTTCAATTAACCATTTAGGTGTTCTTGAAAGCACCGAATTTAAAGTTTGATTATCTTTATTGCAAGGGACTTCATTTCACATATAATTTGGAGATGTGTAACATTCATGTGGTTCTTGTGCAAAATTTTCATTCCCCAAGTTTACATTTTTAATCTCCATCTGTACATTTTCATCTTCATTCCATTCATTGTCATTTCCCAAATATACATTTTCATTCCCCAAGTCTACAATTTCATTCTCCATCTCTACATTTTCATGTTCACTCCATACATTGTTATTCACAAAGTTAATTTCCATATTATTTTAAAATTCAACATCCTCTTCACTTACAACTAGATTTATGGGGTCACCTTGATTAATGTTTAACATACCTTCTCTCATTTTTTCAGTGATTTTCCTTATCTTTTTCCCTATATTCTTTAATTTCTTCATCTGTCACCTTTCTCTTGCATTTAGCCTTTCGACAACTACTACTTCCCATGGTGAGATGAAAAGTTGAAAAAAATCAAACAATGGGGCCCAAATCCCTTTTTTTTTTTCTGCAATGCGTGGAAAAAGTATTAAATCTCGTGCTTCTTTGGTCTATGGGGAAAGGGAATATTTTGGTCAAATATTAATTGTCCTAGAGCATACATTAATGAATTTCTTTGTGCCTTAGCAAAGGAAGCTAGCTGGATTGTTGAAGCTTATGGTACTATATACAGAAATGCGGTATGTATTTTTGGCCTAAATTTATTTCTCATTTCTTTTAGGTCTTTAAAGGTGGTTGGCTAACTCTTTGTATTGAATGTGCCTTTTACAGGTGCTATAAATCCTAGCCACATAGAAATGGAGGCTTTGAAGAATAGTTCATTGGAGGTGGAGAGAGAGACTACCTAGGGGTCCTAATGCATGATAAGGTGTACTAAGACCCCTAGGGAGTCCCCATGACCCCTCTTGACACATTTGAATGCTCAAGTGTGTCCGAACTAGTACCCCTTTAGACACACTTGAGTGTTCAAATGTTTCAAAAGGGGTCATGGGCACTCCCTAGGGGTCCTAGTATGCCTTATCACATGTTAGGACCCCTAGCAAGTCCCAATGACCCCTTTTCACACATTGGAATGCTCAAGTGTGTCTTAAGGGATCCTACGACCCCTTAAGACACACGTGAGTGTTCAAATCTGTCAAAAGGGGTCATGGGGACACCCTAGGGGTCCTACTATGCATTATCACATGTTATGACCCCTAGGAAGTCCTGATGACCCCTTTTGACATATTGGAATTCTCAAGTGTGACTTAAGGGGTCCTAGGACCCCTTCAGAAACACTTGAGCATTCAAATGTGTCAAAAGGGGTCATGGGGACTCCCTAGGGGTCCTAGTATGCGTTATCATGCGTTAGGACCCCTAGAAAGTCCCGATGACCCCTTTTGACACATTAGAATGCTCAAGTGTGTCTTAAGGGGTCCTACAACCCCTTAAGACGCATGTGAGGGTTCAAATGTGTCAAAAGGGGTCATGAGGACTCCCTAGGGGTCCTAGTATGCCTTATCACATGTTAGGACACCTAAGAAGTCCTGATGACCCCTTTTAACTCATTTGAATGCTCAAGTGTGTCTTGAGGGGTCCTAGGACCACTTCAGACACACGTGAGCATTCCAATGTGTCAAAAGGGGTCATCAAGAATCCTTAGGTGTCCTAATATGTGATAAGGCATACAAGGACCCAAAGGGAGTCCTAGGGGTCATGGGGACCCCTCCAGACACAATTGAGCATTCCAATCTATCAAAAGGGGTCATGGAAACTCCCTAGGGGTCCTAGTATGTCTTATCATGCATTAGCACACCTAAGAAGTCTTGATGACCCCTTTAAATGCATTGGAATGCTCAAGTGTGTCTTAAGAGGTCCTAGGACCCCTTTAGACACACATGAGCATTCAAATGTGTCAAAAGGGGTCATGGGGAATCCCTAGGGGTCCTAGTATGCCTTATCACATGTTAGGACCCCTAGGAAGTCTCGATGACCCCTTTTGACACATTGGAATGCTTAAGTGTGTCTTAGGGGATCCTAGGACCCCTTAAGACACATGCACGTGATCAAATGTGTCAAAAGGGGTCATGGGGACTCCCTAGGGGTCCTAGTATGCCTTATCACATGTTACGACCCCTAGGAAGTCCTAATGACCCTTTTCAACACATTGGAATGCTGAAGAGTGTCTTAAGGGGTCATAGGATTGCTTCAGACACACTTGAGCATTCAAATGTGTCAAAAGGGTTCATGGGGACTCCCTAGGGGTCCTAGTATGCCTTATCACATGTTACGACCCCTAGGAAATCCAAATGACCCCTTTTGACACATTGGAATGCTCAAGTGTGTCTTAAGGGGTCCTGGGACCCTTTTGGACACACTTGAGCATTAAAATGTGTCAAAAGGGGTCATAGGGACTCCTTAGGGGTCCTAGTATGCCTTACCACACGTTAGGAACCCTAGCAAGTCTCGATGACCCCTTTTGACACATTACAATGCTCAACTATGTCTTAAGGCATCCTAGGACCCCTTCAGACATAATTGAGTCTTCAAATGTGTCAAAATGGGTCACGGGGACTCCCTAGGGGTCCTAGTACACCTTATCAGGCATTAGTCCCCTAGGAAGTCCCGGTGACCCCTTTTGACACATTGGAATGCTCAAGTGTGTCTTAAGGGGTCATAGGACCCCTTCAGAGACAGTTGAGCATTGAAATGTGTCAAAAGGGCTCATAAGGACTCCCTAGGGGTCCTAGTACACCTTATCATGCGTTAGGACCCCTAGGAAGTCCCTATGACCCTTTCTGACACATTGGAATACTCACGTGTGTTTTAAGGGTTCCTAGGATCCCTTCAAACATAGTTGAGCATTCAAATATGTTAAAAGGAGTCATGGGGACTCCCTAGGGGTCCTAGTATGCTTTATGACACGTTAGGACCCCTAGAAAGTCCCGATGAACCCTTTTGACACATTGGAATGCTCAAGTGTATCTTTAGGGGTCCTAGGACCCCTTAGGACACACTTGAGCTTTCAAATGTATCAAAATGGCCCATGAGGACTCCCTAGGGGTCCTAGTATGCCTTATCACATGTTAGGAACCCTAGGAAGTCCTGATGACCCCTTTTGACACATTGGAATGCTCAAGTGTGTTTTAAGGGGTCCTAGGACCTCTTAGGACACACTTGAGTATTCAAATGTGTCAAAATGGGTCATGGGGACTCCCTAGGGGTCCTACTATGTCTTATCACACATTAGGACCCCTAGGAAGTCTCGATGACCCCTTTTGACACATTGGAATGCTAAAGTGTGTCTTAAGGGGTCCTAGGACCCCTTCAGACACACTTGAGCATTCAAATGTGTCAAAAGAGGTCATAGGGACTTCCTAGGGGTCCTAGTACACCTTCTCACATGTTAGGACCCCTAGGAAGTCTCGATGACCCCTTTTGACACATTGGAATGGTTAAGTGTGTCTTAATAGGTCCTAGGACCCCTTTGGACACACTTGAGCATTCAAATGAGTCAAAAGGGGTCATGTGGACTCCCTAGGGGTCCTAGTATGCCTTATCATGCGTCAGGACCCATGAGAAGTCTCGATGACCCCTTTTGACACATAAGAATGCTCAAGTATGTCTTAAGGGGTCCTAGGACCCCTTAAGATACACATGAGAGTTCAAATGTGTCAAAATGGGTCATGGGGACTCCCTAGTGCTCCTAGTATGCCTTATCACATGTTAGGACCACTACGAAGTCCCCATGATGCCTTTTGACACATTGGAATGCTCAAGTGCTTCTTAAGGGGCCCAAGGACCCATTCAGACACACTTGAGCATTCAAATATGTCAAAATGGGTCATGGGGACTCCCTAGGGGTCCTAGTATGCCTTGTCATGTGTTAGGACACCTAAGAAGTCCCGATGACCACTTTTGATATGTTGGAATGCTTAAGTGTGTCTTCAAGTGTCCTAGGACCCCTTAAGACACATGTGAGGGTTCAAATGTGTCAAAAGGGGTCATGGTGACTCCCTAGGGGTCATAGTATGCCTTATCACATGTTAGGACCCCTAGGAAGTACCAATGACCCCTTTTCACATCTTGGAATACTCAAGTGTGTCTTAAGGGGTCCTAGGACACCTTCAGACACACTTGAGCACTCAAATGTGTCAAAATTAGTCATGGGGACTCCCTAGGGGTCCTAGTATGCCTTATCACCTGTTAGGACCCCTAGGGAGTCCCCATGACCCCTTTTGACACATTTGAATGCTCAAGTGTTTTTGAAGCATTTAAATGTGTCAAAATAGGTCATGGTGACTCCCTAGGGCTCCTCATATGCTTTATCATGTGTTAGGACCCCTAGGAAGTCCCCATGACCCCTTATTACATATTGGAATGCTCGAGTGTGTCTTAAGGGGTCCTGGAACCCCTTCAGACACACTTGAGCATTCAAATGTGTCAAAATGGGTCATGGGGACTCCCTAGGGGTCCTAGTACACCTTATCACATGTTAGGACCCCTAAGAAGTCCTGATGACCCCTTTTGACACATTGGAATGCTGAAGTGTGTCTTAAGGGGTCCTAGGACCCCTTCAAACACACTTGAGCATTCAAATGTGTCAAAATGGGTCATGGGGACTTCCTAGGGGTCCTAGTATGCCTTATCACGCGTTAGGAAACCTAGGAAGTCCTGATGACCCCTTTGGACACATTGGAATGCTCAAGTGTGTCTTAAGGGGTCCTAGGATCCCTTCAGACACACTTGAGCATTCAAATGTGTCAAAAGGGGTCATGGGGACTCCCTAGGGGTCCTAATATACCTTATCACATGTTAAGACCCCGAGGACATCTTGATGACCCCTTTTAACACATTCAAATGGCCAAGTGTGTCTTAAGGGGTCCTAGGACCCCTTAAGACACACATGAGCATTCAAATGTGTCAAAAAGGGTCATGGGGACTCCTTAGGGGTCCTAGTATGCCTTATCACGCATTAGGAACCCTAGGATGTCTTGACGACCCCTTTTGACATGTTGGAATGTTCAAGTGTCTCTTAAGGGATCCTAGGACCCCTTCAGGGACACTTGAGTATTGAAATGTGTCAAAAGGGGTCATGGGGACTTCCTAGGGGTCCTAATATGCCTTATTGTGCATTAGGATACCTTAGAGGTCCTGATGACCCATTTTGACAAATTGGAATGCTCAAGTGTGTCTTAAGGGGTCCTAGGACCCCTTAAGACACACATGAGCATTCAAATGTGTCAAAAGTGGTCATGGAGACTCCCTGGGGGTCCTAATATGCCTTATCACATGTTAGGACCCCTAGGAAGTCCCGATGACCCCTTTCGACACATTGGATTTCTCAAGTGTGTCTTAAGGGGTCCTAGGACCCCTTCGGACACACTTGAGCATTCCAATGTGTCAAAATGTGTCATGGGGACTCCCTAGGTGTCCTAGTATGCCTTATCAAGTGTTAGGACCCCTAGGAATTCCTGAAGACCCCTTTTGACACATTAGAATGCTCAAGTGTGTCTTAAGTGGTCCTAGGATCCCTTCAGACACATGTGAGTGTTCAAATGTGTCAAATGGGGTCATGGGGACTCCCTAGGGGTCCTAGTACACCTTATCACATGCTAGGACACCTAAGAAGTCCCAATGACCCATTTTGACACATTGGAATGCTCAAGTGTGTCTTTAGGTGTCCTAGGACCCCTTCGGACACACGTGAGTGTTCAAATGTGTCAAAAGGGGTCATGGGGACTCCCTAGGTGTCCTAGTATGCCTTATCATGCATTAAGACCCCTAGGTTTTTTGATGACCCCTTTTGACACATTGGAATGCTAAACTATGTCTTAAGGGGTCCTAGGACCCCTTAAGACACATGTGAGTGTTCAAATGTGTCAAAAGGGGTCATGGGGACTCCCTAGGTGTAGTAGTATGCCTTATCAAGTGTTAGGAGCCCTAGGAAATCTTGATGACACCTTTTGACACATTAGAATGCTCAAGTGTGTCTTAAGGGGTCCTAGGACCCCTCCAGACACACTTGAGTGTTCAAATGTTTCAAAAGGGGTCATGGGGACTCAGTAGGGGCCTAGTATGCCTTATCAAGCGTTAGGAGTCCTAGGAAGCCCTGATGACCCTTTTCAACACATTGGAATATTGAAGTGTGTCTTAAGGGGTCCGAGAACCCCTTCGGACACACTTGAGTGTTTAAATGTGTCAAAATGGGTCATGGGGACTCCATAGGGGTCCTAGTATGCCTTATCCTATGTTAGGACTGCTAGGAAGTCCCGTAGACTCCTTTTGACACATTAGAATGCTAAAGTGTGTCTTAGGGGGTTCTAGGACCCCTTCAGACACACTTGAGCATTCAAATGTGTCAAAAGGGGTCATGGGGACTCCCTAGGGGTCCTAGTACACCTTATCACACCTTAGGACCTCTAGGAAGTCCCGTTGACCCCTTCTGACACATTGGAATGCTCAAGTGTGTCTTAAGGGGTCCTAGGACCCCTTAAGATACATGTGAGCATTCAAATGTGTCAAAAGGGGTCATGGAGACTCCCTAGGGGTCCTAGTACACCTTATCACGTGTTAGGACCCCTAGGAAGGCCCTATGATGCCTTTTGACACATTGGAATGCTCAAGTGTGTCTTAAGGGGTCCTAGGACTACTTCAGACACACTTGAGCATTCAAATGTGTCAAAATGGGTCATGGGGACTCCCAAGGGGTCCTAGTATGCCTTATCATACATTAGGACCCCTAGGAAGTCCCGATGAGCCCTTTTGACACATTGGAATGGTCAAGTGTGTTTTAAAGGGTCCTATGATACCTTCGGACACACTTGAGTGTTCAAATGTGTCAAAAAGGGTCATGGGACTCCCTAGGGGTCCTAGTATGCCTTTATTAGGCGTTTCCTAGAGAATATCCACAATTCGTAAACAAAAGCATCATATGGTAAAAATGACAAAAAAATAATAGCTAAAAGATAAAATTTATCATTAACGCTGGCAATACCAAGGTGATATCCGCTGTCAAATCCTAGCCTATGATGTGCAAAATGAGCAAACCAAGTGAAATGAAAGGGAAGGGATTGATTAAATAGCGAAGGTGCATCAAATCGGATCAATATCATAATAAATGCATAAAATACTATTACAGACAAAAATATTTGTATATTAATTTGTTACACCTTTCCCGAGCTTCTGTACCTTGCTACATGATTATACATTTTCGTTAGCAGAACTAAATTTTTAGGTTAAGTTTTACAGACCATCTTTTTAATCCAAAGGACGTAGATCGGCTATTGTATCTTCCTCAAATAGTTTGATTTTGTTTCTTTGTTCGATGTTATGCTAAAATGCATAGGTAATTGAGTCCAGAATACTAGAAAGAATTCTTTAAGAGTCCAATCTAGATTCTTTAATGCTTCTAGTTAATCCAAATTTAGTTGTTATAAATATGAGATGTTAGTGAATGACTTCTTGCTAATACTACTCTTCCACCAGATCTAGATTTCAACCCTTTTGTGGATCTACAGGCTCAATCGCAAGCCCACAGGATTGGCCAAGAGAAAAATGCGATTGTATATCAACTAATTATAAAATGTTCACTTGAGGAGAAAATATTGCAACAATCAAGAAGAAAATTGGCTATGGAAAATATAGTTATGAATTATGTTAAGAATGAAACTATTAAGGAATTGCATGATATATTACTGAACAGTGCAAGGAATATTCTTGATGAACATGGGATTGCAGTTACATCTATTCAATATACAAAGGAAGATATAGAAAATCTTCTTAATAGAGAGATTTTAAAGTGGGAGAAAAGGACATTTCAGAAGAAAATAGTTATTTTGGTGCCATCCAAGGTATGCCAATTACTCAGGATGAAGAGTAAAAGCCCACAGTTAATGGGAAAGAGTAGGAAGAGATTCTTGGACCCACAATAGAAGTTACAGATAAGGAGGAAGAGCTAGGAAGGGGAAAGTAACAAAGGAAAGAAGCAAGATATGCTTATGAGCCTATATCAGATGATGATGATGAGTACTCACCATCTACTAGTAGCTCAAGTAGTGAAAAAATCTCTTCAGTGCATATGTACACTGTCACAAAAAATTTAGATAGAGAAGTAACAAGTGTTGTGGAATTATCCATAGAGCAATGTGAAATGAAGCCTCAAATTGGTTCATTAGCAGGCAAAGAATTTGGTCATGCACTCATTCTAGCACCACAAATATTTCTATTAGAAATGCCTATTCGTCAATGGCCTTGCATTTACAAGACTTGGGAAACTAGGTTACTCATGTTGGGCAATATCCCTCAAATGTAAGTTCATTGCCACCTTTGGCAAGGCAGTCTCACTCCTCATTTTACAACAAAGGGCAGCCATCTATGGTCCAAGGTTTTAATTCAGCTGACAAATGGAGAGCTTCTCAAGGTACTGATCTCTTTCATAGAGAAGTTCCCGATTCATCTCAAGGTTCTCGTTTAGGTGACCAACTCCTTCGAGGTCCACAAATAGACCCATTGATTTCCCAAATTGGTAAAAGGGTAGATGAAATTTTGGAAAGAGTATCCCAATTGAAGAGAAATGGAAATTCCAGTGAGCATAAAGTTATTGTAGATCCAATGGGTGTATCTTCTCCACTGACAAATATAACTGCATTTCCAGAGACTTGAGTTTAAATGGAGACTGTTTGTTCCCAAACATGCCCCAGTCGAGCAGATGAACCAAATGTTGCTTGAGTAAAGAAGATAGTGGTTTATTAAAGCATCTACATTATCCCACTTTCTATTAGTTACTACTTTTTGAGCGGCTTACCAGCTACTTCTGTGCGGGATTCCTATAATATATAATGTCCTCATGCAAGTACATGCCAATTTTTGTAAACATTTTTAGTTCTAAAGTGTTAGTGAGCAATATCAAAGAAAAGGTTCTTGCATGTGTTATTTAGACACATGATATTAATAAATTAGGAAACCATTTTTCTCCCATTACATGGCAAAAATGCCTAGATTCACTTTGTCGGTATCAATAGGTAGCAAGATGAGGGAAGAAATATATTTGTGAAGAGGAAGTACAAATGTTACTATCCAAGACTATTTGGAGAGTAATATTCTTCTCCTGATTGTAATAAGAAACTCAAAATGCAGAAGACACCAAATAGTTGGGGCATTTATTTCCTATGACCTATGTCAATTTCAGTTCAATTCCTATGGATGATATTCTCAATGTGTAAAAATAAACTAATGTGTTATTTTAAAATGGTGTTGACTGAAATTTAATAACATATGTCAAATATCCATTTTTTCCAGAATTTGAAATAGAACCAGTGGCAATATAATCAAATTTGTGAATTACACATCCAATCATTGGATGTTAATCAAAAGTACAACATAGTAATATAAATTTGAACTGATAAAAAATCTTAGTCTTACTTCAAACCTACTCCTGTGTATGTGGATTCTTGGAGGTATCTACTAAACAATGTGTGGATCTATAATGTCCCTATCCAGGACCTTACTCACTTTGCTTAAAACTCCTAATTAGAATTTGGATTTCTAATGCCTGCTATGATATTATTTAAGTTTGCTTTGCTCCTTACTGATTAATATTGTAATGAATTGGTTATCCTTCCCCTTCTCTCTCTCTCATACTCTCTCCCCTTCCTCTTCCCCTTCCCCTTCTCTCTCTCTCTCTCTCTCTCTCTCTCTCTCTCTCTCTCTCTCATCACCCTCTCTCTCTCTATCTCGAGCTATCTCTCTCTCTCTCACCTTCTCACTCTCTCTCTTCCTCAATGGCCGCCCATGAATTTCTTAAATGGCTAATTAATTTCATTTGCTTCTTTCAATGGCCATCCATGATTTTTTTGCAATCTTCCAACCTTTTGTACATAGTCGTAAGATACATATTAATATATTATACATATAAAATAATATATAATATATGATATATAATGTAACCTTTAATATTAATATATATTAAATAATATTTAAAATGTAAAATGTATATTATATAATATTTAATATATAATATATAATCTAATATATAATTCTAATATATAGTTTTTTATATATAATATATCATATGAAGGATGGAGAAATGGGAGGGAGAAAGTGGAGGGAAGGGAAAGTGAAAATTCAAAATTTTGTCATCATATTCAGGTACTTGAAAATGTCAGGTACTGGATTAGGCTCGGTATTGCTTTGTGCACCAAACCTACATGGTCAACTATTAAAATGTCTCAAATACATTTTTTTCCCTTGTTTCTTTGAGTTCCAAACTTCGACAATGTAGTTGCTGACTTTTTTTTCACCTGAATTTGATAAAACAAAAAGGGTATCTTAAGGAGATTATCAACTTTCTATCGATATAATTGCTATCAAATTTTGAATTTGGTAAGTAATTATTAGTTATTTTCTAATTGAGCTACCTCTAAAGTGTTGATTTATATACTGATTGAAAAATGACTATAAATTTCAGACGGTATAACATTTTTGAAATCTGAAAAATGCGTCAAATTCTATGCTTCACCTACTATAAGGAAAAAAAATAAATTTGAATTTTGTAAAGTTTTGAATGAGTTGAGGTGGTCAGACATGGGAGTTTTTTAATTCTGAAAATGTTATAGCAGAAAATTCATAATTAATTATTTTTTTGGAATAAAATTATAAAAAAATGTGTCACATCCAAGCATGAGTCTACTACTTATATATAAAATCTTATAATAAAATATTATCATTTGATTATGATTAAGGTGGTCAGACATACACCTACTTCTTATTTTTTTCTAGAAATTTTTATACTATTGCATTGAAAATTATACTTTTCACCAATCATACCAAATTTTTCTCAAAAAAGGCCTAGTAGTTTAAAAACTACATTCAATTTTCTACAAATTCTATTCTTACAAATTTTTGATATTAGGTTCATAGCTAGTTGAAATTTTCACGTCAAGTTGACTAACCCTGATTTGCTGATTTTTCATTGCCACTTAATGGCATAGTTTGGCCCCTCATGATCTTGCACATACCCATAGATTACACAAAGCTTTATATGGTTTGAAGCAAGCACCAAGAGCATGGTATGAAAGGCTACATACTTACTTGTTAAGTATTGGATTTGTAAGAACTAGTGAAAACAAGAATTTGTACATGAAAGGTGATACTGATGACACTATTCTTATTGCTAAAATTTTTGTTGATGATATTATTTTTGGAGGTCAAGATCATGTATGTAAATATTTTTCTGATGACATGAGGAATAAGTTTGAAATGTCTATGTTCGGAGAGATTAAATTCTTTCTTGGATTACAAGTGATTCAGTAGAGTGATGAGATATTCATCACATAGTCCAAGTACATAAAGGAAGTCTTGAAGACATTTGGCATGGAAGATGCTAAACCTGTAGGAACACCGATGGCTACTGGAAGTAAACTAACAAAGGAAGATAAAACTACAGAGATAAACTAGACACTTTACCGATCCATGATTGGTAAACTAATGTATGTAGTTCACAGTAGACCAGATATAGCACATGCAATGAGAATTGTTGCTAGGTATTATGCTAATCCTAGAGAATCACACAAGATTGCTACCAAAAGGATCTTAAGATATCTAAAAAAGATAGAGGATTATGGATTATGGTATCCTAAGGAAGGTAAGTTTGAGTTGAAGGTTTATACCGATGTTGATTGGGCTAGAAATGTGGATGGCAGAAAAAGTACCACCAAAGGAGCATTTTCTTTGGTGAAAGACTTGTAACCTGGACAAGTAAAAAGAAAGCTTGTATTTCTCAGTCTACAGATGAAGCAGAGTATGATGCTACTGCTACTAATTGCTCAAACATTTCTATATCAGGCAAGTGTTGGAAAGAATGAATGAGGTAATCACTGACCCAGTGATTATATACTGTGACAACACAAGTGCTATTTATATTTCAAAGAATCTAGTGATGCACTCTATGAAAAAGCATATATCAATTAAGTATCACTACTTAAGAGAACAAGTGCAAGAGAAATAAGTGAAGTTAGAATTTGTTACATCCAAAGAACAACTTGCAGATATCTTTACAAAGCCTCTATCGAAGGACACATTTGAATATTTGAGGACTAGACTTGGGGTCCGTCACCTGTCTATCGGTCACTAATGTGATCTGGATGTTGCATCAGCCTAATCTTATCAGATGATCACACATGTTGATGCAACATAGTTCACACTTTGGATATTTTTCAAGGTTGTGATTAAGTTTGAAGAACTGAAATAGATTGGGATATCAGTATACAAAGATATAGAGATTGCACTGGACAACAAAGAGTTACTTAGCTACTACAAGAGTTGATTGTTTATTTGTTTCTTTGGCATTGTTGTCAAAGGGAGAGATAAATAATATGAAATAGAAAAGAAGAGATATGCATCAATGAGAACTATCTAAGGGAGAGATAATCTGAAAGAAAGAAATAGGAACAGGAACCTGAGAGCTAAAAAGATTATATCTATAGAATGACAAAGCTATATTTTATAATGTTGTTTAGTAACATAGTGATTAAACATATTAAGCCAGGGAGAGCTTACACAACATTTGATTACAGAGTTATAGAATACATATTTGGTATGTGTATGGTACATCTAATATTACTTTAGTTTCCATCAATGCCAAAGGGAGAGATTGATGAACTACAACTGATTTAGAACCTCAATGGAGAATCTGTAGTTCAAGATTACTAAAGATTTTATGATTAGATATGCAAGATGATTAAATCAGTATTATGTTGCCATTGATGTCAACTAGCTTGACAAATACTTATCTTGTAAGTTACTATACCGACACATCTGAAGAAAGGTGAAAGAGATGAAGAACAAAAATATCTACATGAGGAAGATGTATATGTCAGATGAGGATAAGAAATACACCGAGTAACTTGTTGATGAGTCTATGACTTGATGAAATTGACTTTATTATGTTGCATTCATCTATGATGAAGAATAGAGCTGAAAGACACAAAGTAGTGTTGTCGGTAAATAAAGAATTCTAGTATACACCGATGGAATGTAGTGTATACTGAGTGTAGTGTTAACCAAGCTTGTGTTCACCGATGCATTTCTTTGTTAACCAAGAAAAATAGAAAGGAATTAAATTATCAGTTTAGCCGATAAAGTGATGAGCTGTAAAGTGTATGAAATCGAGGTAACATATAAAGTTTGTTATGAAGATCAATGACTAACATAAATCAAAAGGGATCTAATGGAGAAAATTGAAATGTGTTACTGACACATCAGCCGAGGAAGCTTAAAGCGGAAAAATCTATGAATATGATTAAGCAGCAAAATCTAATGGAGGAAAAGAAAATGATTTACTCGTCTATATAAGAGACATTGGTTTCATTATTGAAACATCACTAGAAGAAGAAGATGCTACAAAATTATCACATGAACAAGTTGTCATGCATTCTGATCATACTGGTTAATAAGAATTGAGATGCAGGACAATTACCAAGCTGCAAAGAGTAATTACCAACAAACAGTAAGTTGATATAATATTGAATCTGAAGTGGTATATTGATCAGAAAGATTTGAATGAGCTGAACATTGATCTGTAAACTGCAATTGAAGTTGTTTCAAGGCAGATCATCTACTGTTACATATTTAACCATTGTACACAATCAAATCTCTTAACCGAGTGGACTATGAAAATATTTTGATGTTTCATTCATAGAGTGAACATTGTTATCCTATCAACCCCAGAGTGACTGTTGGTTGGACAATAACTTCTAGTCTAAAATCCTCTAACAAGGTCACACCTAACAGTGTGTTTGTAACCTTTAATAGGGTTGGGTCTTCACCGACCTCACTTCAGAAGAGTGAACAATTTTGGGTTGCCGGTCCCAAGTGGTTTTTCCCTTCATAGGGTTTCCACATTAAATCTCTTGTGTTATGTGTTGATTGTGATATTTGTTTGTTATCATACTTTGCATATTACATGTTAGATTTGATTGGTAACTGTTATAAAGTTTTGATTGACAATAGGTAAAAATACAGACAGTGAAAGTATTTTATGTTTACCGAGTAGCAGAAGTAGAAGAATTGTTTTGGATTATACATTTTGTATTAGGACACTAGATAACTGATTCACCCCCCCTCTTAGTTATTCTAACAACATGCTCTATTTTTGTTTAGTTTTTATACTCCATTCTTATTTCAATATTGTTCTTTATATTGTTATAAAACCCAAAGGCTATTATTAGAGATCAAATATTTAGGGACATATACTTTCTATGAGAAGAGATATTTTCTTTTTAAAGAGTTAGATGAATACTAAAACTATTTTAAATTTTAACTAACATTTTCTCAAATAATTTAGCCAAGTCTCAAGTTCCTTTTTCGACAGAGAAACATTATGATCCAAGATTTATTAGGATGAGAGAAACTTGTTTTATTCTAATGACCTCTGGGGATTCGTGACTAATGGGTATTTAAAGCCACCTAAACAAGAAATAGAGTTGGTCCTAACAAATGTTGATCACAATTTAATGAAGGAGAAGAAAATGAAAGATAATAAATCCCTTGAACTTATTCAGCAAATCTTACACCATTTTTCCAAAGTATTCTAGTGCAAAGTATTCAATCTAGGCTTAGAAAACTCTTGGAATTTGTTACTAGGGTGCATTCAAGGTGAAGAATGTCAAGTTATAGAACTTGTGGAGAGATTTTTAGAATTGGAAAAATGAAGGATAGTAATATTATAGATAGTTTTATGACTTAGTTCATCCACATTATTAATTAATTGAGATGATTTGGAGATAACATTTCATATAAGATTGATTGATAAATTTATTAGATATTCACAAAAGAAATTTGAAATTATACTTGTGTTCATAGAAGAGTTTGAAGATATTAGTAAAATGAAAATTGATGGATTAATTTGGTCTTTGGTCACACATGAATTAAAAATGACAAGGTATGATTATAATCCATTGGAGAATTCTTTCAAAACTCATATGAAAATTACTAGAGGTAGATGTAGAGGAAGGTCTAGTAACAATAGAAGAGGAGGCAAAACTATTAGTAGAAGATACAATAGAATTGATTCAAAATTTAAAGAGAAATCTATTAGGAACCCTTCAAAGTTGAGGGGGAGTAATAGAAAAAAATTATAAAAAGGAAAAATGAGATATGACAAGTAAATGGTACAATATTTTTATCACAAAAAGTATGGTCATTTTGTTGACAAGTATTTGAAGAAGCAGGTATATGCTAGAAAGCTATCAACGTGAATCATAGAATAGTGTGAATATAATATAAATTTTTTTTCAAATTCTAATATGACCTAAGAAATTGTAAATGATGTTTGGCTTTTGGATAGTGGAGAAATCAATTATATGATTGGAAATGCAAAGTTTTTTACTAGCCTTGACTTTACTATAAAACTCTAAGGTTATGATTGATAATGACAAAAAGACAAGTGTTAATGGAAAGGGAGTTATTTTTGTCAATGCCAAGAATGATGAAAGAAGAATCATTGGTGATGTGTATCATGTACCTAGCTTAAAATGCACTTTTTTTAGCATTGGAGAACTGGTAGAAAAAAATGGCTCAAATTTTTTCCTAAGAACAATGTTTTGTCATTGATGAGTCTATAAGTAAAAGGGTTATATCAATAGTAGAGATGACAAAATTAAGCATTTTTCCACACACTTATAAATAAATGAACTATCTAACTTTTTAGGTGCTTAGAAAAATAAGATTTTAGATTAATCATAATTATTACACTTAAGATATGGATATTTACACTTTGGTGGCCTATATTTGTTATAGAAGAAGCAGATAGTGAAAATGTTTCTTATTATCAAGCTATCAATAAGATAATGTAAGCACCATAGGGATAATTTTTTTCTAGAGTTTTGTATTGAGAAAAATCTTCTTTGGAGATTGTAGACATGGGTTTTTTTAGATCGATAAAAATACCATCATTTACTAGTAATATTTAAATATTCACCTTTATAGATTATTATAGTCAAAATACTTGGTTTTATTGTTTGAAGCAAAAATATGAAGCTTTTGGTGCATTCAAGAGGTTTAAAGTCATGACTGAAAATAAGCGTGCCAGATATATTAAGTTCTATGATTGAATATAAGAGGTGAGTATATAGTAAATAATTTCATGTTTTTCCATGATCATGGACTCAAGAGATAATTTATTAATTTTGTTTACTCTACAAGATAATGGAGTAGTTGAAAATAAGAATCAAACCATTATGATCATGATTTAGAGTATTCTAAAGGAGAAACATTTGTCAAATGAAGGGAGCAGTATTCATCTATTTAGTTTATATCTTAAATAGGAGTCTGATTAAGAGTGTGAAGGACCATGCTCCTTCTGGAGTGGTACGATTTACAATGTATCTCATTTGAGGATTTTTTACTATGTTGTGTATGTACATATATCCAAAGAGATAAGAAGGAAGTGGGATGATAGAAGTTTAAAGTGTATTGTAGTTAGATATCTAGTGAGGACTCTAAGACATATATACTATATAACGCCATCACCAAGAATTTTATTATTAGCATAGATTTTGAGTTTAAAGAAAAGGAGGCTTGGGATTGGATAATAAATACATCTATTATAGAGGAATATATTTTATCTCATGGAGATGATGATGGAAATAAGAAAAGTACATAGTATGGATAGTTGATTCTATAAAAATATACAATCCTAGCAAGAACTCGAATAAGACAATCTCTAAGTGTTATCTTGTAATAGTTTAAAACACCTAGAGCACAAGATCATGGTGAACAACAAAAAAAAAAATTAGAGGTAGTTAATGAATCTAATCCCACATTATCTTTTGTAAGGAATAGAATTAAAGGCTAGGAGTGTAGAATCTTACGAGAATTATATGAGTAGAATGAAGAGATAGATCAAGTTATAAATTTTATATTGATGTCATATGATCCTGTCAATTTGAAAGAAACTATAAAACAAGAGGTTTTTGTAAAAGTCATGGATGAAATGATTGATGCAATAAAAAGAAATAACACATGGAATCTTTTAGATTTACCTAAAGGTAAAAATATGTGTTAGATGGATTTATGAAACTAAGTTAAATTATAAAGGTAAGGTTGAGATGCACAAAGAAATATGTGTAGCTTAGGGGTTTAGTCAATATCTATGTACTAATTATAATTATAAAAAATAACCTATTGCCAAACTTGACATAGTGTGGATGGTGTTAGCTATTCCAGAACAAAATAAATGGAAAATGCATCAAATAAATGTATAGTCTATATTTTTCAAATGGACTTTTGGAAGAAGAGGTTTATGTGAAACAACCTCTAAGGTATAAAATTGAGAGAAAAGAAGATAAGGTCTACAAGATAAATAAGGAATTACATGGATTGAAACCAACTTCTAGAGTATGGTATAGTAGGATTAATGAATACTTGAATAAAAAGGGATTTAGTAAGAGTCCAAGAGAGTCAACCCTATATAAAAAGGAAAATCGAGATGGAAATATATTGATAGCTTGCTTGTATGTTTATGATTTTATTTTTGCTAGAGATCACTCTATAGATGACTTTAGGACTCATGAAAATAGAGTTTCATATGACTAATTTAAGATTAATGAAATATCTTCTTGGTGTTGAAAATACTCAATTTGCAAATGGTATGTTTATTTTTCAATCCAAGTATGTAAAATATCATGTGAGAAGGTTTAAAATAGTGAATTGTAATCCAAATAAAACACCAATGGTAACTGGTAAAAAACTATATGAAAAGGATTAGGGGTCAAGTGTTGACCTGACTTTGTAAAAGAGATTGGTTGGAAGTCTCATGTATTTTACAACATCAAGGCCTAATTTAATATTTTTTGTAAGTTTAACTTCTAGATTTATGAAGTCTCTCTTGAGTACCTACTTGAAAGATATAAAAGGTTTCTTAAGACATATTGCTAGAAAAATATTTTTTATATTTTTATATGTATCAAATTTAGATTGTAAACTGATTGGCTATATTGATAATGATATTGCAAGTAGTGTTGATGACAAGAACACCACATTAGGGTATGTGTTCATTTTTTTATTAGGTACAGTAGCATGGGCATTAAAGAGGTAACCCAATGTGACTTTATCATTGACTGATGCAAAGTATGTTACAATAATGGTAGTAGCTTGTCAGACCATTTGGATGAGAAGGGTTTTGATTGAGTTTCTACATGAATAGGAAGAAATGAATTGAATTTATTATGACAATCAATGTGCCATTGCATTGTCAAAGAACCATATTTTTCTATAATAAAGGTAAGCATATTGATACTAGGTTTTATTTCATTCAAGAATTGGTAAATAAAAATGAAATTTGTACGAAGTTTGGGAAGTCAAGAGATCAATTTGTAGATATATTTACAAATAACCTTGGTAAAAGAGTCATTTGAAATTCATATAGAAAATATAGGATTTTGTATGATCTAACAATAGTTCTACTTGAGAATATATGATCAAAATTAAGGGGAAGTGTTAAAATTAATTATAATTTCTCTTATTTGCATTGACTCATATCTCCCACTATCACTACATAAAATCTAATCAACACTTATCTTGACATGCCTAAGAGAAAATTAGATTTGTACTTATCTTACTTTGTTTGCAGAAAATCAAATTTTGTTTAATCCATACTTTCCATGTCTTTCAAATCTTTAAACCGCCTCTTCTCCTACAATAAGAAACTCCTTATAAATAAATCCATTTTCTACTATATGAGGTATCTGTGGTAATACAATTGAAGGTCTCTAAGATCTGTAGAGTTTAATATATATGATTCTTTTCTATTTATTAATAGAAATTATGTGTTATATGTTGTATCATACAATAACAAATGCTCTATTTTGAGTCACATGCTTTGTTCAATTACATGCACTTTGCTCAATTCATATGCTATGTGTTCATTTTAATACTATGTTTCCTTTTCCTCTACAACCTGCAATTTTGATCACTCTATAATTACCATAAATTTTATACCATTTTGGGTTTACTTTCAATCAACGCATCTAGAATATAGATAACTAAAATTTATTGAAATCATAGGTAGCCAAATGGGAATCTTTTTGAAGAATGATAATATTTTTCTTTGAAAACCTTATGTATCTTGCTAGACTTTGTGTCCTCTTAGATTCTACAAAGGACTTTCCCAAATCTCTTCACATTTGATCTAAAAAAGGACTATGAAATCAAATAATTTTTCTTAAAGGTTCAAAATTAGTATGTGAAGTGTGTCACTTGGAAGAGAATTTTAGTAAGGATGAAAAACATCAACAAAGGCTTTGACAAGGAAAGTGAGGATCCAAATCAAATGGAGTAGATAATAAAGATACTCTTCTATTTCAAGAGATAAGTAGCAAAATGGAAACTCAATTTGATATTTCAAATAAGGATCCCTCCCAAATTTCTACAACTCCACAAGAAAAAGGGTACATGTAAATTCAAGGAGAATGGAGAAAAGATACATTTGATGCTAAAATATCATAATAGATTTAATGTGGATTCATTAAAAAAAATTTAAATAATATGTTAAGTTATAACGAGAAATATAGAAAACATAGTGTGGCATATGATAGATATTAGATGGAACAATTTTTTTTAAAGAAAATACAAATTGAACTTCATGTGCTACATTAATTCTCTATTGCCATTTGTATTATTTTTTGTGATTCTTAGTTATTGTTATTTTCTTAACCTATTGATTGTATTGGAATAGGTGTGGACAACTTATAAGTAGCGTAATAGTTTGTTTAGTAACTTTAGAATTTAGAAATATAATTATCATATGGTAAGTTGATCCATCAATATCAAAGTAGGAATATTGCTAGATGATACCTATCTATATGAGGTAGTGAGTAGGTCTTGATCATCATATTGTATATTTTATTCTTATTACATATTTTAAGAGGCTTTCCATATCAAGGTAATCTGTTATTTGGAATTATCTATAATATATTTATTATTATATTATTCTTTTGTGTAATTTATTTTATTGAAATTATCACTAGACTTATCATGTTAGCTTGTGTCATTTTGACTACTTATAATACCACTAAAAATGACCTTGTATAAAATAGATTATCGAAATATACTTACTTTAATGTCTTGATGTTTTAAGAAATAAGGTCTCACATTGTTTTTAAAACCGATTTGAAGACTGTATTGTACTGCAAGATTGATATTTTATTAACTAGAATCTTAATAAAATGAGTGAAAACCTATGAACCAAGATCAAGAATATCAACTCTTACTTATCCAAAAAAAATAGATCAAGAATATCAAACAATTATCTAATAAAACCTAAGATAATGTCAAAAGTAAATAATGTTTAGCATTCCTTTATGATCTTTGAATTATATGATTTGTAACATTCTAACATTATTTCAAATAGATAATCAAACATCTTATTTTACAAGAATATAACACATAAATCAATAAAAAATATTTTATTAAATTGCACTTCAATAATTAATAAAAGACATTTAACTTATTTTTAAATTCAAGAAATTAAATTTTTAATCCTTTTAACTTCAAAAATAATTTGAATGAAATCCATAGAAGAAATTAAAAATGTTATCTTTTTAACTTCAAAAATAATTTGAATCAAATCCATATTGACAAATCCAAGGGAAAATGTAAAATGAAAACTCCAAAATATGCTATCATTAATCGAATTCGCTGAACCATAAACCATTAATTTTCACCCTTCCAAATGATAAGTCTATTATGGACATAAAACACCAATGTAATGATGGGTGTTACCTTGGTGATCCTCATGATCATAGATCTGTGTAAGCGTGCATAGAGATGAATGAATATGCATGGAGTACGTGAATGTGCATAGAGATCAATGACAGCCTCGTCCGAAGATCGGCATAAATACATAGATAAAGAAAGTTCTTGCATCGAGATCAACTCCAAATTATATCTCGCTTCGTCAAGATCGCAAAATAGAATAAAAAATAAAGAATAAAAACTAAAAGAACTTAGCGTCAAGTTTAAAATCTATTAGCCATAAATCTCTTAGAACTATGAAAACTATGTCAATGTTATGCCAAGTTTATCACTGCTATTTAGTAGGATAAGACAAAGTGGTGGTGAAATCACCAGAGTAATAAAGAAAGAAATCGCCCCACATGGCGTGTTGAGCGATGTTGGCACTTGACCAAAGGAACACGCACTTACAAAATCCAAAGAGACAACTGTAATAAATTTCCGACCCTGTTCGTATCGACAGTCTCATGCATCGAATTCGCCATAGCCATTTGTCTCGAACTTGTATTCACGCACCTATAAATTAAGTTTCCCTTAGGATTTCATTACACTTTCTAGGCTTGGGGGTGGCAAGATAAACTAAGCCCTTGGGGAAGGGCAATAGTAATAGAGAGGAAAGATGATTTCTTTGATGGAGAAATCGTTTTCTTTTGTAGAGGTTGCGTTGCGGCTTAATATCGACGATGAGCATTTATGCAAAAAACCATACCACCGTTACTGTAAATGTGGTCTTCATTCTCTTGAAAGCAAGACCCATCATTATTATCACTGTTCAAGGCCAATCAAGCGTAGCCTGGGCTTTCCCTTGCGAAGAGGTTGGAGCGAAAACAATCTGAGTATTCATAATTCTACTTCAGAATCTCCTTCCTCGCCCAACTCGCCCACTTCTGCAACTAACTTATGCCATCCCCCAAAGCCAAAGATTGTGAAATCATATTCCTCTTTGCATCTCGCCGAATAGAAATTTTTTGTATTCCTGCATATCAGAGTATAACAGATAGCCGATAGGTTTAATGGCGATTCCGCTTTAAAATGTTTAGCAGACGATTATCCATCATCATTATAACTGTCTATGCTTGATCAAGCATAACGTGTAACGTGGGCTTTTCCTTGCGAAGAGTTTGGAGCGAAAAAAATCTGAGCATTCATTATTCTAGCCCAGAATCTTCTTCCTCGCCCACTTCTGCAACAAAATTATGCCACCCGCCAAAGCCAGAGATTATGAAATCATATTCCTCCTTGCATTTCCTGTATTTCAATGTATAACAGATGGCTATTCTGCTTACAAATGTATAATAGAAAATTGTTAAAGATTTATAACTCTTACATCTTTGTTTTAGAGTATTTTCTTCATGCACAATATTTGTATACTGATGAATTATAATATAGTGTACAGCTTCAGTTGGCCTCCTCAGTTGGCCTAGTGGTGGAGAATTTGTATTCTTGAAAGAGAGGTCACAAGTTCAAATCCCACAGGGGGTAGGGTATGTACACCTCGTTTGTAGCATGCAGTTAAGTGCCTCCTGCAAGGAGTACGAGCTAGTCCCATATCACTGTCACCATATGTTGACCCGAAAACATATGGCTGGTGTCGTGGACTATAAAATAAAAATGCATGACATTACATGTGAATTACATATGGCTTATCAAGCATGAATGTTGACTAAATTTACACAACTTGTTGTCCCTCATTAACAATAATAAAAAATATTATTAGTTATCTCAGCGATCTATTATTTTATTTTACCTGTTTGTGTTATCTTCTGTTTGCAAACTTTCCACTACTTCTTTGTTTTAAGTCTCTTGTTCTTTTAGGTGGTTTTAGAAATGAATATACATTGTTTTATATATTTATGTCAAGAGGCACTTCTTCTACTATTTACATTAAAAAAAAATGTTTCGTATACTTGGGATTAATATTGAAATGGAAGAGGTGCTTATTTATCATAGGAAACTTTCAGTTGTACTAATTATCAATTCATCTTCTAGATTCTTAACATGTTGTTGTCTAGACATAAAATAACTATGATAAATTTAATTATCATTCATATTAAATTAACTGATGGATGAATGCAGGGAAGGGGGGTGAGTTTTTGTAGGCCATTTTTATAATCATTACTGAAGTAGATTTTTCTTTAAAATATATGAGAAAGATACCCCAAGATGTCCCAAGGAAAAGAAAAGATTGTATTAATATAATAGAAAATATGCTAACAATGTTATGAGGATAGGCATAGTGTTTGAAGATGAAAAATTTAGAAGAAACTGTGGATGTAGATGATCTACCTGGGCTCATCACCAAGGATAATTGATTCTAATAAAGAAATGTGACTCAAGTCAAGATTGTTTAGTGAATTATGTAAAAATCAACGGAACTTTTATGTATGTACTAAATTGAGCAATGTAAATAGGAAGATCACCATATCTCTCTACCTTTATTTCATAAAAAGAGGGAAATGTCCCTATCTTTCTAGATCATGTAAGTAGGTGAATGCCCCTATCTCAATAGCTTTGTAAATAGGGTAATGCACTATCTTTAATAAATTGGACAATTGTCTCGGGCAAGACTAGAGGTTTTCTTCTCCATTCTTTCCTACCAGTGCCCACACTGAATGGAGACTCACGTATCATATTTTAAAATAATTAATAAAATTACATGGCTTAGGCCTTTTACCGATCAAGAAAAAAATTTGAAATGGAAGAGGAAGTGGTTCGACTATTTGGTGAAGTGACTAAATACTTTAGTCACTTTGGCAGTTATTAGTGGACAATATGGTATTTTGTTATAAAGATCCCTTGCAATGCTTTTGTAATTTGTTCTCATGGATTTTTGTGTTTAGAGCCTTTCTTTACGGCTGACTTTACATTTCTTTGCATGGTAGCTTCTTCAATTTCAAGCGAGATTTACCATTTTACTACACTTGATATTTTCTGGCATCTTTTGTTCATGCAACATAATCTGGTGTGCTCTGTCTCACGCATTGTTTATGCATTGATTTATTTACATTGGCAGCCTCATTTTTCCATTGCAATGGTGGCGAGCATTTGGTGGCGGTTTGAACTTGTCCCCATGCACTCTGATTTTGAGACCTCTGGTAAAATATCATGGCTTATGTTGCAAGAGTCTTGAGTATTTGTATAAAAGAGAAAATTAAAAGAAGATTGCTGTCAAAATAATAAAAAGAGGACTGCCACATTATTTTTATTTAGAAATTTTTTCTTTGACACTTTTTGTTTTGAATGTTTTTTTGTCTTTTTCTAAATTAATTGTTTTAAAAGAGCTTTACATCTCTAGTTTTTGTATTTTGGGGTTTATTTCAATTTCATCTATTGATATTATTTATACAATTCTGTGTTTTAAATAGTTAATTTCTTTATTAATAAATTAATCTTCTTCTTATTATTCCATAGTATCTTATTTTCTTACTCATTTTATTGGTATAAATTATTCTAATGATATCTCTTCTACATTATTTTATATAAATTGTTTAAAATATAAGTATGTTAGTAATATTCTAGTATAAAATGGACATCATAGATTTTAGATATTAATTTTTTCTAGAAGTATTGTAATATAAAACGGAAACTATGATTTTATTTGAAAGGATAATAAAATATAATTTGACATAGAATATTCTACATTTTTTTTAATTGATAGTTTAAAGAGGTAACATTATCATGTATTAATTGATAGTTTATTGTCAAAAGCTTTTGGTTACCATTTTAAAATTTAGAAAAACATTACTTTAATTTTGACCCATATTGTTTTCTCCTCAAGTTCACTATGATCATTTTATATCATGGTGAACTTTAAATGCTACACAATCATGAAAGGTCTATTTTACTATGTTTCATGTTTATTTCTTGTTTTTTATAAGAGCCACTAAGATCAAGTATCTTTTCAAGTGTAGATAATCCATGTTTCCATTTATTTTCTCATTATGGATCCACCAATATAATTAATCAACTTGTGAGTTTTGAGGCATCCTCTTTCCTATACTTTCATACAAGTCTATATGTGCATTAGATAAATTGTCACCCTAATCGTATATACCCTAATAAATAGAATCCATTACTACATCAAGTAGAGACTGCTAAACTCAAATTCATATAATACTTCATTACAATACATTCATTACCATAAATTCATCTATAATCATATTCATTGCATACATCATTTTTTACTCCATTTTTTCTCATCTTTCTCTTTCATTAGTTTCATCTTCCATCTAACATTTTCATCACATCTCTTCTTCCAAGACATCACTCCTATGGGTTTCACATAAATAAGCTTCTGGAACACATGAGCATCATAAGTCATCCAAGTTTTCCAAATTTTGACTACCTACCCAATTAGGTCATATCATCATTTTATTTAATTATTATATTATCTTCTCAACTACTTATATTTTCTTTCAAACAATGACATCTTAAAAATTATTTTTAAAAAGAAAAAAATTTAAATGCAAAAATATTATTCTAAACATCGACTATTAACTTAACATCTAAGTAATTAATCATTTCTTTTTTATTAGTTTATTGTTATTTATTATTAATTACCATTATCCATAATTACTTCATTAATAAATAAATTTGTTATAGTTTAACAAATATAAGAATAAATATCCACATTTAGTAAATACATAAAACTTTTAATTAACTCATCCTTCTAAGTAGTAATTTCTTCTTTATATTATCCCCTTAGTGAATTAAAATATTAATTCAATGTTCTTGTTCTATGATCTCAAGATGGAAACTATCCTAATTAGGAAATCCATATTATCCACCTCTTTAAAATGGCTCTAGAATCAATTTATTTGACTCCTAATCTTTGATCATATCTACACCCTTCATTTAACTTTTTTAATTTACGTTTATAAATACTATCATCCATTCCACCACACTCATCATGCTATGTAAAATAATTAATTTTTATTATTTAAAAAATTGACCGATTTTTTCTCTTTAAAAGTTTATTATCAAAACACATTGTTTTGTTGCTAAGTTGCATCCACATTCATTCATACACAAGTTGTTGTAATATGCTTGATCTTTCAAACATTGAAGTGAAGTTTGATAAATAAGATTTTATTTATATATGCTTTCAATTTTATTATTCTATATTTATGTTATTAGAACATGCATGTATTTTAGTCTCCAAGACAAGAAATGAGAATGCAAATCCTAAATAATATTAATATTCTAGTAAAATTAGCTCAATAAATAAATATATAAAATAAATTCACTATAACCTATTTTTGAATCAAATGCACATCCATAAATTAAATTTGAAACTATATATAATTTCCCCCTTGCAAATTGAAGACGGATTATGGACGTAGAATACCATTGTAATGACAGGTGTGGCCTTGGCGGTCCTCATGATTATAGTTCTGTTTCGAACATGCATGGAGATGGATGAATGCACATAGAGATGAATACCTTCCTCGTCGGAAGTTCGCCATAGACATTGTTAAAGAAGATTCTTGAATGGAAATGAACTACAATGTATGTCGCTTCGCTGCACACACAATATCAAACAAAAAATCATAGTGTTGAACTTTGAAATTTATTTGTCTTACATCTCTTTGAGCTATATCACTAGTATGCCAAATTTTCCACCGCCATTTAACACAAGACAAAACTGGTAGTGGAATTTCCAGAGCAATGAACCAAAACATCACCCCACATGGCGTGCTAAGCAATGTTGGCACTAGACCAAACAGAAACGCAACTTGAAAATCCAAAGCGCCGATAATACTAAATTTTTCAACCTTGGTTTTATCAAATTCGCCTTAGCCATTTGTCTCAAAAGTATATTCGCACACCTGTAAATTATTAGGTTTCGCTTCAGACATCATAAGATATTCTAAGCTCGAGGGTTACAGCTCTAATAATTGAAACAGGAATGTCGATTACTACGATGGAGAGATCGCTTTCACTTGTGGAGGTTGCACTTTAGCTTAATATGGAAGATGAGAATTTCAGCACAAAACCATACCATCGTTATTGTAAATGTGGACTTCATTCTCTTCAAAGCAAGAGGCATCATTGTTATATCTCGCTTCGTCACGATCGCAAAATCGAACAAAAGTTATAAAATATGAAAAATAAAAAGCTTAGTGTTAAGTTTAAAATTTATTCGTCATCAATCTCTTAGAACGATGAGAACTATGTCACTTTTATGCCAAGTTTTCCACTGCCATTTAGTACGACAAGACAAAATGGTAGTGAAATCACGAGAGTAATGAAGAAAGAAATCGCCCCACATGGCGTGTTGAGCAATGTTGGCACTTGACCAAACGAACACGCACTTACCAAATCCAAAGAGACAACATTAATTAATTTCCGACCTTGTTTGTATTCCTGCATCTCACAGTATAACAGATAGCCGATAGATTTAATGGCAATTCTGGTTAGAAATGTATAACGAAAGATCATTCATCATTATTACAATTGTACAAGCTTGATCAAACATAGCGTGGGCTTTCCCTTACGAAGAATTTGGAGCGAAAACAATCTTAGTATGCATAATAGAATTTTATCGTATTCCTGCATTTCAATGTATAACAGATGTTTATTCTGCTTACAAACGTATAACAGAAAATTGTTAAAGATTTATAACTCTTACATCTTTGTTTTTGAGTATTTTGTTAATGCACGATATTTGTATCCTGATGAATTTCCTGCCGGCACATACAATATAGTTTTCACTATGCCAATCGGAAATGCATGGCATTACATGCGAATTACAAATGGTTTATCAAGTATGAAGGTTGAGCAAATTCACACAAGTGGCTGTTCCTCATTAAAGTTTGTAAAGCTAAAAAGTGCACACGATGTTTTGGGTATGTTAACAATATTAAAAGATATTGTGAGTTATTTGAGACTTTCTTCTTCCTTTTTTCTTTTTTTTTTTCACTAGTTTGTGCTATCTTATGTTTGCAAACTTTCCACTATTTCTTATTTTTAGAGATGAACTTTGTTTTATATATTTATGTCAAAAGATCTGTGTACCCAAAAAAAACAAGAGCTGCATTGCAGCATAGTTCCTGTCATTTTTGGCAGGACAGTTTTGCTGAAAGTTGACAACTTTGTTTGGTGTTGGTTTGTCAAGGAGAATAGGTGATGCAGGAGCATCTTGGGTGTAAGAGCAATCTTGCATCACCCAAAAAAAAAAATTTTTGTTTTTGTATTCAATAAGGGCTATTTTGTGCAGAGCTGCTATTTATGGAAAGTTACTATTTTTGGTAATTTTCGTATGTGCTTAGAATGATGTGATTACTTTCTTGGAGGTTCATTTTGGTCATATAAGTCTGCCAGTAAAGTTCCTTTGCCAGATCAAGTGTATATTGGAAGATATTGAAGATTTTCGGTATTGGCAGCAGGGTACAGAAACTTTGAACTCAGTTTTGAAAGCTTTAGAGGCCCCGGATGAGTTCAAAAATTTGGGTGACAAGTGTTTGCGCGGGTCAAACCTGTAGAGCGCTTTGTGGCATTTTTGAAATGGGGTTATAATAGCGGATCGGGTCAACTGGTGATGACTTATGGTCTTCGGAAGTTGGGCCACCTGAAATGGCAGAAAATAATTTGTTTAAAAATTTTTGTTCGGGTTTCAAAAGTTATCTTGAGCCGACTATGATGTAATAAAATGTAAAATAAAATAATTCTAAGTTTGGTCGGCCTTATTGGCTAAAATTCTGGAACCTTCCCAGATGGTGGAAAATTGCCTATATAAGGAAGGTTGTATTATTGTCTTAGCCAGTTTAGAATAGTTCTAGGTAGTAGATCTGGGTAATAGTTCGAGGCTTTCTCCTACAGAATATTGTAAAGGAATGTCCATGTGGCTTTGCATGTAATTTTGAAAATTTGTAATTCTACATTTGTGGAGATAATAAGAAGCCAATTTTCTGTTCTTGCATATTATTGTTGTTGTTTCTCTATATCTGTTATGTGTTTGTGGTATTAAGGGGAGCAACCTTCACCAAGTGGTATCAGAGTAAGAGTTCCTGAGTGTGTAAACAGATTGCCGACTGTAAGGCAGTTTGCACCAGGACCATGGTTAGGGTTTCAGCACGCATCGCAAAAATGCCTCCACGAAGGGAACGTGGCGGAAGAGCTGATGTTATAACACCTAAGGTTAGAGCACTGCAGAGATAAGTGCGAGCATTGCAAGAAGAGATTTGTAAAAGAATGAATCTTAATGTCAGAGATAAAAGCGAGGATGAAGCTGAAGAAGAATATCAAGAAGAAAAAGTCGAAATTGTGAACCAGGAGAAAGAAAGACTTTTTCAGGCCATTTCTAAGATTGGAAAAAGACCTAAGATTGAGGTTCCTACATTTTCTAGAAATCTTAACCCAGAAGAATTGATCGACTGGATCAATGAATATGAGGAATATTTTGAGTATGAAGATGTTGAGGATCCTAATAGGGTCAAATTTGCGAAGGCCAGACTGAAAGGTCATGCAAAGATATGGTGGCAAGAGATTCAGTTGGAGCGAAATAGAAGGGGAAAGGAAAAAATTATGAGATGCGATCGGATGGTGGATAAATTGAAGCGACAGTTCATTCCTGTTGATTATGAGCTTGACCTACTGAAGAAAATGTAGAGTTTGAAGCAACCAGGAAGATCTGTTCAAGAGTATACCGAGGAGTTCTATCAACTTCTCATTAGAATAGGCCATGCAGAAGCTGATAAGGAGAAAGTTGCCTGATATCTTAATGGGTTAAGGCCAAGCATTCAGGAGGAGCTGAATCTGGTTCGAATGAACAGTATTAAAGAGGCATACCGGTTTGCCCTAAAAGTAGAGGAAAAGCTAAACAAGAAGTTTGAGAGCAGACAAAACGGAAGAGGTCGCGGTGGACGATCTGGTAGACGGTCATATGGTGGCCGAAATGAAGATCCGAAAAAGAAGGATGAGGCCAGTAGCAGTCAGAATCAGTGAGGAAATAATTCCAATCACTTCCAGGATCAGAATAATAGAGATCAGAGAGGAAGAGGAAGACGACAAGGATCTGGAAGAGGTGGCTTCCGTGGAACATGTTTTCACTGTGGAGAAGAAGGTCATAGGGCATTTGAATGTCCTCAATGCCAAGGCAGAAGAGACAGGAGAAATGAAGGCCAGGCCAGAGTTGCACATGTAGATGAAGATGCCAGATCATCAAATTTTGAAGATGCTGAAAGACGAGAAATGTTGATTAACAGAAGAGTCCTGTTGAGTGGTAAGAATGAACCTGAGCAAAGGAGGAGCCTATTTCGCACCAGGTGCAAGTGTGAAGGTAAATGTTGTGATGTGATTATTAATAGTGGAAGCACTGACAATTTGGTGTCAGAAGAGATGGTGACAAAGTTGAAGCTCAAGAGACAGAAACACCTACATCCATATTGGATTGCCTGGGTACAGGATGACCACAAGGTCATGGTCAATAAACAATGCCTGGTGAAGTTCAAGATTGGCAGATACCAAGATGAGGTATTGTGTGATATCATATCTATGGATGCATGTCATATGTTGTTGGGTAGACCATGACAGTTTGACAGATGTGTTGTACATGATGGTCGTGCGAATACCTATTCCCTGACAAAGGATAGAGTGCGACATAAGCTAAAACCATTGAAGGAGACTGAAGAAAAGGTATGTGGTAATGCAAGGATAACTTTTGTTGATGGAAGAAATTTCCTAGATGGTATGAGGCATGAGCATGTATGTTTTGCTTTAATTCTAAAAGCTGGTAAAGAGGAAGTAGAAGATGTTCTTGTATGTTCCGATAATGTGCCTGATGGATTACCACCAGTCAGGAAGATCAGTCATCAGATGGACTTGATCCCAAGAGCGAGTTTGCTGAATAAGGCAGCACACAGAATGACACCTGCAGAAAGTGAGGAGTTGAATAGACAAGTACATGAACTGTTACAGAAAGGATTGATCCGTGAGAGTCTGAGTCCCTGTGCTGTACCAGCGGTATTAGCACCAAAGAAGAATGGAGAATGGAGGATGTGTACAGATTCTAGGGCAATAAACAAGATCACAATCAAGTACAGGTTTCCATTGCCACGAATGGATGATATTATGGACTGTTTGAGTGGAGCTGTGTATTTCTCAAAGATAGATCTGAAGAGTGGATATCATCAGATTCGGATCAGAGAAGGAGATGAATGGAAGACTGCCTTCAAGACAAAAGAAGGACTATATGAGTGGTTAGTCATGCCTTTTGGGCTAACCAATGCACCGAGCACTTTCATGCAGCTCATGAACGAGATTCTGAAAGAATTTTGAGGTAAGTTTTTCATTGTTTACCTAGATGATATTTTGATCTTTAGTAAGACATTGGATGAGCATATGATGCATATTCGTATGGTATTTGAGAAGTTGAGAGAAGAGAAATTGTTGATTAATTTGAAGAAGTGCAGTTTTGTGAAGAAAGAGTTGGTGTATTTGGGGTTTATAGTTTCAGGAGAAGGTCTAAAAATGGAACCAGAGAAGGTACAGGCTATCTTTGAATGGCCTACTCCAAGGAGTGCTACTGAGGTAAGATCTTTTCATGGTTTGGCTAGCTTTTACAGAAAGTTTATCAGAAATTTTAGCAGTATTTGTGGACCCTTGACTGAAACAATGAGAGGGGATAAAAAAGAATTTAAGTGGACTAATGGGGCAGAAAATAGTTTTCAATTGTTGAAATAAAAAGTTACAGAACAACCAGTTTTAGCACTTCCATATTTTAATAAGGTGTTTCAAGTAGATTGTGATGCTAGTGGTACTGCAATAGGAGCTGTTATGAGCCAAGAAGGTAAACCTGTTGCTTATTTCAGTAAGAAATTAAATGATGCCAAGAGAAAATATTCTGTTTATGATGAAAAATTTTATGCTATAGTTCAGGCATTGAAAAAGTGGAGGCACTATCTGCTTCTTAAGGAGTTTGTTTTGTATACTGATCATCAAGCTTTGCAATATTTGAATAGTCAAGGAAAATTGAATCAAAGGTATTTGAAATGGGTTGAGTTTTTGCAGATTTATACATTTATTTTGAAACACAAGAGTGAAAAGTCTAATAGGGTTGCAGATGCTCTTAGCAGAAGGTAACTATTGCTGACAGAAATGCAGATTGAAGTGGTTAGGTTCAAAGAATTAAAAAATTTGTATCCAGAGGATCTTGATTTTGGTGAAGCTTGGAAAGCTTGTACAGAACCTGTTACTCTAGACAAGATGAAATGGTTGGATTTTATCATCCAAGATGATATGCTATTCAAAGGGAGTCAGTTGTGCATTCCACGAAGTTCTATGAGGGAGAATCTCATCAAGGAGAAGCATAGTGGAGGATTGGCTAGACATTTTGGTCGTGATAAAACCCTTACTTTGGTTGGTGAGAATTATTATTGGCCACAGTTGTAGCAAGATGTGAAGAAGTTTGTACAGAGTTGCAGAGTATGTCAGATGGCGAAAGGAGTGAAGTAGAATACAGAGTTGTATCAGCCATTACCCGTACCAAAAAAGCCTTGGGAGGATATCACCATGGACTTTGTTCTTGGTTTACCAAGGACTTAGCGGGGACATGATTCAATTTTTGTGCTAGTTGACAGATTTTTGAAGATGGCACATTTCATTCCCTGCAAGAAGACTAATGATGCTGTTCATGTAGCTGAATTGTTTTTCAAAGAAGTAGTGAGACTTCATAGTTTGCCAAAGACCATAGTTTCAGATCGGGACACTAAGTTTGTTGGATATTTTTGGCGTACATTGTGGAAGAAGTTGAAGATTGATTTGAAGTTCAGTTCATCACATCATCCACAGACTGATGGACAGATAGAGGTGGTGAATAGGAGTTTGGAAAATTTGCTAAGATGTTTAGTTGGAGATAAGCCAACAGGATGGGATTTGATTTTACCACAGGTGAAATTTGCATACAATAATTCTGTCAACAGGAGCACTAGTAAATCATTATTCCAGATTGTATATGGAAGTAGTCCAAGAAATGCATCTGAATTGAGGAAGATAGATAAAGGAGAAATAAGTAGTGTTGAAGCTGAAGATTTTGCAGAACACTTGAAGAACATCCATGGGGAGGTGAGGAAGCATATTACCAAGATGAACGCATAGTATAAGGCTAAGTTAGATGAGAAAAGGAGGTATAAGGAATTTCAGGTTGGTGATGAAGTCATGGTTCATTTGCGGAAGGAGCGGTTTCTAGTTGGTACATATAACAAGCTAAAAATGAATAAGTTTGGACCATGTAGGATACTGAAGAAACGTGATTCAGGAAATGCATATGAGGTAGAATTGCCTACTGAGCTAAATATTTCACCAGTGTTTAACATTTCACATCTGACAGAGTATCATGAAGGAGGTGTTGAAGATGAGATCACAGCAGCATAGTGGAGTATTCCAGCAACTAGTTCAGACACTAAGGAGATCGAATATATAATGGACAGTCGTGTTGGCAGAAGCACAAGAAACATGACATATGAAGAATATCTGGTCAAGTGGAAACGATGACCTGTTGAAGATTCATCATGGCTGATAAAAGAGGAGGTTAGCCATCTTAGTTTTCCTCTGCACACCTGAGTCGTGACAGGGTCACTTCTCAAATTACCCTGGGTGTCTGATGCAAGAGCATCCTAGGTGTAAGAGCAATCTTGCATCACCCAAAAAAAAAAAATTCTATTTTTATATTTAATAAGGGCTATTTTATGCAGAGCTGCTATTTATGGAAAGTTACTACTTTTGGTAATTTTCGTATGTGTTCAGAATGATCTGATTACTTTCTTGGAGGTTCATTTTGGTCATATAAGTCTGCCAGTAAAGTTTCATTGCCAGATCAAGTGTATATTGGAAGATATTGAAGATTTTCAGTATTGGCAGCAGGGTACAGAAACTTTGAACTCAGTTTTGAAGGCTTTAGAGGCCCCGGATGAGGTCAAAAATTTGGGTGACGAGTGCTTGTGTGAGTCAAGCCTGTAGAGCGCTTTGTGGTGTTTCTGAAATGAGGTTATAATAGCCGATCGGGTCAACTGGTGATGACTTATGGTCTTCGGAAGTTGGGCCACCTGAAATGGCAGAAAATAATTTTCTTCAAAATTTCTATTCGGGTTTCAAATGTTATCTTGAGCCGACTATGATGTAATAAAATGTAAAATAAAATAATTCTAAGTTTGGTCGGCCTTATTGGCTAAAATTCTGGAACCTTCCCAGGCAATGGAAAATTGCCTATATAAGGAAGGCTGTATTATTGTCTTAGGCAGTTCAGATTAGTTCTGGGTAGTAGATCTGGGTAATAGTTCGAGGCTTTGTCCTACAAAATATTGTAAGGGAATGCCCATGTGGCTTTACATGTTGTAATTCTAAAAATTTGTAATTCCACATTTGTGGAGATAATAAGAAGCCAATTTTTTGTTCTTGCATATTATTGTTGTTGTTTCTCTATGTCTGTTATGTGTTTGTGGTATTAAGGGGAGCACCCTTCACCAATAGGTATGGGCACATGTAAATTTGGAAAAGCTCTTCATAAGTTTGTGGAGTATAGGTATGGACATAATTAAATTTGGAAAAGCTCTTCATAAGTTTTCAGAGTATCATGTTCATCGACGCCTCCTTCTATTTTACCATCTCTAACAAAATGCTTAACACAAGCTACAACATTCATTTTGAAGTTGAATGTTTGAATGGAAGACAATCATGACATGGTAAAATATTATAAGAGTTAAAAGTGTATTAAATCATAAGAATTTTTAAAATGAATTAAATTTCTTGGATAGCATAAGAAATATAATGTGTGTTCTCTAGTTGGTAATTTGGGGCTATTTTTGATAGATGACCAAAATATTAGTACGTCAACTTGCAAGAAGGATAGATTTAAAAGAAAGAAATACTAGAAGAAAACACTGCTCCATAAAAATAGATGATGTAACCACATGAAGTAATTGAGGGCCAAAGCTATTTGATAATTTATTGTCTAGACAATGTAAATATACATGCTTGCTCCAAATATTTCCATGCCTGAAACTTGGCCACCTTCTCGAAATGCTTGGTGCTTAAGGATATTTGTAGTTAAAAAGAAAATAATGGTAGAAATGCAAACTCCATTAAACATCCAGCCAACAATCTGAGACCAACCAAATAGGGCATTGTGTATCCATTCTTGATACATAAGTGTGAATTTCATTGCATAGAAACAAACACATATATTAGAATACAAAAACTATACAATCTATGCTTGGAATACCAAGATTGAGACTCATCATCAATTTACCCAATTGAACTAGGAGCATAGCCACTTGAAGCACCCATTTCATAATCCCTAGAATCAGAGGAAGATTCAAAGAGTAGAAAAAATCTTATCAAATGCATTAATGTCGATATTTTTTTTTAACATAAAACTACCATTGTAGTGCCCATAAAGCCCCAGTCAATAGATTTAGCAACAAAACCCCTAAATTTAGCATTACTTAATGTCACATTGACTTTTCCAGATGACCTAAAATTTGATTCTATCATTTGCAGGGTTTACAAATTTTCAAATAGTCAGTAACAAAACCTTTTCCAATCACCATTAAAAGCTTGTCAATTGCCTTCTTTGCAACATTATTTTTAGGGTTTTCTAGAGTGAAACCCTCAAAAATACCTACAACCATGGCAGATGAGCCCCACGTTAGAGTTTGATTAAGCTCAATGTACTTTTCAACATCTTTAATCTAAAGCTAGATAATCCATCACATTCAATAGATTTTTTGAAAGGGTATGGGGAATATTTTAGAAGAGAGAATCTCAAAGGAACTTACCTACTAAAATAGTGTAGACTAAATAAATGACCAGACAAATATCTCCCACCAAGAAAACCACACTAAAAGAAAGGAACTCTTCATTTCTGAGTTTTGTCGGATCTCTCAAATTCTCCAGTGTGAAACCTTAAGAGGCTATATGTAGAGATAACCCAATGCTAGCATGCAATGTTGCTCCATCTCCCTCTAGGCATTGCAAACCTCATTTGTAGTTGTCTATATGCCAAAAAGAAAAGAAAAAACATCATGGCACCATCAATGGCCACTTGGTTCTCAATAGGTCATTTCACTTGCTGCTCTTTGGACTCATCAAAAAAGATCAACATTCTTTCTATCAAAAAATCCCTACAAACTAGACTCTTAGAGCACTCAAAATAAGTGTATTGACAGGGATCTTGTATACCCATTTTATCTACTCTTTGGCTATGCCCCAAAATATATCCCATGTAATAAATATTATCAAAGCCCTCCTCGCAACCACCACCCTCAAATCTAGGAAGTTTAATTCCATCTCTTGTCCAGTAAGATTAATAATCAGATCGACAACTATGGACACACTACTCAATGCAATAGTCTTCTAGATAAAGTAGCTAAAACATTGATAAATGTGCAATCTCCAATTCCAATCCCATCATAAACAAAGAAATGTCTAGAGAGACATGCATTCTCTTGCATCGTAAACCTACATTTTTTCTGAGACATCTTAAAACTATCAACACAACCAATAGAAAAGTACCAAAAAAAATTTAGATTGTTATGTCTGTTAAAATTTATGCAACTCCAGTGATGTAAGTACCATATAGAAAATAAATCTTTAAAAAAGTTCAATCCTGATTGGTTGTTGGTGTATTGTTTAATAACTGGTTAATGTTATAGCCCTCTATGATAGTTTGCTGTAGTGGCAGGAACTAAAAAAGGTTTCATATACTTGGGGCTACTATTGAGATGGAAGCGGAAGTGGTTCCACTTGTTGGTGAAGTTACATTGGCAGCTGATTGGTGGATGAAAATGTCATTTGTTTTAAAAATCTCTTGTAATTATTTTCTTCTTTCATTCATTCTTTAAATTTCTTCTCATATATTTTTGTGCTTTTCTTTAAAGTTGATTTATACATTTCTTTGCAAGGTAGCTTATGCAATTTCAAGCGATATTTACCATTTTAAGTTATGATTTTTGGGCATCTTTTCTAGCATCTTTTGTGCCCACAAAATCATTGGTGTGCTTTGTCTCAGACATTTTTTGTGCATTGATTTATTTGCATTGGCAGCCTCTATTTTTTACCTTGTCATGGTGACGAGCATTTGCTTTCCAGTTCGAACTTCTCCTAGTCCCCAGGAAATCTAATTTTAGAGTTCTTTATTATTGTGAGACCTCTGGTAAAATATCATGGGTCACGTTGCAAGAGTTTTTGAGTATCTGCATAAAGGAGGAAAAAAAAAACTGTCACATTAGTTTGATTTAGAATTTTTTTCTTTGTTACTTTTGTTCTGAATGTTTTTCTGTCTTTTTAATATTAATTTTTTTAAAAGAGATTTTCATTTTCAATTTTAGTATTTTGAGGCTCATTTCAATTTTAACATTTTATGCAATTCTTTGTTTCAAATAGTTAATTTATTTTTAAATTGATTGATTTTCTCAATATTTTATAGTATTTTATTTTTAAAGCATTATGTTTGTGTAAATTGTCCTAATATTATTTCCTGACATTATTTTACATATTTAAAATATATATATAAGTATGCTAGTAGTATTCTCATATAAAATGGACAGCATAGATTTTAGAGATTAACTTTTGCTCGAAATATTGTAAAAAATAAAATTTTAAATATAACATCCTACAGTAAACTACAAGTTTTCTGTCTAGCCTTTGGTTAGAAGAACCTTGGCGGTAATGCTAAGTGAAGGACATAATGTAGTTTTCAAGGATGGTAGGGAAGTCTGGATTAGTCTTTTGCAAACCAAGAAGCTAAGGACAATGGAGTTACTGATAAGAATTAGGAGGTACATGTAGATCCTCAGGAATAGTAACCTTTGGAAAGGTTATTGAGGGAGACGACTTGTATAAAAAGCACCTTGTGAGCCCTGGCTGGTGATGAAAATATTTTAAGATCTGGTGGATCAAACCTGGTTTCTAAGGCTAAAAATAAGGCGGCCAAAAGTGAAGATAATATTTCAACCTTTTTAACAAATTTCAAATTGAGTTTGTTTAAATTTATATATTGTTAAAATTTGTGATCTGCATGTTCAATTGTTTTAGAGGGAACATATTTCAAGCAAATCAAAGTAATTCAACATGGTATTCACTTTGTTGATTACGAACCAGACAATAAGGTATTTCAATATAGTCACCTAGTAGTTGCCACATCCATTTGTCTTCATACAGTTAAATCTCAATGTGGACATTCTAAGTGGAGACTAGATAGTGAGGATCATGAATGAATATCACATGTTCTCCATGAAAGGTCTGAACCACTTGACTTGGTCTAAAAAGTATAATATGTATACTTATCTCTTGTGTTAGGACCTACTTGATATCTCTGGATTAAATTTCATTATACTTTGTTTATATATTTAAACATATGATGGACTATAACTTGTTGATATATGATGAACCTATTTGATGGTTCAATGGTTTTAATATATAGAATGTTATATGTATACTTTGATTATTCAATGATTTTTATAGATTGCATATTAGTTAAATATTTTATGTATGCTTTGATGAAATTAGTTATATTACTTATAACATGTGTTAGTTTTAGAATTAGTTAGAATAGTTATTATCCATTAGTTACATGTATTAACTAGTTATCTTTTATGATATTAATTCTAGATCCCCTTAAGACACTAAAAAATGATGAAATTAGTTATATTACTTATGACATGTGTTAGTTCTAGAATTAGTTAGAATATTTATTATCCATTAGTTACATGTATTAACTAGTTATCTTTTATGATATTAATTCTAGATCCCCTTAAGACCTCCCCTTAAGACACTAAATAATGATGAAATTAGTTATATTACTTATCATATCTAAAAAATTATATCATCTAATCAAATAAAATCATGTAATCAAATCATCTAATCAAATTATATATATCATCAAATAAAATCATGTACCCAAATCAAATCAAATCATATTATCTAATCAAATAAAACCATCTAATCAAATCATATATCATCAAATAAAATTCTTTAATCAAATCATATCAAATCATATCATCTAATCATATCATCTAATAAAATAAAACCATCTAATCAAATCTAATCAAATCAAATCATCAAGTCAAATCATATTATCTAATCATATCATCTAATAAAAAATACGTCTCTAATAAAATATATGTTCAACATGTCCTAAACTAGGGAGTCATCTAGGTGCATGTGAACAGAGCGACCCTCTGAGCGACTACCACGAGAATCCTCTAACTGTGAGACAACAACTGATCCCTGTGAATAGAAATGCATGTATATATGATAATAATTTAAAATAATTAAAGTATTATAAATGCATGTTTAAACTTACATATTTTTAAAACTTACCTGACCACTACTAGGTCCCACATCTGTTGAATCGCTCCTATGGAAAGCATCATCTAGCTGTAAAGCAGCGAATGACCCCTACAAATTTAGTGTACAACAGTTGGTTATATACATGTGCATAATATATATATTATGTAAAGTACTTGAAATATATAAATACATGTGTACACATGCATGCTTAAACATACATATATCTAAAACTTACCTAACCACTAGTAGGTGTCACATCATGTGGATCTCTCATAGGAAGATGCTCTAAGCCCACACTAGAGGTAACATGCTCTGCTAATTGTGCCTACAAAATATTATACATTGAACAAACATCAATACACATGTCTATAATTAATTGTTCACTAAAACTCCTAATAAAAAAGAAAAGAAAATTTTATATGTACCTAGGTCTCAGGAGCAGAAGGATCATAAGCATGCTGCACCATCATATCATCAACTAAAACTACATCACCCACACCACCTAAAGTCCTGAACCTCTGTAGTAATGAGGAGTGTATGGGTGACACTAGCTGGGAGGGGAGTGATGTAGAACCTAAACCATTTGGATGCACTAACATATCCATAAATGACCTGACATCAGTGCCAACGTCCACCTTACCCAACCACGCAACTTCTCATCAAAAGCATCTAGGTCCTCAATGATGATGTGTACATCTCCAATATGTATACTAGGCTTTGCAATTATAGAGTGATTTGTGGGTGCACGGGGCTCTACACTATGTGGTGCCTAACTAGTAGATGGTGCGTCATGTGTTGGTGGAACTATAGGACCCCATGCAAGTGCAATGAAATCCCTGACTGAAGGTATTGGGATCTTGTGTGTGTCAAAAATATGAGAATAGGCCTACAAGAGATCCTCCAAAAAGTAAAGGGCCATATCTAAAATACTCCGATGACCTGACAGTGCTCGTATCTCTCCAGGTACAGGAAGACCTACAACTCTATATGTCTCCTCACTCACACCTACAGTATTACTAGATGAGGCCTCAAAAGATGATCTGTCTATACTTGGTCTAGTCAAAATGCATCTGCCCACTCAATCTAAAGTGATGGATGTGGTTGCAGAAGCAATCTGTTCTATACTATCCACAACTCCCCTCTGAGAAGCAATGATGACTCTATCTACAGTAGAAGCCATCACTGATGCCACTGCTAGAGTCATGTACCTAGCTAGCTATCTACAAGGCTGCATAAGTCGATCAGCCCTATGATACTAATTGTGATCTACAACCCTATCGAGCTCCTGGCCATAATATGATGGGAGATCTAAATAGTTGACCCTGATTCCAAAATGGAACTCATCGTACAATTATTGTGCAAAATATAATGGAATATGGTCATTATTTGGATAACAGTCATGTGTTGCAAGAAATTGAGGGTAAATCATACATGTGATTTGAGGTATCACACACCGTGTGACCTGATATGCCCTCACCACTGCCTTTCCCTCATAATGTGTGAAAACCTCTCATTTGATGGTTTTCTTAGGGATGAGGCTCTGAACCGTTGCCAAGGAAACATCACCTGAGACCTCCTCTCTCAGCTCTCAAAAAATATTCTCAACTACCTGAGGCATGAAGGAGTGAGACCTCAATCTGGCAATCATAGTCTCCAAACTAGTCAATATAGTAGCACACGTATCTCTATATATACCATCCCCTACAAATGTATGGATAGACTCTCTAAGTTGAGCTATCTCCATATTAGCAATATGAAAAATAGTATGCATATCAAGAGTCTGAGGGGCACCCTGAGCGGCCATCTAGATACATAACATGTGAAAGGTAAGTGGTAATAATTAAGTACTTGATTACATGTTATTACCACATGTAAAATGGAAACAAATATCTAAATATATGAAATTATAGGTCTTATTAGGTCCTGTAAGTCATCTTATTAGGTCTTAAGGGTCCTAAGATGTACTAATTAGGTCTTAAGGGGTCGTAGATAACATAAGAGGTCGTATTAGGTCTTAAGGGGTTGTAGATAACATAAGAGGTCCTAAGGGGTCCTAAGGGATCTAGATAAGAATCCTAGAATGTTAATGGGTCGCAGGTGCAATAAGTGGTCCTAGAGTGTCTTAAGGGGTCATGGGTAACATAAGAGGTCATAAGCTATAGATAAGGGTCTTAGAGTGTCTTAAGGGGTCATGGGTATCATAAGAGGTCATAAGGTATAGATAAGAGTCCTAGAACTTACATATATCTAAAACTTACATACATAGTCATGGGTAACATAAGATGTCATAAGCTATAGATAAGGGTCCTAGAGTGTCTTAAGGCATCGTGGGTAACATAAGAGGTCCTAAGGTATAGATAATAATCCTAGAGTGTCTTAAGGGGTGAGGTCCTAATTAGTGGACTAATTGGTCATAATTGGTCCTAGTTGGTCATATTAGGTCCTAATTGGTTCTAATTGAGTCTAATTAGGTCATAATTGGTTCTAATTGAGTCTTATTAGGTCCTAATTAGTTCTAATTGGTCATAATTGGTTCTAATTAGTCCTACTAGGTCTAATTGGGTCTAATTAGGTAGATAATTGGGTCCTAAATTTTGTTCCTAATAGGTCATAATTAGTCTTGGTACAGTTAGGTAAGTGTAATAGGTCCTAAATTTTGTTCCTAATAGGTCCTAATTGGTCTAGTTACCTGTCTAATTATTCCTAATAGGTCTAGCTAGGTTTAGTTAGGTCTATTTGGACCTAATAGGTCCTAATACATCTAATTGGTTAGACTAATATTGGTTAAAGACCTAATAGGTCCTAGTTAGGTCTACTTAGTCCTAATAGGTCTAGTTAGGTCTTTAAGTAGAGAAATAACTTAGACATACCTTGTTTCCTAATATGACCTAATATGACCTAGAGTGTCTTAAGGGGTCATGGGTAACATAAGAGGTCTTAACGTATAGATAAGAGTCATAGAGTGTCTTAAGGGGTCGTGGGTAACATAAGTGGTCCTAGATTGTCTTAAGGGGTCGTGGGTAACATAAGAGGTCCTAAGGTATAGATATGAGTCCTAGAGTGTCTTAAGGGGTCATGGGTAACATAATATTAATGATTCGTAGATTTGATAAGTGGTCTAAGTGGTCCTAGGACATCCTAAGATTCTTTAATGGGTCTTAGGGATCCTAAGGTTTCATATTTGTTTTAAGATTTCATAAGGGATCTAGATAAGATGTCATAAGCGAGAGTGTCTTAAGGGGTCATGGGTAACATAAGATGTCATAAGCTATAGATAAGGGTCCTGGAGTGTCTTAAGGGTTTTTGGGTAACATAAGAGGTCCTAAGGTATAGATAAGAGTCATAGAGTGTCTTAAGGGGTCATGGGTAACATAAAAGGTCCTAAGGGGTCCTAGGTTACATTAGTGGATCCTCGTATGTATTAATTGAATCTAAGATACATAAATATGTCATAGGACAATTAAGATATGTTAATGGGTTTTCAGGATCTGGATGGGTCATATATGTCTTAAAATATCATAAGGGATGTATAATGGTCCAATAATATTAATGGTTCGTAGATGTGATAAGTGGTCTAAGTGGTCCTAGGACATCCTAAGATTCTTTAATGGGTTTGGGGGTCCAAAGGTTTCATATTTGTTTTAAGATTTCATAAGGGATCCAGATAAGAGTCCTAGAATGTTAATGAGTCATAGGTGCAATAAGTGGTCCTAGAGTGTCTTAAGGGGTCGTGGGTAACATAAGAGGTCCTAAGGTATAGATTAGGGTCCTAGAGTTTCTTAAGGGGTCGTATGTAACATAAGAGGTCTTAAGGGATCCAGATAAGAGTCCTAGAATGTTAATCGGTCATAGGTGCAATAAAGTGGTCCTAGAATGTCTTAAGGGGCCATGGGTAACAATGAATCCTAGATGTGTCTTAAGATAATTTAAGGGATGGATAAGGGTTAGGTAGAGTGTCTTAAGGGGTCAGGGGTAACATAAGCGGTCCTAAGGGGTCCTACATTTCATTAGTGGATCCTTGTATGATTTTAATTAAATCTAAGATACATAAATGTGTCCTAAGACAACCTAAGATGTGTTAATAGGTCTTGATGATCTAAATGGGTCATATATGTCTTAAAATGTCATAAGGGAGGAATAAGGGTCCTAGAAACTTACTATACTATTATTTTTAAATGTTTTCTAACATACTACTATATCATTTTCAAAAATTTAACTACAATTTTCTAAGATTTTTTACAAACTAAAAATTATTTAAAACAAATAACTAACTTTAATATTTACTGAAAATGTGTGTACATGTGTGTGAGAGAGACATTCCTAATATTTACAACTTTAAACTTAAAATTTAACATTTCTAACTCTGAACTTAAAATTTAACATTTTCTAACTTTAATCTTAACGTTTTCTAACATTTTCTAACATTTCTACTATGGTTTCTAATGTTTTGTAAATATTTTCTAATAGTTGCTAACAAACTACTATGATTTTCTACCATTTTCTAACATATTCTAACATTTATACTACGATTTTTAATATTTCTATCATTTTCTAATATTTAATTACGATTTTCTAACATTCTACTATTGATTTCTAACATATTAGATAATATTTAACTACAAATTTCTAACATCTCTAGAAATAAAAAAATATTTAAAACAAATAACTAACTAAAATAAATATAAAACGTATTATTTACAATAAAAAATGAGAAAAATGCATGTACCTAATATTGCTAACAATATGAAGACGTCGAAGAAGCTCGGGAGGCACTGGCATGCTGAGGTACTTCACTCCAAGGCCTGGGGTCCACAAACAGTGACAGTGATAATGAATATTAAAAGATAAAAAATGCCAAAAATTTATAAAAAAATCCAGTCCAAAGGGGCTTCGTGTGAAGCCCCTCTTCGCACGAAGACCCTTGTTTGGGGTACTTCGTGTGAAGTGGGTCCACCACTTCATACGAAGTATTTACTTCATATGAAGGCACCCAAAAAAAAAATTTCCACAACTTCACGATTTTGTTCATCCCTAAAAGTGGGACACGGCTTTGTGGGATCACCCTAAGAGATGATGGATTTATCTCTTAAAGAACCTAATACAATTCATAATGATGAAATGTTAGAATACCTAAGATGGGGGTGAATTAGTTAATCACTCTCCCAATCCTAAATGTATAATCCAAAAACAAATACTTCAATTTATACTACTCGGTAACTTAAAATACTTTTACTGTCTTTACATTTACTAATTATCAGTCTAAAACTTATAGTAGTTATTGATCAAATCAAATATGCAATATGTAAATATGACATCAAACAAATATCACAATCAACACATAACACAAGAGATTTAACATGGAAACCCTGTGAAGGGAAAAACTACCTGGGACCGACAACCCAAAAATATTCACTCTTTTGAAGTGAGGTTGGTGAAGACCCAACCCTGTTAAAGGTTACAAACACACTATTAGGTGTGAGCTTGTTAAAGGATTTAAGACCAACCATTATCGTCCAACCATCAGTCACTCTGGGGTTGATAAGATAACAATGTTCATTCTATGAATGATACATAATAAGACTTTCTTAGTACACTCGGTTCAGAGATTTGACTATGTATAATGGTTAAATATGTAACAGTAGGTGATCTATCTTAATACAAATTCAATTGCACATTAAAGATCAATATTCAGCTCATACAAATCTTTCTGATCAATGTAACATTCATGATTCAATAATATATCAACTTATTGTCCGTCGGTAATCACTCTTTGTCGCTCAGTAATACTCTGCAATAGGGTTCTCCTTAACCAGTATGATCATAATGCATGAAAACTTGTTCACGTAATGATTCTGCAGTTTCATTTTCTTTTGGCATCACTCTCACTTGTGAAATCTCTAGTCTCTTATATAGACATGTAAACCATTTTCTTGAGCTCCATCAGATTTTTCTATTTAATCATCTTCATTGATTTTGCCTCTTAAACATACCTCGGTACTTGTGTCAATCAAATGTTTGATTCTCATCCTTTAGATCTTTCCTAAATTTTGTTAGTCGTCGATCATCATAACAAAATTTATTTGTTACCTCGTAATCATACACTTTCCATCTCATCAATCTTATCAGCTAAACTAGTCATTTAGTTCATTATGTTCTTCTTGGTTAACAAAGAAATGCATCAGTGAAGACAAGCTCAGTTTAGTCTACACTCCGTCGGTGTATACTAAAATGCTTCATCAACCGACAACACTGCTTTGTGTCTTTCAGCTCTTTTCCTCATCATGGATGAATGAAACATAATCAAGTCAATAACATGAAGTCATAGACTCATCAACAAGTTACTCAATGTATTCCTTAGCCTCATCTATCATATCCATTTTCCTCATGTAGATATTTATGTTCTTCATCTCTTTCACTCCTTCTCTACAGATGTTTCGGTATAGTAACTTAGAGGATAAGTACTATCAAACTTAGTTGACATCAATGATAACATAATACTGATTCAATCATATTACATATCTAATTAATCAGCTCGGTGATCTTAAATCATAGATTCTTTAGTTAGGTTCTAAATCAGTTGTAGTTCATCAATCTCTCCCTTTGGCAATGATGGCAACTCAAGTAATATGAAATATACCATACACATACCAAACATGTATTCTACAAATCTATGAACAAATGTTGTACAAGCTCTCCCTAGCTTAATATGTTTAATCACTATGTTACTCAACAACATTACAAAATATAGCTTTGTCAATCTGCAAGTATGATCTTTTCAGCTCGGTGTGTTCTCAGTAATTGATCTTCAATGCTCTCCCTTTCTTCAATTTGTCTCTCCCTCAGATAGTTATCATTGGTGCATATTATTTCATATGTTTCATATTGTTTATCTCTCCCTTTTGAAACAATGCCAAAGAAACAAATAAACAAACAACTCTTCAGTAGCCAAGTAACTCTTTGTTGTCCAATGCATACTCTATATCTCTGTCTACTGATATGCTAATATGTTCTTGTACTTTTCACAACCTTAGACATAATCCAAAGTGTGAAGTATGCTGCTTCAACATGTGTGATCTTCTGATAGGATTAGGTTGATGCAACATCTGGATCACCTTAGTGATTGGTAGACAGGGGACGGACCCCAAGTCTAGTCCTTAAGTACTCAAATGTATCCTTCAGTATAGCTTTTGTAAATATATCTACAAGTTGTTCTTTTGATGTAACAAACTCTAGCTTAACTTGCTTCTCCTGTACTTGTTCTCTCAAGTAGTGATACTTTATTGATATATGCTTTGTCTTAGAATGCATCACTAGATTCTTTGATATGTTAATTGCACTGGTGTTATCACAGTATATAATCACCGGCTCAATGATTATCTCATTCATACCTTCCAGAACTTGCTTAATATATGCAATGTTTGAATAGTTTGTAGCAGCAAAAACATACTCTTTTTCAGATGTAGACCAAGAAATGCAACCCTATTTCTTACTTGTCCAAGTAATAAGTCTTTCACCAAAGAAAAATGCTCCTTTGGTTGTACTTTTTTTGTCATCCACATTTCCGGCCCAATTAGTGTAGATATAGACTCTGAGTTCAAACTTTCCTTACTTAGGATACCATAATCCATAGTCTTCTATTTTCTTTAGGTATCTTAAGATTCTTTTAGTAGCAATCATGTGTGATTCTCTAGGATTAGCAAAAAATCTAGCAACTATTCCCACAACATATGCTATATCTAGTTTACTGTGAACTACATACATTAACTTACCAATCATTGATTGGTACAGTGTCTGGTTTACTTTTTTAGTTTCATCTTCCTTAGTCAATTTACATCTAGTAGCCATTGATGTTCCCACAGGTTTAGCATCTTCCATGCCAAATGTTTTCAATACTTCTTTTATGTATTTAGACCCTGTGATGAATATCCCATCACTCTACTGCATCACTTGTAGTCCAAGAAAGAATTTAATGTCTCCGAACATAGACATCTCAAATTCATTCCTCATGTCATCAACAAAGGCTTTACATATTTGATCTTGACCTCCAAATATGATATCATCCACAAATATCTCAGCAATAAGAATTGTATCATCAGTATCTCCTTTCATATATAGATTGTTGTTCTCACTTGTTCTTACAAATCCTATACTTAACAAATAAGTATGTAGCCTCTCATACCATGCTCTCGATGCTTGCTTCAAACTATATAAAGCTTTATGTAATCTACATACCATGTCTTTCTTTTCTGGATCAACAAACCCTTCAAGTTGTTCTATGTAGACTTCTTCAAGTATTCCATTTAGAAATGCTGAATTGACATCCATTTGATATACTTTGAATTTCTTGTGTGCAGCATATGCAAGTAGCATTCTGACTCCTTCCAATCTAGCAACAGGTGCAAAGGTTTCACCATAGTCTATGCCTTCTTCCTGTGCATATCCTTTGCATACCAATCTAGCTTTATTTCTTGTCACTTCTCCATTCTCATTCTTCTCGTTCTTGAATATCCACTTAGTACAGATAACATTCTTATCTTTAGGTCAAGGTACTAAGGTCCAGGTTTTGTTCTTCTCTATTTGTTCTATTTCTTCTTTCATTGCATTAACCCATTCATCATTCTCTAATGCAACTTTTACAATTTTCAGTTCATAATCACAAACTAGACATGCACCTTGTCTTGCTTTGCTCCTTGTTTGCATGCCAACTTGTTTGTCTCCAATGATTTTTGATTTAGGATGGCATCTTCTGACAAAACTCACCAATATCCTATCTCTCCTTTCTTTTTCATCCTATGCAGGTTCATTTTCTTGCTCGATAGGGTCATCCTGCTTGTTGATTTCTCTTTCCTGTTGTTCGGTATTGTTTTCTTGCTGACCAGTTATCATAGGATGTGACTTCTGTAGATACTTTGGATGTTCAATGTAAGTGAATCTACCATATTCTTTTGTTTCCTTTTTACTTTCCTCCGTGTTCTTTTCATCAAACTCATCAACTTGGACATTAGTGCTTTCAATCATTTTATTAGTAGTTTTATTCAGACACTTATATGCTTTTATTTTACTAGAATATCCTAGAAATATTCCTTCATCACCTTTTGAGTCAAATTTACCATTTCTCTCATCTTTCAAAATAAAACATTTACTTCCAAAAATCTTGAAATAACTTACAATAGATTTGCATCCAAACCACAACTCATAGGGTGTCTTGTTGGTGTCCTTCTTTAATTGTACTCAGTTCAAAACATAAATAGTTGTACTGATAGCTTCCCTCCAGTATTTTTGAGCAACATTCTTTTGTAGCATCAATGTTCTAGCACAGTCAACTATTGACCCATTCCTTCTTTCAGCAATCCCATTCTACTAAGGTGTACTTGGTGCAGAGACCTGTGTTTTAATACCATGCTCATTACAAAAATTAGTAAATTCATCAGAGATAAATTCACCTCCTCTATCAGATCTTAGGCATTTTAGTTCCTTACCAGTCTCTTTTTATACCTTAGCCTTATACCATTTAAACATCTTAAATACTTCATATTTTTCCTTTAAGAACATAACAGTCATCAATCTAGTATAGTCATCAACAAAAAGAATAAAGTATCTATCACCATAATAACTTTGAGTTCTCATAGGACCACATAGGTCAGTATGAACCAACTCAAGTATCTTCTTTGTTGAAATATCCTTACGTTTGAAACTAGATTTAGTCATCTTACCTTTCTGACATTCATGACACATAACATGATCCAGTTTTGACAAGTTAGGCAGCCCTCTAACTCTTTTCCTTTTATTGATCTTAATCATGTTATCAAAGTTCACATGGCATAACCTTTTATGCCACAACCAAGAATCTTCATTTTTCATCATCAAGGAAGAAGACTCATCAGTATCAAGATAAAATAGATTACCTCTTGATTGTCCTCCAGGTCTAACTAGTCTTCTTCCATCATCAAATATTTTCACTTTCTTGCTCTCAAAAGAAACTCGGTGACCTAAATTATTCAGCTATGCCACACTTAACAAGTTATAGTTTTTTCCATCTACCCAATAAGCATTATCACATTTTATCATATCATTTATCATCAAGGATCCTTTACCTCTTACCATACAGGGTGTGTCATTCCCCATCTTAACTAATCCTCCATTGTATTCTTCAAGTTGATCAAACTTCTCCTCATCACAAGTCATGTGATGTGTACAGCCACTATATATGATCCATGTATTATTTTTGTTAACTTTAGAGATCAATGTTATTTCTACATGTTTTTCTTCTTCCTCCTCTGAGTCATCTTTCATAGCAACAAATACAACTTCTACATCATCATCAGAATCAGATTTAGATTCATTATCTTCAGCTATGAAACATACCTTTTTTCCTTTTTCATTGTTGTCTCGGTTATCTCTGTTGTGTCGGTAGCCTCTGTTGACTCTTCTCCCATAGCTTCCTTCATATCGGTCTTTGGTTCTATCATCATCTTTCTTATGTGGACATCTAGCAGTGATGTGGCCAACCTCTTTATAGTTAAAGCATGCCAAAGGTATCTTACCTCTATACCTTCCTTTACCTTTGGGTAATCTTCTGGCCATAAGAGCTTCAAGTTCATCAAGCTCATCATCGGTATTACTGTCACTATCATCATTTTTATTATTTCTGCTAGACTTACCAATCATCAAAGAAGACATGAAAGAGGATTCCATAGAAGGAACAAAACTATTATCAAATTTATTTAATTCAAAGGTTGTAAGTTTACCTATCAGATTGTAAAGTGTAAGTACATTACTAGATGCAAACCTTGTCTCATGAATAGTAGATATTCTGATTGCGTAAATCAGCAATAAGGTTCTGAGTATTTTTCTTACAACTGTTTCTTCACTAATGACTCCATCAGATGCTCTAATAGAATGTACTACCTCTTTCAATCTATTTGTATAATGCACAATATTCTCACCTTCTTTCTGTAAGGAAACTCAGGTGCGAAAATAGCTTCCTACGCTAATCTCTATAGGAGAGTATTGTGCAAATTCTTATAAATCCTTACAATTTCAGATTCGTTAACTACTTTAACAAAGATATTGCAACCACATACCATGCATACAAAAAAATAGAGAATGACATAATGATATACCTTGGGGAAACCTTTCGGTAAAAACCCCAGCACTCCAAAACCTGCACAATGTATTGATCAAAACTATTACAGCTTACAATACACTTGCAATGCAAGTTTTTTTAGAAGATTTCGAAAACCTTGAAGACAAATCACGATAGCATAAAAACATTCCAACAATACACACGCATCACATCTCTTCGCAACCCTAAAAAAGCCTATATCATGTGCTTCACTTTTTAGGGCTACTCCCAAAGATAACCATATTAGGGTTTTACCATTCTCTGAGAAAATAGGAACCCCAAAAATTTTTTCAGGGTGATGCCTTGAACCCCACGATTGGGGAAGAGTGTACAATACTCAAATTTATTAGTTGCCACATGTCTTCACCTGTCATTGAATCTTCCTGACATAGCTCTTACATGTCATAGGAATCCGTCATAACCGTTTTAGCCATGATCTCCTTACACACAATTTAAGATTCTGACACATCAACATTATTTGCAAGAAATACATTTTACAAAACAAATAATAAGAATAGGAATTATCCAAGGTTGAGATACCTTATTCCTAACATTCTCCCACTTGTCAAACACCTTGTAAGAGCAATAGGAATGTAACAGGAACTAACCTCTATAGGCCAAAAGGCCCATAGACTCCGAACACCATCTAAACTTCTCAGTGCCCACTAGTTTCGTTAATGCATCTGCAACATTCTTCACAGTATCTACCTTCTCCAAATTTACCTTTCCATCTTCCACCATATCTCTCACAAAGTGAAACTGCACATCAATGTGCTTCATTCTGGCATGGAAAGTTGGATTCTTCGGAAGGCAAATAGCGCTCTGACTATCACACCAAATAGTAATCTATTCTGCATCAACACCAACATCAGAATACAATCTTCTAAGCCAAATGGCTTCTTTACAAGCATGAGTAGTAGCCATGTACTCAACTTCTGTAGTGGATAAACCAACCACAGGTTGTCACTTACTCATCCAACTGATGGCACCACCAAACATAATGAACACATAAGCACTGGTGGATCTCCTACTGTCAATATCACCTACCCAATCTGAATCCACAAACCCACAAATACAAACTGAATGCGAAGATCCAGAAGAGTTACCATGATAAAATATGGAGTAAACTGATGTACCCCTCAAATATCTAAATACTCGCTTAACTGCATCCCAATGTACCTGTCCAGGATTAGCCATAAACTGACTTAGGACTCCCACTACTTGGGCAATGTCTGGTCTAGTACAGACCATAGCATACATAAGACTACCAACTACACTAGCATAAGGTACTCTACTCATGTCCTCCACCTCACTAGGAGATTTTGGACAATCATCTACAGATAACTTTGTTCCCATAGAAATAGGAACACATAGTGGTCTATAATCTACCATGTTGAACCTATCCAACATAGACTTCACATACTTACTTTGACTCAACCAAAGTTTTCTGTTAGACCTGTCTCTACTAATTTCCATACCCAAGATGTACCTTGCTGCCCCAAGATCTTTCATCTCAAACTGTGCTGACAACTGAGATTTAAAATCAGATATCATACCCTTACCCTTCCCAAACAGCAATATATCATCAACATATAATGCAACAATAAGAAGGTGATCATTTTCAACTCTAAAATAAACACAATGATCTAATTTTGATCTTACCAATCTAATTGACAACACAAAGGCATCAAACTTAAGGTACCACATCCTAGGAGATTGCTTCAAACCATGTAGAGATTTCTTTAATCTACAAACTAAGGATTCTTTACCTTTAACAATGTAGTGCTCAGGCTGTGACATATAAATCTCTTCCTCCAAATCACCATGAAGGAAAGTTGTCTTCGCATCCATTTGTTCTATCTCTAAATCATATGATGCAACAAGAGATAACAGAAATCTAATGGATGTCAACTTTGCAACAAGAGAGAATATTTCACCATAATCTATTCCCTCTACCTGTGAATACCCCTTTGCAACCAATCTAGCTTTGTACCTTTCAACACAGCCATCTGCACATAATTTCATCTTGAACACCCATTTACAGCCAACAAATTTTCTCCCTTTAGGCAAAGGTACAAGGTCCCAAGTTTTTTTTTCTCCAATGAAGCCATCTCATCATCCATAGCCTCAATCTAGGAACCTGCATCTTTCATGCCCAAAGCCTCTTTCACAGTTCTAGGCTCATCAGTGTTAGTAACCAAAGCAAAGGCACAACTGGAATCTAACATATAATAACCAAACCTTTATGGTTGCTTTCTTTCTCTCGTGGATCTCCTCAAGGGCTGAGGTTGAGTTTTTTCTTCCTCTTCTTCTAAACTATCAGAGTTGCTAGAGCTCTCCTCATCATTAGGCCCAACATGGTCTCTCTGTTCAGTCTTCTCAGGGGTAGGAGGCAACTGAACAACATCCTTTTCCTTTTCTTTTTCATTTGGTTGTAGCACAATAGGAGAGGATGTTAGCTCTCTCAAAATAACATTTCTACTATACAACACCTTACTAGTCACAGGATCCCAAAGCTTGTATCCTTTCACACCAACACTGTATCTGATGAATATACATTTAATAGCTTTGTTTTCCAACTTAGATCTTTTCTCCTTTGGAACATGTGCATAAGCTTCACAACCAAAAACATGAAGATGTCTAATTGAATGCTTCTTACCATACCATACCTCCATGGGTGTCTTACCAACAAGGGCTGATGTAGGAGATCTGTTAACTAGATAGCAAGTAGTGGCCACAGCTTCGGCCCAAAACCTTTGTTCTAAACTAGCTCCACTAAGCATACTCCTAGCCTTCTCCATTAGTGCCTTGTTCATTCTCTCTGCAACTCCATTTTTCTATGGGGTATAAGGAGTTGTCTTATGCCTCTCGATACCTTGTTCTTTACAGAACTGTTCAAACTCTGCTGAGAAAAACTCTCCACCATTGTCAGTTCTCACACACTTAATCTTCTTACTAGTTTGATTCTCTACAAGAGCTTTAAATTCCTTGAACCAACTAAAGGCTTATGTCTTACTTTTAAGGAAATAAATCCATGTCCTTCTACTGTAATCATCTATGAAAGATACAAAAAATATAGACTTGGAGATTGAAGGAACTTTTACAAGACCAAATACATCAGAATGAATAAGATCCAAAACATCAGAAGATTTGTGAGAACTAGAGTAAAATTAAACATGATTTTGTTTACCATAGACACAGTGTTCGTAGAAGTTGAACTCGAGATTGCAATCATTTAACCCCTCAACGAGATTTTTATTTTTTAGGGTTTTGAGACCCTTTTCACCAATGTGGCCAAATCTCATATGCCACAACATTGTCTTTTCTGCAGGAAGCTTACCTTCCAAAGTGTTTGCACTACCATCAGAACCAATAGCCATAGACTTCTTCATTGCTTTTTTAGATGGTGAGGATGAAGAACTATTACATAGAGGAATACATGTATCTAGCTGAAATAAGGTACCTCTCCTAGTACCCCTTGCAAGCACTATCGATCCTCTCATCATCTTGCATCCTTCTTTCGAAAAAACAACTTGCACACCTACATCATTCAGCATACTTATAGATAATAGGTTTCATGCCAAACTTGGAATGTGCATAAATCCATTGATTCCCTTTACTTGTCCATCAGGAAATTTGATAGTGACCCTTCCACGTCCAACTATCTTTAGGTGAGAATCATCACCCAAGTACACCTTTCCACCATCAAACTCTTCATATTTTGAGAACTAGTTTCGATGAGAGGTCATGTAAAAAGATGCTCCCGAGTCAACCAACGACACATCATCAGATGCATGGGCTGCCAAAGCTATGATGAATGCATCGCCATCTTCTTGAGATCTTTCTGAAGCTAAATCTGAACCTTTCTTCTTCTTCTTCAGCTCTTTGCAGTCTTTACGGAAGTGCCCAGATTTATCACAGTTCCAACATTTTGCCTTGGACTTATTGGAAGCCTTTGACTTCCCACAGGATTTGGATCTACCCTTATTGTTAGACTTATTGTCATTTTTCTTCCCTCTTTCAGTGGATCTCCCACGAACAACAAGGGCTTCTTTTTTTGAAACAAAATCCTTTCTCCGCATCTCCTCTAATAGTAGTGAAGACACCACATCATCCATTTTGAAGGTGACTAACGTGCTTCCGAGAGCCATCACAAGATGGTCTCATGAATCTGATAAAGAAGACAAAAGTGTGTAGCAATGATCCTCCTCCTCTAACTTGACACCAGCTAATGTCAACTGTGCAGCCAACAGATTAAATGCATTTAAATGATCCGTTAAGGACCCACCTTCCTCCATTCATAGAGAGTAAAAATTCATCCTCAAGAATAACTTGTTCACCAGAGATTTGGCGTGATACATGGCCGCAAGTCTTTCCCACAAACTATTTGCAATTTTCTCATCTAGAACATTAAGAAGAATGACATCGGTTAAACAGAGTCTTATGAGACCCTTAGCTTTATGGTCTTTGATATCCCAATCTTCTTGAGCTATAGTTGCTGGTCTTGTAGCACTTGAAGTCATTTCCCATAGGTCATGATCTTCCAACATGTCTTCCATCTTGAGTTTCCACAACTCAAAATTAGTGTCGTTAAATTTCTCCACCTCCATTCTTCCATATGATGAACTTGCCATCTCAATCTACAAATAAGATTCATAATGCTCTACAAAAAACTCCCACTCAAACTTGAGATCAGCTCAAAAAACCCTACCCAACAACTAGGATCAAAAGTTGATCAAGCTCTGATACCACTTGTAAGGAAACTCAGGTGCGAAAACAGCTTCCTACGCTAATCTCTATAGGAGAGTATTGTGCAAATTCTTATAAATCCTTACAATTTTAGATTCGTTAACTACTTTAACAAAGATATTGCAACCACATACCATGCATATAGAAAAATAGAGAATGACACAATGATATACCTTAGGGAAACCTTTCGGTAAAAACCCTAGCACTCCAAAACCTGCACAATGTATTAATCAAAACTATTACAGCTTAAAATACACTTGCAATGCAAGTTCTTTTAGAAGATTTTGAAAACCTTGAAGACAAATCACGGCAGCATAAAAATGTTCCAACAATACACATGCATCACATCTCTTCACAACCCTAAAAAACCTTATATCATGCACTTCACTTTTTAGGGCTACTCCCAAAGATAACCATATTAGGGTTTTACCATTCTCCGAGAAAATAGGAACCCCAAAATTTTTTGCGGGGCGATGCCTCGAACCCCATGATTGGGGAAGAGTGTACAGTACTCAAATTTATCAGTTGCCACATGTCTTCACCTGTCATTGAATCTTCCTGACATAGCTCTTATGTGTCATAGGAATCTGTCATAACCGTTTTAGCCATGATCTCCTTACACACAATTCAAGATGCCGACACATCAACATTATTTGCAAGAAATACATTTTACAAAACAAATAATAAGAATAGGAATTATCCAAGGTTGAGACACCTTATTCCTAACACTTTCATCTTCATATCATCGAATTTTCCCCTTAAGCTCTCTAGTCTAGCTCTTTTAACATTTGCATCTCCACTATAAACTTGAGATTCAATTTTATCTCACATGGCTTTTGTAGTAGTGCAGCTTTTAATATCTTCAAATTTAGCATCGATACAGGCATCAACAATCTCCATCATAGTAATATTGTGTTCATGCCTTTCCTTTAGTTAATCAAGTGTCAGATGACCAGGGGTCAGTTCTATATAGCCATTCTCCATCAATTCTAGTGCGCCATTCCCAATTCCATATATGTGCAACTTCATCTGGCTCTGCCATATTGTGAAGTTCTCTTTGTTCAACTTTGGCACTTCCCTCTTATACATTTTGAGATCTTTGCACTGAAGTCCTTAAAACTCGGTTCCAAGCAACCAATGCTCTAATACCACTTGTTAGAATAATTGAGAGGGGGATCAATCAGTTAATCACTATCCCAATCCTAAATGTATAATCCAAAAACAAATACTTCAATTTTTTATTCTTAGTAACTTAAAATACTTTTACTGTCTGTGCATTTTTAGATTATCATTCTAAAACTTATAGTAGTTACCGATCAAATCAAATATGCAATATGTAAATATGACATCAAACAAATATCACAATCAACACATAACACAAGAGATTTGATGTGGAAACCCTGTGAAGGGAAAAACCACCTAGGACCAACAACCCAAAAATATTCACTCTTCTAAAGTGAGGTTGGTGAAGACCCAACCCTGTTAAAGGTTACAAACACACTATTAGGTGTGACCTTGTTAGAGGATTAAGACCAACCATTATTGTCCAACCAACAGTCACTCTAGGTTTGACAGGGTAACAATGTTCATTCTATGAATGATACATAATAAGACTTTCTTAGTCCACTCAGTTAAGAGATTTGACTATGTACAATGGTTAAATATGTAACAATAGGTGATCTATCTTAATACAACTTCAATTACAGATTACAGATCAATATTCAGCTCATACAAATCTTTCTGATCAATGTAACATTCCTGATTCAATAATATATCAACTTATTGTCCATCAATAATCACTCTCTATTGCTCGGTAATGCTTTGCAATAGGGTTATCCTTAATCAGTATGATCAGAATGCATGAAAAATTGTTCATACAATGATTCTGCAGTTTCCTTTTCTACTGGCATCACTCTCACTTGTGAAATCTCCAGTCTCTTATATAGACATGTAAACTGTTTTCTTCTGCTCCATTAGATTTTACCGCTTAATCATCTTCATTGATTTTTCCTCTTAAAAATACCTCGACACTTGTGCCAATAACACATTTGATTCTCATCCTTTAGATCTTTCCTAAATTTTGTTAGCCATCGATCATCATAACAAACTTTATCTATTACCTCGTAATCATACACTTTCCAGCTCATCAATCTTATTGGCTAAACTAGTCATTTAGTTCATTCTGTTATTCTTGGTTAACAAATAAATGCATTGGTGAATACAAGCTCAGTTTACTCTACACTCTGTCGGTGTATACTGAAATGCTTCATCAACCGACAACACTGCTTTGTGTCTTTCAGCTCTTTTCCTCATCATAGATGAATGAAACATAATCAAGTCAATAACATGAAGTCATAGACTCATCGACGAGTTACTCAATGTATTCTTGAGCCTCATCTATCATATCCATCTTTCTCATGTAGTTATTTATGTTCATCTCTTTCACTCCTTCTCTACAGATGTTTCGGTATAGTAACTTACAAGATAAGTACTGTCAAACTTAGTTGACATCAATGAAAACATAATACTGATTTAATCACATTACATATCTAATCAACCATCTCAGTGATCTTAAATCATAGATTCTTCAATTAGGTTCTAAATCAGTTGTAGTTCATCATGGAAAAGATGGTAGGGTTATTGAGAAAAGATCTCAAGAGTATGAGGAAGAGACTAAGACTATCCATAATGTTGAAATAGACATTGGAGTTATTGACGGAAAATCTCAAGAGTATGAGGAACCTAAAGAAAGAACAAAAAGGTGTTGCAATGATAAGATTTATGTTGATGTTAAAAGAGAAAATCCGCATGTCCTAATAATGTTACCTAGAACTCCCCTAAGGTGGTATTTTCCACATTCAAGAATGTTCTTGTAAGGGAAGAGGCTTTGGAACTACACATTTTTTCTATCCTCGATTAGAATATCATTGGACTATCTCCAAATTCAATATCCTCAAAGAGTGTTTCCATGGACAATGAAGTTGACTTTGGTAAGGAAAACTTGAGCCAAGAAGAAAATGATATGGCCGATGAGATGTTTTTTACTAAAGTTGAAAGGGAAAAGTGAAGAAAAAAGGTTTCTTCAATGGGAGTATCTACTAGAAATATGTCAAAGGTAGGCTATAGGGTCATAAAGAGATCAAGAATAAAATTTTCAAAATAGTATAAGGAACATGAATGTCTTTAAAGTATTGTTGGTTGGGTTAAGATAACTATCCCAGTCTTTTTCTTGAACACTACCCCTATGAGAAAAAAAGTCATCCTAGAATATTAGAGTGCTCAATATCTCTTAGAAGAAAGATATTTCTTCTAATTTTTGGGGGGGTCCATAAACCATATATAATGGTGATTTAAGAAATAAAAATGTCTAAAGAGAGAGTAACATCTCAAACGGAGCCCTAGATGACATTCCTAATTTTTGGAATCAAAATTTTCTTTCAAGTACCTCATTTTTGGAGGATACTAACCATATTGCTACTAGATTTAAACACATCAAAGATTATTTTTATTAGATACTCCCTAATATATATTCTCTCAATAACAAGGCTGGAAGAAGAATTTTTTGGATGTATTTGATCTCTTTTAGATCAAAGTTTCCTGAAGATAGTTTGATTGTGGTAGTAGATTTTAATACTCCATGTAGGAAATAGAGAAGTTTGGTGAATCTCACATCAAAAATTATAGTAAAATATATTTAATAGATTTTATCAATAGCCAAGGTCTTCATGATTTAGATTTAAAGGGAGTCTGCTTCACTTGGACTAATAGGTGAATTGGGAATCATCTTATTCATGTAAGATTGTATTAAGGTCTTATTTCTAATGAATAGTTTGTTCACTATTTAAATTCTCTCTAAATTATCTATTGAGGATTGGTTCAAATCATTTCTTGATTAGTTTTGTGGTGGAACCAATCTCTAGTAGAATTAATTTTCCATTTAGATTTAAGAAAATATGGATATCTCAGCCTCTATTATTTGATAAGGTTAGGAAATGGCGGATTATAAGGGTCATGGAATGGACAAATTTAGGGTGATTAAGAAGTTGAGGGAAGTGAAGGATAATATTGGATATATGGAATAGAAAAAACTTTGGTAGTATTTTTTCCTCAAAGGCTTCCCTTTAATTGGAGTTGAATAATATCCAAGATAAAATGCAAAGGGATGGGTATATTTCTGATTACTCAGTTATAGAGGATGATGCAAAGGGATCTAGTGGAAGGACTCAATGTAAGTTTGAAAGGATGAACCTTTGAGTGGTTTAGGCACTTGCCCACTAACCCTTAAGGCTTAAATGAAACAAAATTGAACACACCCTTCCCAAATGGAAAATGTGGATGTCTATAACCTATTTAGGTTGAATTTCAAAGAGATTTATCAGGTTATAGGGTTTAGAAAAAAACCCAACACTCCAAACTACACAAACTGCTCACAAGGCCTAATAGCCCCTCTTGTAGGTCAACAACAATGTAAAAATGCAAATAAATCCAGATTTCCTCAAAACACTTGACAAAAAAATCAGGGTTTTAGATACCCATTTGGACATAAAACAACATATCAAAAACTTATTATATCTTGTTTTGGACAAATCTAGAGGTTTTCAAACTGTTCCTTAACAACAAGCCTAGAAATAAGCAAATTAAGAAAGAAAATACAAGTTATTCTTCTCCCCTGACTTCAAGAGTCTCATAATTATTCACATTCACTCTCAAACCACATAATATGCAATTAATTTGGGTCTTGGATGCTTCCAAGTAACAAGGCCCCGAATTGGTCTCAAATAACCCTCTAAACTAGGGCTTTTCAATAGAAAAATATCCCAACACTTATGGGATAAAAAAATGATGGATCCACCTTTTATAGGGTGTATCTAGACACCTCAAATCATAAAAATTCTATCTACTTTAGGCAGTTCTTCTAATGTTGCTGCATACCCATCAATTCATTAACACTTCAAATATTGTCTTTGGTGATCACCATCAAATCAAACTTCATCTACACATTATAATGTTATATTTGTATTGTATAAGTCAATGATAAATCATTCCATGAGAATCAGGCATCAAATCATCCATGGAATGATCATCCACACATTGGAACTATCAAAACTACAAGAAATGAGTGTATTTTATGATAGTCAGCACTGTTGGAATCAATCAGTGAATTGAATAAACTTTGAAACATTAAATATGTATTGAAAATAATTAAATAAATTTAATTTCTAAGTCATAACATCCACTAGTCAAAGGAAAGACAAAAACAATATCAAACTTGCAGACAATTATATGTTTTTACTGATTTTCATGCACAGTCTTGTACACCAGTCTGTTCTCTGTCATACATATTATCGTACAATGCTCAAACTCTATTTAATAAAATTTCATATAACTCCGTCAACTATCTAAGAGTGGTTTTATTTTTATTTTTCATGATTAAACTGCCCAAAACCAATTTCCCTCCTAATTGCTTATAGCCGTTAGGATTTAAATATTTGAATTCTCCAACTTACAAATTATTGAATAAAACAAGTAAATAACCTTTCAAACTTTCCTATAAGATCCTTAAGACTTCATTAAACATTTCTAAATCCCTCTAAGACTCCTAAGGATCTAATTAACCTAATTTTATCATTGTGCTCATTTTCCACCATTTATGATCCTAAGGTCCTTAATAGGCCCTTTAGGATTTAATACAAATTCATTGTTTTTATAGCCTTCAAAGGCCATGATTAGTTTCAAAAAATATCAATTAACTTGTTTTAATTTGTCATGTCTTTTGTTTGTCTTTAGTCTTTCACAAGCAACTTGTCATGCCCTTATGCTCTTTCATCAGAGGTTCATATCTCTTTGTCTATCATCTTGGGACAAAAATACCAAGCATTTTCATTTGACCACTCTCAAACATAGATCTCTAAATTAAATCTCTCATATGATAAAGCATACATCCAGAGTGAAGGAGGATGAAATAAGGTTGAAGGTGGTCCAATTTTTCTCTAATTTTCTTATGACTAAGGAGAGTTTGGATTTGAATGGCCAGAAATAACTTATTGATGATTTCCCTCATATTACTAATGAGGAGAATAATAGAAGGCTGGTAGCCATCCATTAATTGGAGGATTTTTTTTAAAAAAAAATCTTTGAAGGAAATAAGGCTTCTGAGCGTAATGGCTTCCTGATGTTCTTTTTTTCAAAAATTTGGGGATATTATAGCTAAAGATGTTGGGAATGAAGGAAAAGAGTTTTTTTGGGTCAAGGAAGATCCTCAAGGAATTAAATTCTACTTCCATTGTGCTCATTCCCAAGTTTTTGAGTGTTGATTCTTTTGATGTTTTTCATCCTATTATTCTTTGCAACTCTTCTTATAAAATTATATCCAAGGTTCTTACCTCAAAATTTCTTTTTTTTCTTCCACATCTTATTGTTGTGTAGTAGAATACTTTTATACCTAGCAAGAAGATCTTAGCTTCTATTTTGGTGGTGCAAAAAAATTATTCATTCTTTGGAGGTCTCTAATAATCAAGGTTTCTTTATCAAGTTATATATTTCCAAGGCATATGATAGAGTGGATTGGAGCTTCCTAATTAAATTCCTAACCGCCTTTTGTTAAAATAATAAATTTATTGTTTTAGTTTGAGTATAGCTCATTTCCTTAGTAAGATTTACAGTTATTGTTAGTAGTTCCCCTTCCCATATCTTTAAGGTTTCTAGATGTTTAAGATAAGGTGACCCTCTTTCACCTATTCTCTTCACTATCTTGGATAAAAATCTTGGAATGTTTATACATATGGTCATGTTTGGGCACTTAAAAGGATTCAAAACCTCCACTCATAATCTAGTTTGGTCCCACCAACAATTCTAGGATGACATCATAAGATAGAACTCTTATGGGAATTTTAATACTTTATGAGGAATCTTTAAGGAAGAGGACTAATTGCACATTGGGAATGTTTCGTATAGTTGGGATTAGTATTGAAATGGAAGGGGAAGTGGTTCCACTAGTTGATCAAGTTAATTTAGTTACTTTGGCAATTGACTAGTGGACAAAATGCCATTTTGTTTTAAAAATCCCTTCCAGCTTTTTTGTAATTTCTTCTCATAGATTTTTGTCTTTTGATATTTTCTTTATTGTTGACTTATACATTTCTTTGCATGGTAGCTTCTACAATTTCAAGAGACATTTACCATTTTACTACACTTGATCTTTCTATGCATGAAAAATCATCTAGTGTGGTTTGACTTGGCCATTTTTTATGCATTAATTTATTTGTATTGGTGGCCTCATTTTTTCCATTGTCATTGTTGTGACTCATGAGTATGTTCGAACTTCTCCCCATGCAATCTGATTTTGAGACCTCTGGTAAAATAGCATGACTCATGTTGCAAGAGTTTTGAGTATTTGTATAAAAGAGAAAATTAAAAGAAGATTGTTGTCAAAGTAATAAAAAGAGGACTACCTCATTAGTTTTATTTAGAAAAATTTTCTTGGACACTTTTTGTTTTGAATTTTTTGAACTATCTTTTTCTAAATTAATTATTCTAAAATAGCTTTTCATCTGCAGTTTACTATTTTGGGTTCATTTCAAATTCTTCTATTGATACTATTTATACAATTATGTGTTTCAAAGAGTTAATTTTTTATTAATAAATTAATCTTCTCAATATTCTGTAGTATTTTATTTTATTACTCTTTTTTTTTGTGTAAATTGTTCTAATGATATCTCTTTGACATTATTTTATATATATTTTTTAAAATATAAGTATGATAGTAATATTCTTTCATAAAACAGACATCATAGATTTTACAGATTAACTTTTTTTAGAAGTATTGTAATATGAAATGGAAACCATGGTTTTATTTGAAATGATCATAAAATAAAATTTGACATAGAACATTCAACATTTTTGTTGGAGAAATTTTTTTGTGATATTTTAAGACATTCAACATTTTGACTCAACATTTTTTAATTCTCATGTATAAATTATATAATTGTATTTCCATTTAATATGAATTCTATCATATTTTTGATATATATTCACTAATATTTTTATATGTCCTTAGTGGAAGGAAGAAAAGGTGTAGAAACACTTCATAACGTTGATCTAGTGGGTGAGATAATGCATTTTTTCTTTACAACATTTAACTATTACAGAATCAGAAACACATTCAGAAGGGGATAATAACATGCATAAATATTACAATTGCGAGGAGAAGATGGAAAGGGAAGATTACGACATTCTCTATTTTGTTGAGATGTTGGCTAAGGAAAATAAATGGAAGGATATTAGATAGGAGGATGACAAGAGAGAGGATTATGCGTCAATGATAATGGAGGATCTTACTCATAAAGAGGATTTGTATTTGGGCTTCTTACACATAGCAAAAGCTAGAGCTCTCTTTTCTTTCAGAAATGACAAATGGTGCTATTAGGAGATTCAGAAGCTTAAGGCATAGAATACTGACCTTGAGGCTAAGTATCAGAATCCTTAGGAGGGGGTTAATAATAGGGGTAAGGAGTATGACCAATCTTAGGATTTTTCTACCCCTGTTAAATTAATGTCCAGTATTGAATGTGTTGGAAAAGGATTGGAAAACTTGCTTGAGCATTCTATGGAGGACATGAAATCTGCTACAAGTAATCTCCATTCGCTGGTTGGCATGTTGGAGAAGAAGGAATGGGAAGCTATGCAGAATCCTAATACTCAGGGGAAAGGCCCAGGGTTTAGAACTAGAGTGAAGATGAGCTAGAATACCTTTTCCAATAAGGAGATTGTGGGGCTCAAGGAGAATCTGAAAAAAAGTGACAGAGCTGGAGAAAAAAAGGGAAGAATCCATCCAGATTCTGAAAGGTTGGTAGTAACTGGTTGGTTTTTCTTGGTCTCTTTTTGTTTCTTGTGTTGTACTTTTTAGCTAGTCAGGGGTGTTTGGTCCCCCTTTCTGTTTTGGTTTCTCTTTTATGGTGATCTCAATGCCTTATCTATTTCTATTTTGTGTTTCAGGTCCCTGTAAAACATGTTTTTTCTTTAATTTCAAAATATTCATAAATGTTATACCATAGAATATGTGATATATCACAGGGAAACCCTTTTAGATAAAAAAAAAGGCCCCACACTCCAAAATCACAATACTTTATATTACCAAAACAATAGTTGTAATATAATAGAAATACACTACTTCTTCAATGGGAATATGTAACTAACAACCCAACCCTTTGAATCAATAACAATGAACAACAACCTCCGGTGGTTCCTCCAATAATTTTTGTAGACCTATGCGATTTTGCTACCCATATGTCTGATCCTTCTAGTCAATTACATGATATCTCATCATCTTCTATATCAAGTGAATATTTTATACCATTGGACAAGATTTCTATTTCTAATATTGCCTTTGATTTTGGGGTTTTCACTCCTCCAAACATAGGTCTAAGTGATTGGTCTCATGTTCCTATATAGTTTTTTTTGTATGCGCACAACATTTTTTGGTACTAAATATCATGTCAGTTAGGCCAACATGAGAGTAGTTGGGTAGTCTACTTTTGTCATTATAGGATATCTCTAATGTATTGGTTGGAATTTATAGTACTTCATACTTTTATCCTATTTTGTTCTTGGGATACTTGACTTTGTAAAACTTTTATATTATAATAAAATATTTTAGTGACTTTGGAAACTTTTATCGAAAAAATAAAATTTTCATAAGAAGTAAAGAACTAAAAGTTATTAACCAAAAAAAACATGATATTTCAATTTTATGGAATAGTTTCACTAAAAAATAATTGAAAATAGGATGCATAATCCAATTCTGAAAGAAATTTTTTTAAAAAAATTAGACATTATTATATATAATGGGTTTTAATTTTCTAAAAGCATCTCTTGACATTGAATTGACCTTGTAGTTAGAGATCTAAGGCTAAGGGTCATATCACCATGCTTTCCCCAAGTCTAAATCTAAATTAAAATATGGGTCAAAATTTTATTTTTATAAAATGGATACCAGATTCTAAAATTAAATAGATACTTATTTGTAAATGGGAACTCTTTAATTAAAAATAGATACCCATTTTTTTTAAATAAAGAGTTTTCAAATGTATAGATACTCATTTTTGTCGAAATCCTTACGAAAATGGGCACTTGTTTTACTTTTTTCCATTGAGATCCCAATGCAAAATGAGCATATGTTACTTACAAAATAGGTATACCCATTTCTATTGGTGTTTTTTGGCATTCTTTGAAGGCCAAATATTCTTCTAGAACTAGACTCAACTTCTTACATTTAATTATTATATTATCTTCTCAACTAGACTTATATTTTCTTTCCAACGATGAGACCTTAAAAAATATTTTAAAAAAAGAAAACTTAAACACAAAATATTCTTCTAAACATTAACTATTAATTTTTATCCTAAGTAATTGATCATTTACCTTTTATTTATTGTATTTATTAATTTATTGTTCATTACCATTATCTATAATTACTTCATTGATAAATAAATATTTTAACAAATATAAGAATAAATATCTACATTAAGTAAAACTTCTAATTAACTCATCCTTCTAAGTAGTAATTTCTTCTTTATATTATTCCCTTAGTGAATTAAAATATTAATTTAGTATTATTGCCCTATGATTTCATGATGGAAACTATCTCTTACTAGTAAATTCATTTTACCCACCTCTTTGAAATAGTCCTAGAATCAATTTATTTAACTCCTAATCTTTGATTATATATACACCCTTCATTTAACTTTCCTAATTTAAGTTTACAAATACGATCATCCACTTCACCACATTCATCATGCTAAGCAAAATAAATAATTTTTATTATTTAAAAATTTGACCATATTCATTATAAAATAATTAATTTTTCTATTTAAAAATTTATTATCAAAATACATTGTTTTGTTGCTAAGTACCATCCACATTAATTCCTATACAAGTTGTAATATGTTTGATCTTTCAAAGATTGAAATGAATTTTGATAAATAAGATTTTATTCTTATGTGCTTTCAATTTCATTATTCTATATTTCTATTATTAGACATGCATGTTCGAAAGCAAAGAGTGGGAATATAATTCCTAAATAATATTAGCATTTTAGTAAAGTTAGTTCAATAAATAAAATATAAAATAAATTCACTATAGACTTAAAAATCAATGGTCGAACAAGAAAATATTAATCTTACATTCTAACATATAAAGTTAAACTCCAAAAATAATTTGTATCAAATCCACATCCACAACTTAAATTTGAAATTATATATAATTTCCCCATTCCAATTGGAAGACGCATTATGGACGTAGAATACCATTGTAATGACAGGTGTTCCCTTGGCGATCCTCATGATTATAGTTCTGTTTCGAACATGCATAGAGATGGATGAATGCGCATAGAGATGAATACCTTCCTCGTCGGAAGTTCGCCATAGACATTGTTAAAGAAGATTCTTGAATGGAAATGAACTACAATGTATGTCGCTTCGCTACACACACAATATCAAACAAAAACTCAGTGTTGAACTTAAAAATTTGTTTGTCTTCCATCTCTTTGAGCTATGTCTTCCACTGCCATTTAACACAAGACAAAAATGGTAGTGGAATTTCCAGAGCAATGAAGCACAACATCACCCCACATGGCGTGCTAAGCAATGTTGGCACTCGATCAAACAGAAACGCAACTTGAAAATCCAAAGCGCCCACAGTAGTAAATTTTCCAACCTTGGTTTTATCAAATTCACCATAGCCATTTGTCTCAAACGTATATTCGCACACCTGTAAATTATTAGGTTTCGCTTCAGACATCATAAGATATTCTAAGCTCGAGGGTTACAGCTCTAATAATTGAAAGAGGAATGCCGATTACTACGACGGAGAGATCGCTTTCACTTGTGGAGGTTACACTTTAGCTTAATATGGAAGATGAGCATTTCAGCACAAAACCATACCATCGTTATTATAAATGTGAACTTCTTTCTCCTCAAAGCAAGAGCCATCATTATTATATCTCGCTTCATCACGATCGCCAAATCGAATAAAAGTAAAGAATGAAAAATTAAAACGTCTTAGCGTTAAGTCTAAAATTTCTTTGTCGACAATCTCTTAGATCGACGAGAACTATGTCACTTTTATGCCAAGTTTTCCACTGCCATTTAGTACGACAATCTCTTAGATCGACGAGAACTATGTCACTTTTATGCCAAGTTTTCCACTGCCATTTAGTACGACAAGACAAAATGGTAGTGAAATCACGAGAGTAATGAAGAAAGAAATCGCCCCACATGGCGTGTTGAGCAATGTTGGCAATTGACCAAAGGAACACGCACTTACAAAATCCAAAGAGACAACATTAATTGATTTCCGACCTTGTTTGTATCGACAGTCCCATGCATCGAATTCGCCATAGCCATCTGTCTCGAAGTTGTGTTCACGCACCTATAAATTAAGTTTCCATTAGGATTTCATTACACTTTCTAGGCTTGGGAGTGGCAAGAAAAATTAAGCCCTTAGGTAAGGGCAATAGTAATCGAGAGGAAATATGATTTCTCTGATGGAGAAATCGTTTTCTTTTGTAGAGGTTGCACTGCAGTTTAATATGGAAGATGGGCATTTATGCAAAAAACCCTACCATCGTTACTGTAAATGTGGTCTTCATTCTCTTGAAAGCAAGATCCATCATTATTATCACTGTTCAAGGCCGATCAAGCGTAGCATTGGATTTCACTTGCGAAGAGATTGGAGCGAAAACAATCTGAGTATTCATAATTCTACTTCAGAATCTCTTTCCTCCCCCACTTCTGCAACTAAATTATGCCATCTGATGGAGGAAGGAACAGAGCAATCAACAGAGCTTGATATATGAAGCCAAACAGAACAGAAACACACTCAGAGATTTGTAATAATATTATTTATATTGATGTCTTGATTATAAATTTACAGATATTTTTTTCTGAGAGCTGCCAATGCTCACACTATCACATATCTTACAGAGACAGAGAATTTTCTAGACACAAAAAACTAAGAAAAACATTCCTCTTCTGTTTTCAAAATATTCTTTTTGAAGAAAGTTCTCGAATTGCTTGGAGAATAACCGATCAATTCAAAAAGTCAGAGAAAAACTATATAAAATACATTGCAATTAATATGGTGGTTGGCGGAAGAAAAATGGCTGATGCATGAGAGTGGTCACATGATCGCATGAATAAAATAATGCTCATGCGATCATGCGACAAGAGCATAAGAGGGGACCCACGCGCATTGGAAACAAAAGACAAAACTTTTAAAGTTGTCGCATGATCGCATAAACCAAATGAGAGTTATGCGATCATGTGAAAAGGTAAAGAGAGAGGGCCCCACACAAAAGACAAGCCAGGGAAAAACATGCGGACGGTAAACAAAAAAGCTAGGCATTTATTGAGGTCGCAGGTGCGCATAAAAACAAATGCTGGGCAAACAGAGAGGTTGTCGCATGATCGCAAGAGAGGATAGAGAATCCTTGCGATCATGCGACAAGGCAAATAGAGAAGGTCTGTGATAGGTGGGAAGTCAACGCCAGGGCAAAGAAGGCTGGTCGCATGATCACAAGACCAGCAATACTGCCTTGTGATCATGCGACAAGGCAAAAAGCACTGACGATAGGAAGAAAGAAGTACGGTGGATAGGGAAGATTAAAAACTATCCTGTTGGCATCCACGTCTTTCAACACCATCCCCCAAAGCCAAAGATTGTGAAATCATATTCCTCTTTGCATCTTGCCGAATATAATTTTTTTGTATTCCTGCATATCAAGGTCTAATAGATAGTCAACAGGTTTAATTGCAATTCGGGTTAGAAATGTATAATAGAAGATCATTCATCATTATTACAATTGTACAAGCTTGCTTAAGCATAGCGCGGCCTTTCCCTTATGAAGAATCTGGAGCAAAAACAATATTAGTATGGATAATTTTACTTCAGAATCTCTTTCCTGGCCCACTTCTATAACAAAATTATGCCGCCCGCCAAAGCCAAAGATAGTGAAATCATATTCCTCCTTGCTTCTTGGAGAATAGAATTTTATTGTATTCCTGTATTGCAATGTATAACAGATGGCTATTCTGCTTACAAATGTATAACAAAAAATTGTTAAAGATTTATAACTCTTACATCTTTGCTTTAGAGTATTTTCTTAATGCACAATATTTCTATCCTGATGAATTTCCTGCTAGCGCATACAATATAGTTTTCACCATGTCAATCGAAAATGCATGGCATTACATCCGAATTACAAATGGCTTATCAAGCATGAAGGTTGAGCAAATTCACAGAAGTGGCCGTTCCTCATTAAAGTTTGTAGAGCTAAAAAAAAATGGACACGACGTTTTGGGTATGTTAACAATATTAAAAGATATTGTGAGTTATCTAACACTTTCTTCTTCTTTTTTTCACTAGTTTGTGCTATCTTATGTTTGCAAACTTTCCACTATTTCTTATTTTAACAATCTTGTTCTCTTAGGTGGTTTTAGAGATGAACTTTGTTTTATATATTTACGTCAAGAGATCTGTGTACCCAAAATAAATGTTTCGTATACTTGGGCTACTATTGAAATGGAAGCGGAAGTGGTTCCACTTGTTGGTGAAGTTTACATTGGCAGTTGATTGGTGGATGAAAATGCCATTTGTTTTATAAAGCCCTTGCAATGCTTTTCTTTTTTCATTCATTCTTGTAATTTCTTCTCATGTCTCTTGCAATGCTTTTCTTCTTTCATTCATTCTTGTATTTTCTTTTCATGTTATTTGCAATGCTTTTCTTCTTTCATTCATTCTTGTAATTTCTTCTCATGTATTTTTGTGCTTATCTTTACGGTTGATTTATACATTTCTTTGCAAGGTAGCTTCTGCAATTTCTAGCGACATTTACCATTTTTCTATGTTTTTTCGGCATCTTTTTTGCATGCAAAATCATCTGGTGTAATTTGTCTCAGACATTTTTTATGCATTGATTTATTTGCATTGGCGGCCTCCATTTTTTCCATTGTCATGGTGGCGAGAATTTGGTTGCCAGTTCGAACTTCTCCCTAGTTCCCAAGCAATCTGATTTTGGAGTTCTTTATTATTGTGAGACCTCTGGTAAAATATTATGGCTCTCGTTGCAAGAGTTTTTAGTATCTGCATAAAGGAAAAAATAGAAAGAAAATTGTCACATTAGTTTTATTTAGAATGTTTTTCTTTGTTACCTTGTTTTGAATGCTTTTCTATCTTTGTTAAAATTAATTGTTTTAAAAGAGCTCTTCATTTTCAATTTTAGTATTTTGGGGTTCATTTCAATTTTAACATATTATACAATTCTTTGTTTCAAATAGTTGATTTCTTTTTCAATTAAATGATCTTCTCAATATTCTATAGTATTTTATTTTTTAAGTATTGTGTTTGTGTAAATTGTTCTAATATTATCTTAGCTTGGTATTATTTTTCATATTTTAAAAAAGTATAAGTATTCTAGTAATATTCTCATATAAAATGGACATCATAGATTTTACAAATTAACTTTTTCTAGTAGTATTGTAATATTAAATAGAAATCATGGTTTTATTTGAAAGGATACTAAAAATAAATTTTGACATATAACATCCTATATTTTAGGAAGTAATTTCAAAATAATGAGTCATTAAGATGGAGCAGTGAGTGGACTGACTAGGGATAATTTTAAGAAACCCCCTCTTAGGAAAAAGTGTAAAATCCTGACGAATTATACATTATTTTAGGGGGAAATTTTTCTTAATGAAGGTAAATTTTCTTTTTCAAATCCGCGGTTTTTCATAGTTTGTATTGGCGATTTTTTCCCTAACAAATGAAAATTTTATAAATTCTTGGCGAATTATACAGTCATGTGGGGTAAATATATATTTTATGAGGCAATTTTTTTTCTTTTGAAGTAAAAAACTTATAATATATGAGGCGAATAATTTTCTTTTGAAGGGAAAAAAATAATTGTAATGGCGAATTTTATGTACCATTTGAAAATTTATTTATGTTATTGGCTAATCATTCGTTAATTATGGGAAAAAAAATATTTTATTGGCGATTTTCAAAAGATGGGATGCAATTTTATTGCAAATTAGGATTTTATTATAGACGCGATTTAATAATGTTAAATGTATTAATTGAGACCTTTTGATGATCCAATATTGATGGCTAAAGTTTAATTTCGGCCCTTATTTCTTGAAGGAAACAAAGTTCTCCAAGAAGTCACTGAAATGTTGACACGTATCAAATTAGGATTCTCAACTTGTCTGCAGACTCGTCACTCAACATGTTGGTATCGATGAGCATGGCACATATCAAACCTTAACCTACACCATAACCATGATCATTGATTACAATGTCACACGTGGAGGGTAGATGATGTTACAACTTGCAGGGTAACTCGTAACTCAATAAGAAATAAATATAACTTTTCAGTGACAAGTGATATTCTTTAATTGCTATCCACTCAACATGCACCAATTTTTGGCATGTATGCATTCATGAGAAATATTTATAGGTAGATATGAAAGCTTAAGGACAATGGATTTAAATTTCTCACACACATGCATTTATGGGAAAGATTTACATGAAAGATTTACACACAGATATGAAAAACTAAGGACAATGGATTTAACATGATTAAAGAAAGAATTATTAATTGCTAAGTATCAATCAAGTGCTATTTATAAATGATCTAGATTCTTTCTTCCTCAATTCATCTTTTCTAGATAAATTGTTGAAGCTTCCTCTAGTTTAGGTCATTAGTCTATAAATAATTTAATTTTTAAGTTTCTGAAGAATCAAGATTTAGATGGACACTTCTATTAGGCTTAGATACACATCTGAGGAGGCCTAGAAGGCCTTTTTGGGCTCCTTCTCGGATGAAACCTTGGAATCAATTTATAGGAAGGGTCGGCCTTTCATAAATGAGGTTGTTAAAATTGTGTTAGGCAGAGAGTTTATGCACAATGAGGACAGGCACCATGTAAACATGGACATTACATCACATTTTTTGGCATCTCTTCTCGACCTCAGAGGAGAAAAGGTTGACATGTTGATGCTGCTGAGAAAGGTTTTCAAAGAAGAATACCTGGGGGACGATGTTAATATTGTCGTGTTCACAAAAATAGGGATGGGGATCCCTTGGGCAAGTGAAATACCAAAGCTTCTCCTACCAGGCTAGAATGTGGCCATGCAATCTTTTATGTTGGGCCTGAATGTTGGGTTGTTGAAGCACCATAGGAAATGGAAGTTGATTGCTAGGGATTTTCTCCATAAGTAGTTTTTTCTTGACGAAGTGGAGGCTCATGCAAGGCAATATGACGAGCTCGATGAATTCTCACAGTTACTCCTCTCTAGAGAATTCTACTTAGATGGAGCCTGAGGGAAAAATCACTAGTGGTTTTTTTTATAAAAATATACCACATTTTTTGGTTTTTTGTTTATTCAATCATACCACATTTTTTGTTTATAATAGGTTTCTTTTTTAACTGGACAATATAGTTACTAATTTTATGAAAAAAAACAATGAAAGTTCATTTCAATTCACATTTTATGGGTATAAAAAATGATTCTTAGACTTCTCTATGATTTTAATATTTTAATTAGTTGCTTTATCTATGTGTTAGACATGTAAGTATGTTTTAGTAGAAATAAGGAAGTGATAGTATTTCTATTTTTAAATCTAAATATTTAAAATGTCATTGCCTTCTCGATTACCGTCAGAATTCCTAAATTAAGATAACCATTAATGAAAGTTGTATGAACTTTTTACCTAATTAATTATCAATATAAAATTACACCATTTTAAATGTATTACACACTGACATAGGCCTAGAATTTGACGGTTGTCCCTACCTATCATATCAATTTTTCATGATAGTTTGGTCATTTTAATGCCTTTCATTATACGTTTTAAGATTTATATTAATTGTCAATTTTTTTCTAATTTACAAATAGTCTAATAATTCTTTTAAATTTAAATATTTTTTCAATATAATATTAGGATAAATTAGTAATATTTACAAAAAATTTTAATGTTCTCAACAAGTTTCTAAATTCATATGTTTTATTTTGAAAAGATTTAAAATCAATAAAAATAATATATAATAAATTATACATAAACTTTTATTTATGATAAAATAATATAAAATTAAAAAAATATTATAAATTAGTAATATATGTCAGATTAATCCCGCAATCATATCATTTGAGTATCTGTTCATCAAGACATTGCACCCACTGTTGGATTAGATCTGATTTGCACAACCTTTACCTTTAATCGCAATAAGTCTTTAACCACTCCTCTTCTGGAGATCACGCGACAACAGGCTATCTCAGAGTCATTGAATGTTTATCTTAACCATAGTTCCATCATGAGATTCAACAACCAAGGCATTCTCTTGATCATTAGAAATTCAACTTAACTCGGGCTTTATCTTGAGATTGAGTGAAAAAGGCATATCTCACAATTGTTGAATAATTATCTTGACCAGGGTTAGATTATGAGATTGAGCAACTAACACAAATCTCATAATCATTGGATGACTAACTTGACTCAGGTTTTGTCATGAGATTCAGTGATAGGCGTTGATCTTTACCATCATCTATGGTTGTCTCTTATTCTCCAAATGTTATAATACTTAGTCATGACATTACGAGATTCAGAGATAACCTACACTTATTAAGTCTTTACCTTTTCCGCATATCTCCAAACGTTAAGAGAATTAACCGCTACCTTGTGAGATCGGGAGATAACCGCTTCGCCAAGTCACTGAATGTTAAGAACTAACTGATTATTAATAGGAGACTTGGATATAACCTTTTCTTGTCAAGTCTTACTCTGTCACCCAATCTCTGAATTTCTTAAATTTAACAGCCAGCCTCAAGAGACTTGGAGATATAAAGGAAAGTAACAAGAACATTCAGAAAAGGGGACTTAAGTGACATGAAAAGGTAATGAGAAAATAAACAAGGAGTAAGGTTTTATGGACTTAAACAAAAAAATTTTGAAACCGTAGAGGAAGATAAAGACCAATTTCCTTCATACGTGAAACAAAAAATGGCCATTTTAAAAGATTTTTTGCATGATATATCCCTAGCAATGTGGTCATGCAACCTTTTAAATTATATATGGTTCACCACCTTGTATAATTTGAATATATTTATTTTTAGGTTAACAACTGTTAAAATTTATAAGAATGACAAACATTAGAACCCAATGTAATAATTTACCTCACTCCTAGAAAAGAACCCTTATCGCTAAATTATTTTAGCCAATGAGGATGAAGAAAAACAATTTTAGAAACTTGAAATGTTAAATATTTTTATTTTTAAGTTTATGAAATATTAGAATGTAATATTATTAAAAAAATAGTGCATTTTGATTGGGTAAAATTGTGATATTTAATCACCAATTAAGTTATGTCGATGCATATAGTTCTAGGTCTGCGGAAGGAACTAACAATGTTTTTTTTGTGGGGGGTGAAAGTAGACAGAGCTACTATGTGTGTGTGTGTGTTTGTGTGTGTGTGTGTGTGTGTGTGTGTGTGTGTGTGTGTGTGTGTGTGTGTGTGTGTGTGTGTGTGTGTGTGTGTGTGTGTGTGTGTGTGTGTGTGTGTGTGTGTGTGTGAAACTAGTTCATAGGCTCCATAGGGAAAGAACTAGTAAGAAAATCCCATTTCTCAAGCAAGATACAATAATTTCCCATGTCACATTTGAAATGACCCCATTTTGAATGCAACACAATAATTTATTTATGCATAATCCATAACAAAGCATCACCAAGTAGTCCCCAATTTCAAATGAATGGAAAGCCTAAGATTTGTTGTACAAGGAACAAGCAGGAAGCTCCCAAATGCAACTAGATTTCTGGCTTTTAGATAGTTGCTTACTTTAATACAAAATATCACATGTGCTACCGTAGGATTCCACTCTTTCACCCCTAATTAAAACCGCTAGCTTGGAATGATCAATAATTATTTTATCCACCTCAGTACCTTGAACATTAATATTATCACAACCCATATTGGATAGATAATCTGCCACTCTATTACCTTCACAGAATATATGAGATATGGTGCAACTAAGAAATGTGTCCATAATTCTCCATATCTATTTAAAAAGGTATAGCAAGCTCTAATTATTAATTGACCTTTTGATGTAGGCTTGAATCATAATGAGTGAACCACCTTCGATGTGAACCTTTGTGAAATTTAATCTTTTTGCCATCACAAGCCCATTCAATACAGCAATTGCTTCAGCAATATTGTTTGTACCTAGAGGAATGCATACTGATTTTACTGCCATTGGTTTACCATTATGGTCTTGAATGCAAATGTCGATACCCAAAATTCTTGGATTCCCTCTGGAGGCACCATCAAAGTAGACTTTTACAAATCCGGCAGTAGGCGGATGGCACTTAACATTCATTCTATCCTTATTCGTTGAAGTACCATTAACATTTGTTAAAGTTGGGATACTTATATATTTCCAATCTTTTAAAATATTTTCATCACAGTTGGTATAACACATCTGAGTAGAACCACTTCTGATATTTGAGGTGACTTGTTCCAAAATTGATTTTTCTATACCCAAAATAACCTCTTCTGCAGAAGATGCTACTTGCTTGAAGATGCGCTTATTTATTTCCCACCATAAGGCCAAGGCAATTTGAGAAGGAGTGCATTTCCATTAATATCAAAAAAGGAAAAAATAATATTATAACAATGTACATTGCAAATAACTATCATTGGATGAGAACAAATCGGTGATGTATGGTGGATTTCAGGATGAAAGGAAAAAGCAATCCCATTTTTTCAAACCCATTTTGGAATCATGACATGTGACACTAAACACATTCCACTTGCACAGTCAACTAAAAATGTCATTTGATTATGATGTATGACTCATGAGGTGACTAGGTGAGTTAATGGGACCCATGGGGCCATGACACCAGATAGTGACTAACAATGATCATTGAATGATTATAGATCAATGACCGAAGCTATATTTTGGGCTGAAAGGGAAAAGAAAACTCATTTTTGCAAACCCATTCTAGAATCATGATGTTTGTCCACTCACATGTTTAGTGACAACTGTTATTCGATGATGACGTGTGACTCATGAGGTGACTAGGTGAGTACTACTACCGATAAGGAAAAAATTAATGGGACCCATGACACCTCATTGTGACTAATAATGACCTTTGGAGGAGTATAGATCAACAGTCGAAGGTGTATTTTAGGCCGATTCAGGGAAAGATCACCTCTATTTTCAAATGTCCCATTGAAATAAGGCACATGTCATAAATTAACCCTCAACTAAGTATAATTAAAATTTAATTGGAGTAAACTCCAAAATGGGTTATTTAATAAATGTTGTAATTTCAGGTGTCTGACAAAAGTTGTAGTTTCAAACGATTAAGTGACACGTGTCTTATGGACATCAGATATCTATCTTCATAAAGATGCAATAAAATTGATAAGACTGAGGACTTTAGATTGTATAAGTTTTTCCCTTTAGGTTTTCAATCGAAGTTTTTCAGGTCTAACTAGTATTGGAGATTTAGAAAGGGGTTACGGATTCTAGGTTGAGGATTGAGGTCCGAGGAAAGTAATAAAGTCTCTCAGCTCTCTTCCCACTCATAGTCTGCACAAATTGAAATTACAGGCAACTACTAAAACCCTGAACACCTACGTCCCACATTTTAAAGTTTTTAAATCTCTTGGTTTACAACTTTACTATTTATTTTGTAGAAAAAGAAATAGCCTATTAGGGTTTAATTTTGAATCACCCCTATAAATTGTAGTTGTGCATAAATATTTGAATTTTCCTAGGAGTAAATAGTGATACCATTACCAACTTACCACAATGGGAAAAACAAATAACAAGATTATGAGTAAAAGGCCAAGTCAGATAATAGACTTCTAGACAATTTGCTTAAAACACCAGGTTTCACTGATGAATTCAATGATATTTATGATCCTGTTATCCATGGAAGTAAGGGAATAATGGAAATTAGATTTGCACTTGAAAATAAGTGGAACGATAAAAATAAGGGTTCAAAATTTTATTCATTTAATAGTATGATAAAGGAAACAAAAAATAAAATTGCATCGTTGGTTGTTGGGTCGGCATGCATGGTGTTACCTCAAATATTCCCTTGCCTAGAAATTGTCACATGGTCTATGCATTGTTACTTGTTGGGTCGGCATGCATGGTGTTAACTCAAATGTGCACATTTTTGGTGATCTTTTTCCTTGCAGGACCAAGCTTGAATCAAATAGTTGGGCTTAGACTCACAGGTTAGGCACTCAAGCTTGACAAGAAAAACACACCAATTGATGAGGATAAAGAGAAATCCTCCTTCCTCTTTGAGCTCCACATTCACTCAGGTAGGTATTGCCTTATCTACACATTCAAGACACCTCATGACAAACCAAAGGCTTGCAGACAAATTAATGTGGAATGGTTCTCAAACTCCTAGGTATCTTGTACCTCAATGAAGCCAATATCTCATGCAATAGCCCTACTTGCATGGAGTGAGTATGAAAACTAGAGACCTATCCTAACAACATGAAATGGAAAAGGTGGGACTGAAAGGAAATGATTTTAAAGATGAGTTTGAAGGGACCCCTAAGATACCCTAAGTCTGTGATAGACTAGTGCCTTGTCCAATGGGCTATAGAGTCAAATACCTCACTACAATAGAGCTATGAAACAAGAACACAACACACTCACCCTTACCAGATCATACATTACCAAACCACCTGTGCACCTAGATATGCTATCACCTATCCAAAGAAAGACCTAGGAACAGGCAATACATTAACCAGCATCCACTGGAAGACAAGCATGATGCATCTTTGATACCTCAGCTCATACATATTTGAACACTAGTCCTAGACTCAATTGCTTCTGTGAAAAACAACTCTACTGCAGACACTCACTGGAAATGCAAGTAGAAAAACTCTAACACCCTTGATGCTACAATTAATAAGTCTAAAACCCAAAATGGAGACAATCTAAGAGTAGAACAAATATATTGAAATCTTATACATAAGACATCTGTTACAATATGCACTGTATTCTCTGAACCAGCAATGGAGGGAAAAACACCCTATATGCAGAGAGAAGGAGAAAATCTATAGGAAAAAGACCCTTCACTGGAACCAATTCTCCTCAAAAATTTTGCAAAAGAAGGAACCCTTACAAAAACAAACAACCTACCATTTATACCACTAGCTGCCTTGGAATTCTCAAAGAGAATGCAACAAGCTACGGATAGCTAGGGTAAGGGTTTCAACTACCCAACCAACCAAAGACTAAATCAAGATTTATTACAAGGGTAGGAAACCAAGAAACCTCAAAGAAATAGATCAAAGACGATCTCCAATCATCATAATTTTCAAAACAAAGCATAGAAGATCACAGATCTATCAAGAGAGAAAATCAAAACAATCACCCTAAAATCACACCTCGAGCCAAGAAAATTGTCCTCCTCCACACAGCACAAATCACTGCAATCACTCATGGCACCCTGGACCACACTAGAACGGCGGAGAAGAACAATCTTACCAACTCTGGCCCTTTCTGTCATCAATTCTAGTCCTTACAGGCCACTGGAAACATCTCTGAGATTTGAATTTGAACTCCAATGGCTAACTTCTTGGCACTAGCAGCGAATTGACGGTCCTAATTCAATCAGAGATCAACAATAAGTCCTAACCATTAGATCTCATCTTTCCCAGGCTTCAGATCTTCTAACTCATCAAGCACCACAGGTTAGCCTTCTGCAAATTGGCGATAAGGTGAAATCCTAGTCACGGAATGAAAGGCCTAAGCATAGTTGAATCTCATGAACACATGACCGCACATGTTGAAATAACACTTAGGTCATCTGGCGAACTGGCGACAAAAGACTTTCACTAGTTCGTGGAAAGAATAGCACTGCCGCCAAATCATCCTACGAACCCACGACAAGAAGTAAATTTTGTCAGGCCGCTAAACCTTATCCACTTTGCCAAACCTCAAACCCCACCTTTAGCTCCGCAACTACGATGCATGACACCACCTATCACCATGCCACAGGCCTGGGCCACCATACGCCACACGTCACACCTCCATTTGCTGAAACCACTGAGTCACTTGACACAGGACCCATGCTCTGCAAGCCTTCAAAATCCAACAGTGGATGCATGATCATAAGGGGTCTGACACCTCCCATGAGATCATGCACCAACCAATGGATCTGCCATGCCATCCTCTCTGCTGAATCAATCAGGCCCACTACAAACCAACCCATCAGCATCAAATCAGACAGTGGGCGCATGATCGCAAGGGGAAAGAATATTCCTTGCGATCGCATGCCAACCATAGATTGAAATCATTAACACAAGCCCTGCTGAGACACTGCCACATCACCACCTCTCACCGGGCCCCGGGGACACGCGTCGACTGGTCACATAATCGCATAGCCAAAAGACTAGGCTATGGAATCATGCGAAAGCCAACCCTAGGCTTCCACATCACCACCTCAGACCATGGAACTGCAACACCAATTGCGAAGAACTGGGACCCACGAGGACAGATGGCAAGTGGTCGCATGATCGCATGTCAGAAAAGTCTGACATGCGGCCATGTGACAGCCAATAAGAACATGCCATCTGCCATCCCTCTAACACTGGGCCCACATCACACTCACATAATAAAATCTGACGGTCGTCGTGAAAGCACTAAGGATAAACACCATGCAACTTCACCAGGTGAACAAGCAACATCCACAGATCTTGTCCAAGCTTTAACCGTGATGGAAGCATGACAAGAGACAAACCGCCAAACACTCAGCGACTATGTGACTGTGGAAAACTTAACTACGAGCCAAGTCACCAGATGCTAGGGACTTAACCATCAGGATTCAGTGACAAGGAGAAAACTGCAAGTCACCAGGTTGCCAGAAGAAGACTAACCGCTAGGCAGCTGAACATAATGAAGAGATGGGACCACACGAATAGGTGGCATGCAGTTGCATGATCGCATGTCAGAAAAGTTTGACATGTGGCCATGCAACAGCCAATCAAGAAGAGCTTTTGAAGGCCCAGGCCCACCTGTCATCGCACTTGCGCACTTAAGGAAAGCCAGTAGACAAGGAACTGGGTGGTCGAAAACACACAAAGTTTTCACAGTAGCAAAGGATAAAAAAAACACAAGGTTTTCAACATTGACACAAAGGTAAAAAAGGATGCGAAAAAATCAAGGACTATATGCAAGCCAAAAAGGTCGAAAACATCATGGATTTTTTAAAACACTGTGGGTTTTCGACACTTAGGCAGATTTTTAAATTTTGTTTCCCGCAGACCTTAAAGCTTTAATATTTTTCTGGATTATGCAATTTAGCTCATGAAATTTAGACCAGAGCTAGGTGACAACATGGAGAACATAGGGTAGGATGCGATGAAGAACACTTGCAAGGAAAATAGGCCAATTTCACAAGATTTTGCAATGACAGAAAATGGGCCTAATAGTGGCTTTGTCTGGGGATGTATGCCTCTTGCAGGCATAGCAAGGACTTAGAATCACTGGTTAAAGTAGACCATCCCATAGGACAAAAAGGTAGGGACCTCAAAAAACATAGAGCAGACAAAAAAATAAGGGAACTTATTTACAAAATGTACATTTTTTACAAAAACCCTGTAGCAACAAATAAGAGTTAGTTCTTGCCTCTGTCAAAAACTTGATTTTAATTCCTCCCTTCATGTTGCACATCAGACATTTTGTTTTCATTTGTCTCCACAGGCCTGTCAACATGTTCAACCAGCATATCAGGAAGAACAAAGTAGCTTTCTTCATAGTGCATGTAAAAATTTTTGGCACTTTCTCCATCCTGCTCACTATGAAAGTATGATTCAGCATGCCAATGGTCAGCACCTCTATACTGAAATTGATCTTCACCTGCTAACTCATACATGCTATCAACTAAAAACATAAAAGCCTCATACTCTTCCTGCAAAAAGGCCTCATCTAAATCCTATCTTTGCATTTCCATAGGTGTAACCGGCTTGACCTCAAAAGAATAGTCAGATTGATACCCATAGATGGAAAATGAACACCCTGAATCAACTGGATCTAAAACCTCCACATGCTCCTCAAAAAAAGGATTGAAAATTTCATGCAATAAACCTTGTTGAACATCATGACAAAAGATGGGCTGAGAGTCAAATTATTCATTATATAAAGCATTGGAAAACACCTTAAAATTAGCACCCATCTCAACCTTATGGAGACTTCCAGCACATGAAGAAAAATCAGAGTCGCACAAAGATTCACTGATATCATACTCAATTATTTTTTCTTTATCTTCATACCCTAAGGATGAATCATCCTCAGCATCTTCACTATCCAAAGAATGTTCACTCCCATCATCACTTTCCTCTTCCCATGTTGCATCTGACTCATATGAAGACACCACACCCTCACTGTCTTCATCACTCTCAACATCAGCACTTAAGGACATGACCCTAAGTGCATCCTCAAGTTCAAGGCTGTCATTACTAAGTATCCAATCCCTGACAGATATGTAATGCTCTTCCCACAAAGCATCTGACCAACTGGTTCACTCATGAAAATAGAGCTCCAAGAATAAACCAATGAACTTAGATTTAGGAAACTCAACATCCTCAGGAAGCTCATCATACACCTCATAAAATCAATCATAAAATAGAGATATGGATAAATCCTATCTGTATCCTACCTTCAGCCTTACCAATTTCATATAATCTCTAAGGATGCCCTGTTCTAATAATGCAATCTCATTATTCATCCTATCCATTACAACCAATGCAATACTTCCATAAAATTTTGCCAAACTGTAGCTGAGAACTTGAAGTATGCTAACTTCTTTTCACACCTTACTCCTTTCTTTGTGCTTGACCACTTAATAAGGAGACATTTAAAACTTGAAAAAATACCTTGGAATTCTGCAGCAGAAGACCTTTGGCTAGAAGGCAGAGCAGATCTTGGGCTCACCTTGAAGCTCCATCAAGTTCGTTCTTTATAGAGTCACCACCTCCTTGAAGAGAAAAGTATATTCTTTATTTCTACTCCCAACCAACACAAAACTCATGAGGATAACATGCACTGCTTATCAGGAAACACACTGATAAAAAAAAGAACTTAGAGTCACCACTCAACACTTAGTGAGAAGATATAGTCAATGCCTTTTGTTTATCTGACTCTATTCTAGACTCTCCCCAGTGGAGTCACCATTTTGTTGGTGACTCGGATGGGCCAAACCAATCTGGTCAAAATATTTTGACAACTTCAATATAACAGCAACCAGAGCTCCTTAATAGGTTTTCCTTATATTCTTCCCTAGCAGAGTCATCATTTTGTTGGTGATCTTTTTCCTTGCAGGACCAAGCTTGAGTCAAATAGTTGGGCTTAGACTCGCAGGTTAGGCACTCAAGCTTGACAAGAAAAACACACCAATTGATGAGGATAAAGAGAAATCATCCTTCTTCTTTGCGCTCCACATTCACTCAGGTGGGTATTGCCTTATCTGCATATTCAAGACACCTCATGACAAACCAATGGCTTGTAGACAAATTAATGTGGAATGGTTCTCAAACTCTTAGGTATCCTATACCTCAATGAAGCCAATATCTCATGCAATAGCCCTACTTGCATGGAGTGAGTATGAAAACCAGAGACCTATCCTAACAACATGAAAGGGAAAAGGTGGGACTGAAAGGAAATGATTTTAAAGATGAGTTTGAAGGGACCCCTGAGATACCCTAAGTCTCTGATAGACTAGTGCCTTGTCTAATGGGCCATAGAGTTAAATACCTCACTACAACAGAGCTATGAAACAAGAACACAACACACTCACCCTTACCAGATCATACATTACCAAACCACATGTGCACTCAGATATGCTATCACCTATCCAAAGAAAGACTTAGGAATAGGCAATACATTAACCAGCATCCACTAGAAGATAAGCATGATGCATCTTTGATACCTCAGCTCATACATATCTAAACATCAGTCCTAGACTCAGTTGCTTCTATGAAAAACAACTCTACTACAGACACTCATTGGAAATGCAAGTAGAAAAACTATAACACCCTTGATGCTACAATTAATAAGTCTAAAACCCAAAATGGAGAAAATCTAAGAGCAGAACAAATATATTGAAATCTTATATATAAGACATCTATTACAATATGCACTATATTCTCTGAACCAGCAATGGAGAGAAAAACACCCTATATGTAGAGAGAAGGAGAAAATCTACAAGAAAAAGACCCTTCACTGGAACCAATTCTCCTCAAAAAATTTGCAGAAGAAGGAACCCTTACAAAAATGAACAACTTGTCATTTATACCACTAGCTGCCTTGGAATTCTCAGAGAGAATGCAACAAGCTATGGACAGCTAGGGTAAGGGTTTCAACTACCCAACCAACCAAAGACTAAATCAAGATTTATTACAGGGGCAGGAAACTAAGAAACCTCAGAGAAATAGATCAAAGATGATCTCCAACCATCATAATTTTCAGAACAGAGCATAGAAGATCATAGATCTATCAAGAGAGAAAATCAAAACAATCACCCTGAAATCACACCTCGAGCCAAGAAAACTATCCTCCTCCACATGGCACAAATTCTTTCAATCACTCATGGCACCCTGGACCACACTGGAACGGCGGAGAAGAACAATCTTACCAACTCTAGCCCTTTCTGTCATCAATTCTAGTCCTTACATGCCATTGGAAACATCTCTGAGATTTGAATTTGAACTCCAATGACTAACTTCTTGGTGCCAACAGTGAATCGATGGTCTTGATTCAATCAGAGATCGATATTAAGTCCTGACCATTAGATCTCATCTTTCCTGGGCTTCAGATCTTCTAACTCATCAAGCACCATGGGTTAACCTTTCGCGAACTGGTGACAAGGTGAAATCCTAGTCACAGAATGAAAGGCCTAACCATAGTTGAATCTTGTGAACACACGATCGCACGTGTTGAAATAGCATTTAGGTCATCTGGCATCCTGGTGACAAAAGACTTTCACCAGTTTGTAGAAAGAATAGCACTACTGCCAAATCATTCCGCAAACCCGCGACAAGAAGTAAATTTTGTCAGGCCGCTAAACCTTATCCACTCTACCAAACCTCAGACCCCACCTTTATCTCCACAACCGTAATGCATGACACCACCTATCATCACGCCACAGGCCTGGGCTTTCCATACGCCACACATCACACCTCCATTTGCTGCAACCACCGAGTCACCTGCCATAGGACCCATGCTCTGCAAGCCTTTGAAATTGAACAAGGGGCACATGATCGCAAGGGGTCTGACACCTCCCATGAGATCATGTGCCAACAACTAGATCTGCCATGCCATCCTCTCCATTGAATCACTCGGGCCCACTGCAAACCAACCCATCAGCATCAAATCAGATGGTGGGCGCATGATCGCAAGGGGAAATAATATTCCTTGTGATCACACGCCAACCATAGATTAAAGTCATTAACACAAGCCCTGCTGAGATGCTACCACATCATCACATAGACCAACAAGAAGATGCCACATCACCACCTCTCACCATGCCCCAGGGACATGTGTCGACCGGTTGCATGATCACATAGCCAAAAGATTGGGCTATGTGATCATGCAACGACCAACCCTAGGCTTCCACATCACCACCTCGGACCATGAAATTGCAACACCAATTGCAAAGAGCTGGGACCCACGAGGACAGATGGCAAGTGATCGCATGATCGTATGTTAGAAAATTTGGACATGCGGCCATGCGATAGCCAATAACAACATGCCATTTGCCATCCCTCTGACATCGGGCCTACATCATGCTCACATAAGAAAATGCGACGGCTGTCATGAAAGCACTAAGGATAAACACCGTGCAACTTCACCAAGTGAACAAGTGACGTCCACAGATCTTGTCCAAGCTTTAACCATGCTAGAAGCATGAGAAGAGATAAACCGTTAAGCACTCAGCAACTACATGACTGTGGAAAACTTAACCGTCACCCAAGTCGCCAGATGCTAGGGACTTAACCATCAGGATTCAGTGACAAGGAAAAAATTGCAAGTCGCTAGGTCGCCAGAAGAAGACTAACCGTCAAGCAGCCGAACACAATGAAGAGTTGGGACCACGTGGATAGGTGGTAGGTGGTCACATGATCGCATGTCAGAAAATTCTAACATGCGACCATGCGACAGCTAATCAGGAAGAGCTTATGAAGGCCCAGGCCCACCTATCATCGTACTTGTGCACTTAAGGAAAGCTGGCAGACAGGGAACTGGGTGGTCGAAAACACACAAAGTTTTCACAGCAGTAAAGGATCAAAAACACATAGGGTTTTCAACATTGACACAAAGGTAAACAAGGATGCAAAAACATCAAGGACTATATGAAAGCCAAAAAGGTTGAAAACATCATGGATTTTTGAAAACACTGTGGGTTTTCAACACTTAGGCAAATTTTTAAATCTTGTTTCCCACAGACCTTAAAGCTTTAGTATTTTTCTGGATTATGCAATTTAGCTCATGAAATTCAGACGAGAGCTAGGTGACAACATGGAGAACACAGGGCAGGATGCAATGAAGAACACTTGCAAGGGAAATAGGCCAATTTCACAAGATTTTGCAATGACAGAAAATTGGCCTAACACACATTAACCTAGGAAAGCTGGTATAGGATTATGAAAAAATAGATGCAACACAAAGAGATTCCTATATCAGAGGAATAAAAAGTGGTTCTAGTCTGAATCTAGATCATAAGCCTCCTTATGATTATAATATTTTTGTGCAATGGGTTCAGGATACTATTTCCTTGCTAGCATTTTGTTTGGGATTGGATAGTAACAAAGAAGTGGTTGTCAACATTCTTGAAATGGTTTTTCATATTCATTTTAAAAATGAACTTGTAAAATATTATTTTATTGAGCACATTGTTTGTTGCATGCAAGAACAATTACTAATGATTAAAAGAGGTTCATAGAAGACATTTACACTAACAACCTACTTGTGCTATCTTCTCTTAGCAAAGAATCATGTAATATTTCAGACAAACAAGCTTTGCAGTCAGGGCCAAAATCCAATATATGAATGGAAACCTCAGATAAGGATGATTGATAATAGAAGGAACTAAAACAATTTTGTAGAAATATTTTTGGCACCAATTTATCATAAAATTATAGGAACTCCAATGCCTAGATTGATTGTTTCTTGTAGAGATTGCATTCAACTCAGAAGTCAATTACTTCATGGAAGAGTACATTATGTTAAGGTTTTACAGTTCAGTGGTAGAACTCTAAAAACTTTCAATACATGTGACAAAGAGGGTATTTGTATTGGAATATGTACAGATGTACACTTTAATGGTCATAAAAATAAAATGATATTTCCTTCATTGCCTTTCTCATTTGGAGGGTTCACATTTGAGAGAAGAGGATTCAAAGTGGCACAAGATTTATTTTTTTAAAAATTTCTTTGATGTTCTCATTCACTGGAACTATGATCCACTCAACATAATTGGAACAAAGCTTAGAGAAAATGGGGACTCTGCAAGAAAATGTCAACATGAGAGGATGTCATTGACAAAAAAAATTAAAACATGGAGTCTTGTGACAAGGTCAAAAAAGAGATGGAGAAATATGTCGCTGAAAATTATATTTCAATATAGGAATTTTCATCACAAAAAGGAAAAGTGCTACCCACAAAATTGTACAATTTATACCAGAGAGCTACTCAACCATCTAGAAAATCTATTCCAAAAGACCTAGTGAATGAATGTACAAATGGTAATTGGACTCGAACCAAAATTTCTAATTTTTGGGAAATGAGGAAGAATCTTAGAGAGCCAAAGACCTCTGCAAATCTTTATGACATGGACGACGATAAAATATTTAGAAAATTATGGAATAAGGAGCATCTTACTAAAGCATATCATGGTGATGATGATCATCCAGATAATGATTATGAGTAGGATTCTACGAATCCCACATCCACTTATGTATATTCAACTAGTAGTTGATTTGATGTGTCCACAAAAGAAAAATATACCAAAGGGCAAGATATTGTAGAAAAAATGGGCTACCTAGGTTGGGGTGGTTTGGGTCCCAGAGGACAAGGACCTTAGTCTTTACCTGACCCACTAGTTCCACCATAATATGGTGAGAAACTAGGCATTGGAGTTGAATCATCAGATTCATAAAAAAAAAAGACTACTCAACCCAATACCCTTACAATTTCATTTGTTCTAGCCTCAAATATAGTTCTACCTATTCTAAGCACTTAGATTCAATTTGAATCAAGTGTCACTCCCACAGGTGTTGATATCATGGGTAGTACTAGTGATACAAAAAGGACATTACAGGTGGATATTAGATCACCACATCCCAAAGATCAAGGTAGTGTAAAGAAGCAAAAGGATATGCCAAGTATGACAATGGCAATGGTGACTATGACTCCCACAATTGCCACATCTTCAGGAAAAAACCCTCAGAACAGTCCAAAAACTCCACTTGTAATGGGTCGAGGTGTTTCTAATCCTCATGGTGGAATTAGAACCACAAGAAACATAGGTGGAAGCTTGTACATCATTGCAAGTGCTATTTCACCTTTCAAACATTCAATTGTGTCATAAAACTCTAATTTTCATTACAATAATTTTGTAACAAACTTTAAACAATAAAAAATTAGGAATAGACAAAATACTAAGACATTGAAGAGGGATGCAGTTGTTGCAGCTCGTGATGTAGAACCTGCATCGAATGCGTTATTTCCCACATATGACCCAAAGAAAGAGATGATGGAGTTCATGGTTGTTATGCCCACAACTAGAGATTTAAAGGGTAAAATAACAATCAGGTGTCACTGTTACCCCAATTTTCATATCCATGAAAATTTGGCCAAAATCTACTCCAAGATCTCTGATTTTCCCCTACCAGACATCGCTGAAATTTTCATGAATTTATCTCTTGTTTCTTAGCCTCTGTAATCTTTTTAACTCTCTGGTCTGCAAGTAAAAAATTCATAAAACTAGCCGTTGGTGTTCAAAAAACCCTAAGAGACCCTAGACCATGTTCTATTTGGTCATTATTGTTATACACTAAGTTTGCACCCTTGTTTCAAGCTCTCGTAGTCTTGATAATCTAGTATAACATGGGAATCATCTCCAGGTTGTGGGACCTATGCTAAATGAGATGAGACCTCCAGGTTCTTAGTTGGTTCCTCTTGGATAATCACCTTAATTTGCTTCTACACCTGAAAGTAACTTTTGTGGGAAAGGGATAGAAGGAATGCTTGGAAAGGGAAAGTGACTGAAAGAAAACTACCTACTAGGTGATGCACCGAAATTAGGGTTTGGATCTTAGTATAGAGGAATGGAATCAATGAAAGGCTTAGGTCTAGTAGGTCACAACTTATTGAATAGGGTTGCATAAGTGTTTCATAGGAGGGTCTGAACATAAGACATAATTTATGACCTGCAAGAAGACATTCACTTCTGCAACTCGGTGTAGGATTGAGACAAGATTGTTAGAGGGCTGAAGTATACCCACAAAAGTATCTAAATCAGATCAAACATAATAACACACATAGTTACAGAAAGTAAGAGGGATCAGGAACCCTAAGATACCACTGAAAAAATCATATACTTCAATTCAATAAGAGATAAACTCAAACAAGGAAGCATAGGGACATGAAGAATTGTCACAAAATACCTCTGCAATGTTTGAATTCATCAATGGGAGAAATATAACTGTATAAGCTAGAGGGTAGAGATGATACCATAGATGACCCTTTAAAAAAGATGAATTTCTTCTACAAATTGTCCAACTCTTAGCTCAAAAGCTCCAAAAAATACAATATATACATACTCAACTGCAAGCGACGGGAGTCAAAAAACTAACTAGGGTTTCATGGATTTTACATTAGAATAATATTAAAACCCTAACTACCATCAAATCTGATCATAAATGCATCTCTGTAATACTACGGCTGATCAAGTATTATGTGCCCATCTTTGTACTGCATCAACTCACAGATAAGCAACCTAGATTCATCCACTTTCTTGCACAAAGTCTCACCATGAATGCTCAAGCTAGTACCTTTTTGAGACAAGAATCAACCCATGATGGCTGCCTAGACTCCCTCATCATTCTTCTTTTAACTGTAAATGTCCTGGAGACATAAATTCCTGAGCTACCTTGCTGTTGTATCCCATTGAATCAAAAATTGGCAAAAAACCCCCGCGGAGATATTCAAATTTAAACTACAATGGCTAGCCGGTCATTTTAAAACATAACCGTCGATCTCTTTAAATTCCTAGTAGATGGACGGATCAGATTAACTTGACAATAGTCACAAAACCCCTTGAAAATTCCAAGTCCACATCAAGAAGTCTCGACCAATGAAAAATTAGCACGTCAGCATACCCAACAGTTTGGCCCCACTTCGAGCCTTTTGTCCTTTAAGTCATTCAACGACTACGTGACTAAAGAATTCTAAGTTGCAAGATCTCTTGGCTTACCTTGGTCTGGTTAAGAGATTTAGTGAACAAGGCTTTTCACTGAATCACTGGATTTTTCTAATAACCCTGGTTATATCCCATGAACAAGAGAAAACCTCTTTATTTGCTGATTCACAGAATAACCTTAACCGCTTATGAGAATCTGACCTACATTTGGTGAACTAGTGACCGAAGACAATCACTAGGTCACTGAGAACTTTAGGGCTTCACTAATTAATTTTGAGATTTTGTGAATACACACATTCATGGATTCACTAGATCGATTAGAGCACTGCTATTTTATCACACGAATACATGACCAAAAGGAACTTATCAGAGCCGCCAAAACTTTATTTAACCTTGGGCCCATCTAATGGTGAGTGCAAGATCTCATACCCTTCGAATATTCTTTCAGATCATACACCTGCTGTCGATCTCTTTAAGCCAGAACCCCTTCTAACAAATGGACCCACCTAGAAATATTCATCAACACTTGGAAACTAATTACATTTGAGCAAGTCAGCACACCTAAAAAACTCAGACCCACGACCTGCAGAAGGAGCATCAAACGGTTGGCACTCAACTGCTAACTTAAATAGCGTGCATCTTATCCTAGCAGCATAGTGACAACCAAAAGATCTTGTTGTATTTTAACCTTCTGAAAAAGATCAGGACCCACTGACATGTTCCAGTTCATCGCTATGTGGACCAATTGGATGCAAGCATGTCAAAAAGAAAGGGCCCACCGAATGAAGCTCTGACAACAAATCAAGATTGACGGTCAGTGCTTGATCTGATACTCTAACAAAAACCCTTTAGATCATACGCCAACCATAGCATGTTCAGAACACAGTCTGTCGAGCCTGCTTTGACATTCTTTACAAATCATCATCTCTCGACCAATCAGGAGCCTCCACATAGGACACCATTGCAATGGACCCACAAAGGCATGAAGCACTGAAGAAAAGGGAAGATTGATAGTTGTCGTAAGATCACAAGCCCTTGAAACATGCTATGAGATCTTATGACAACCGTTGATCTCATCAACTGGGACCCCACTTATCACTTAACCCCGGAGGTCTTAGCGAATGCACGACCAAAGGAAGAACTACTCAGTCACTGAATAGAATTCCTAACCATGGTTAAGTTTGTAGAATACACAAATAAGGCATTTGTAGAATTGCTGAGTGTTTAGTCCAACTTGGGGTTTTAGTTAGTGAATGCCTAACTGAAAGGCAATCCACGGAGTCACTGAATGTTTTAGGGCACCACCATTTTATCTCACGACTAAGAAAACACTGCAGTCACCAGTTCACCAAGAGAAAAGGTAACCATTGGAAAACTTAGAGAACTGGCAACTAAGGAAAGGCAAACCATTCGCTAAGTCACTGAGATGTTAAGAGCTTAACCGCCTAGATTAAGAGATTACGCAAACCACTATAGTCACGTAGTCAGAGAATGAATGGTCTAACCCATCGGGGATTGGGAGAACTTGTGACCGAAAGGATATAATAGGCACATGGGTTTTGAAGACTTAAGTGGCTGTGATAAAGTAACACAAAAATAGAATGAGGGCTTAGGGTTTGCAGGGTTAATTTAGCACAATGGCTACATTTTTCAAATATTTAAACTGTAGACCAAGGAATTAAAAAGATTGTAGAGGCCAGGAAACAAGAGATAAATTCATGAAAATTTCAAGGATGCCTGGCAAGGTAAAAATAGAGACCTGGGGATGGATTTGGCCAAATTTGCATGGATATGAAAATTAGGGTAACATTTTGGTGATTTCTGTTAGATGTCAGCCTACTAGACATTGAAAACCAGTGGCATGGGGTCTATTCCTGAGCACAACCTCTTGACAGAGGAACAAAAATGGAACCAGAGGGACAAACTATGCATGAGCACTTCTTAGAAAACAAGAAAACTAACCTAAAAAGTAGGGAAAGAAAGTAGGGGAACATTTACAAGAAATTACAGAGAGGGACTAACCTCAAAACAGGGCTTCAGATGGAAACCATTTACTAATATTGGCAAGGCAACTCCTTCAAGATTTGATAGCTGGAAAGCATTAGATCCTTAGCACTCTATTATAACAAATGGTCCACTCCAAAATGAATCAAATTTTGTATGTCTACCAGGCTTGGATGTGAACTCATCACATTTGAGGACTACATCCCCAACCTTGAAATTTCTAACTCTAGCTCTTTTATCAAATCTTTTCTTTGTCTGAATCTGATGGAATTCCATATCCTACATTGATTTATCTCTGATCTCTTCCAATTCCATCAACTAAACATATCTGATCTACAAAGGATCTCCTTCCTCAAATAGGGCATACTGAGTAGCCAAGTCTAGAGTTGGCAATTCAGCTGAAATGGACAACTTGGCCTCTCTTCCATACACTAACACATAAGGAGAATTACCAATTATTTTCTTTGGGGTAATTATATCTAACCACACTGCAGACCTAAGCTTAGTATGCCAATCTCTTTGGTTGTCTTGAAGAGTCTTCTTAATTTTCCTGATCAGGTTCTTATTTGTTGATTCAGCTAAGCCATTGCCTTAGGGGTAATAATTGGAACTGGTATTCAGATAGATGCCATTCTTGACTGCCCACTCTAAGACTTTGAGGCCTATGAATGCTAATGCATTATCTGATATGATGGAATCAGGAGGACCAAACCTATGAACTATATCATCATAAAAATTTAATATAGAACTCTCATTGGCTTCTTTTAAGGCAATTGCCTCTGTCCATCTGGTGAAGTAATTTGTTGTAGTGATTATCCATTTATGGCCTGCACTTGATGGAGGATTGATCATCCCAATGAAATCTATGCCCCACTTCATGAAGGGTTGCTCTGTCCTAATTGGTTGTAGGGGCAAGGCCACAAGCCTTTCTTTTCCTACAAACATGGCACACTTGATGCATTTTCTGACATAATCATGACTATCTTTAAAGATAGATGGCCAATAGTACTTGGCCCTCATGATCTTAAAAGTAGTAGTCTTAGGAGAAAAGTGACCTCCAAAAGGTCCATCATGAAACTCAAATAGGACATTAGCTATCTTTTCTGAATCTATGCATCTTAAAAGGACACCATTGTGATCCTTTCTAAAAATAATTTCATCTATCAGCACAAAAGGTATAGATTGTAATATATAATACCTTCTTTTTGCTAAATCTAGGCCTGCAGGACATTGTCCTATCTTCAAATAATTGATCATATTAGGAAACCAACTTTTTGCCTTGGCTTGTTCTTCTGTAGAATGCACCACCAAAGATGCATCTACCTATTCTAATTTCTTTGAATTTTCATCCCCTGCCAGATGCTCACACAGACCTCTTCCTCTAACCAGCTTGGTAGTTTGAATATCAATGTCATATTCCATCACCTTGGTGATCCAACCAGCTCTTTTCTCATTTAGGTCCTTTGAAAGAAAAAACTCTTTGACACTTGGATGAGTAAATTTTAAATATACCCTGCTATGGGTCAATAGATATCTGAACTTTTTAAGGCTCTTCACCACAGAGAGCACATGTTTTTCTACAAAAGAGTATCTCTATTCATACTCTTCTAAACCTTTGCTAAAGAAAGCAATAGGCTACTCCAATCCATCTAAATTTTCTTGGGTCAACATTGCAAATATGGCATCATGACCTCCATAAGCATAAAGGATGAAATCCTTATTGAAATTTGGGTTTAAGAGGGCAGGAGCTTCCGTTAGGGCCTCTTTGATAGCCTGGAAATTGGCTTTCCCTTCCTTAGTCCAACTAAAAGCTGAACTCTTCTTTAACATGGTTGTCAAAGGCTTTAATAAATTTACAATGTTAGGCAAGAATCTCCTAAAAAAATTAATCTTTCCTATGAAATATTGGAGACCTTTCTTATGGTGTGGTAGGGGTAGCTCTAGGATAGTTGTAATTCTCTTTGGATCCACTATAATTCCTTCATGAACTACAAACACACATTTCTTGGGATTAAGGGATATCCCAAACTCTCTACACCTTTCAAAAATCTTCCTCAGATGTTTGATATGGTCTATTGCATGTTTAGAATAGACAGTTATGTCATCCAAGTAGACCAACACAAACTTGTACATTAGGCTCTTAAAGGCCATATCCATTGCCTTTCGAAATGTAGCTCCTACATTTGACAAACCAAAGGGCATATTTTTATAAGCCATGGTTCCCTACTTGGTTGTAAATGTAGTCTTGTATTGATCCTCTTCATTAACCAGGATCTGATTGTATCCTGAATAGCCATCCAATAATGAAAATCTCTTAGATCCAGAGACACATTGTAAGATTTACTCCATAGAGGGTAGTGGATGGCGGTCCTTTAATGAGGCCCTGTTAAGATCCCTGAAGTCAATAGATAACCTCAGCTCCCCATTCTTCTTCCTGACTGGAACAAGGTTGGAAACCCAACTAGTATGCTTGATGGGGTAAATGATACCACTTTCTATCAATTTGAGTACTTCTTTATGCATAAGTGGCTCAAGCTTGGGATTAACAAGCCTTTTCTTTTGCCTCACTGGTTTGGCATTAGGCTCTAATTCAATAGTATGTTGAGGAAGGGATGGATGAAAACCCTTGAGGTCATCATATTTCCATGCAAAAACATCACTAAATTCTTTGAATAATTGGGTATAAGCTTTCTTTTCCAATTCAGTGTCTACTTTTCCAAATTGTATGCTCTTACGTGGTTCCAACTCTAAGTCAACACAATGTTCCTGTTGGACTACCAGGCTAGCTTTATTTTTCTTGACTTCATCATCCTTATTGAAGATAGTCTCTAAGGTAACAAGACCTCTAGGCATCTTATTGGACTTCAGTTGTATCACTTGATCACCATAATTTTGTGATAACCTATCTTGATTATGCCTTGAAAAAACATCTTCTTCAAACAAGAACTGTAGAATTTGTTCATCATTGTCAAACACTTGACAATTGACATCATTATCAAGAATAGATGGTCTGACAATCACCTTAATATGTTGTTGATCCACTTCTTTTGAAATGCTATTCGGAATATCATATTGGGATCCAACAACAGCTAACCTATCTACATTTTGATTTAATTTCCTAGGGATAGCAACAATATTGAAAGCACAAAAATCTTCAATTGCATCCCAAACTCTATGCTTGTATGATTTCATGGTATCATTTTTGGTTGCACTTATCCCTCTCACTTGGCTAACAACTAATTCACTATCACCTTAAACTTTTAAGACCTTAAGCCCTCTTTTTCTAGCCCATTCTAGTCCATTGACTAGACTTTCATACTCTACAGTATTGCTAGTGTAGGAGAAACTGAATCTAAAGGTAGTATAATACCTTTCTCCTTTTGGGGAAACTAGCATAGCACCACCACCAGAACCATGTCTACTTCTAGCTCCATCAAAAAATAGTTCCCAAACCTGATTATTCTGGTCCTCTGAATCAGTGTCTTCTTTGAGAAGGCTTGTTTCTATGACTCCACTTTCTTGTATCAAATAACTTCCCAAACCAAAATCCTAAATGAGATTTTCTTGGGCCTCTAAAGCTCTTTCATCTAGAAGAATATCAAGGATACTCTCTATATTTGTGCTTGCTTCACTAATGTTTTGGAAGTCACTGTCATCAAATATAGGGCAGTTTACATTGATGGTATTGGACACATATGGCTCTATATGGTGTGCTGCTAATGGTTCTGACTTAATGGTGACCTTGGTCCCATACCTTGTATGAAATAACATGTGAGACCAATCAAAAGATAGATAGCCTCCTATCTTAGCTATAAACTCCCTTGACAAACATATAGAAAATAATGTAGGGAGATCTATGATGTATATATCAAGGAGGATGGAAAAATTAGGACTAGCATGAAGGATTAGATTGGTATCCTTGGCCACACCTATAGTATTGACTGAGGATCCATTAAGTTGTGTAACCTTCTTTTGAAAGGGTTCATATTTTAGTCCTAATTGGTCAGCTACTTTCTTGGGCATTACAGTGCTAGTAGCCCCACTATCTACCATACAATTATGTACTAAAGATTTTTCAATAATTAAAGATACATAAAAGGGAGGTGGCTTTGAGTTCATACCTTGTGTGGCATTGCCTTTAGAGTTTCTACTTGGAGCCTCCTTTTCTTGATTAGTGTTAACCAACACTGGCTTTGTAGCTTCTTTTCCAGGTTGAGGAGTTGTCACTTCTGTCATGGCCTTCTTCAAGATTTTAGGCTGTCTTGGAAGGGCCAAAGAGTCCCACATGGACATGGTGACATTCACCTTCTTCATGTTGTCTACAATATTATAAGGTGTCACAGTGTGTACTCTTTTTTGTGCTTTCACTATGATGGGCTCCACTTCCTTGGAATGTTGGCCTTCTTTGCTTGTGATGACAGGAACCTCCTTAGGCATGATGGGATTAGCTTGTTGTACTGGCTCTGTAGATGTAGTGGCTTTGGCATTGGAGTCTTCTCTCTCCATGTCTTGAGCTCTTCTTTTTTCTCTTGTATAGGAAACAAAAGCAGCCTCATCATTGACTCCATTGAATTCTGGTTGCTCCCAATTGAAAAGAGCAGTCTCATTTTCTTGTGATTCTTGTAGAGGCACTGACCCATTGGATGAAACCTCCGATTGAGCTTGTGAGGCATTTTGAACCATCAGAGCTTGGTTCATCCATCCATTTGAACATGTAGCCTGATTACGAGGCTGATTACAAGGAAAGCACCATTCATTCTCCATAGCCATATTATTTTGACTAGGAACCATATCCCTCACCAGATTTGCAAAATTTAAAGGTGCAGGGTTATATGGTTGGAATAGTCTCTGATTGAAGCTTTGTCAATGTCCTTGATAGCCTCCTTGGTATTATATGGTGGCCTATTTTGCTGATAAGGTTGTCCTTGATTTTGATATTGTTGACTAGGACCTTGGCCTTGTGGCTGAAAGGGTGGTCTAATTCCTTGACCTTGTTTCTTCAAATTTGTGACCTCTTTAGTCAAGGTCAGCAACAAATTGGTCATTTCTTGCTGACTGCTTTGCTGACTATTTTTTATTTCTTGCAGCTCTTGAGAGAAACTAGTTGTTAGCTCTTGACCATTAGTACTAGCTTGGGGGGCCAATATGGTGGGAATAGGGGCAAATGGGGGTACTTGGGCAGGTGCAATGGGTTGAAGGCTAGGAAAGATGGGCATTGGAGGCCTTCTAGCAATCATGCCTACTTGGATTAAACAATTTTCAGCCCTGACAGCTATGTCAAATGCTTGGGGTAGAGAAGTACCACCCATAGATTGGATCATGATAGAAATTTAACCATTTAGACTTTGTAAATAGTAAAGGAAAGCATGGTCAGCTAATGGTCTCACAAAGACTAGGATTCTATTCCATGTTTTAAGGAATCTACTATTGTAATTTGTCATTTGCTCTTGAGGGTCTCTCTTAATAGTTGTCAACTACTCAACTAGAGACAAGTTATCTGATTTATCCTAAAAATGTTTACTTAACGCGTCCCCTAATTCATCCCATGAAGTAATAGAACCAACAGTTAGAGTTCTAAATCATTCTAGAGCCTTACCTTTTAGAGAGGCTGCTAATAATTTTGTGGCCACATCCTCTTGAGTAATATTGTGTATGCTGCAAATGGTGGTCACATCTCTTATGTGCTCAAAAGCAGTTGTTTTTCCTTCACCAATGAAATCAAGTATACTCTTAAGTGCCACCAAAGGCACATCATGATGTTGAGAAAAGTTCAATGGGCTACCTTGATGGAATGGTGCAAAAGAAAATGGCCTAGCCATTGTAGGAGTTGGAATCTAAAGACTAACAACTATGTGAGTTGTATTTGTTGCTGGATTTGAATCTTCTTTTAGAGCTCTAGTTAGAGATCTACCTCTTCTTTTGGAATGAAAGGGAAAAGGTCTCCTTTCTGAGGTATCAAGAGGTGTAGATTGAACTCTCCTTGCAGGGGATGTTCTTTGAGTTGACCTACCTTGATGACTTCTTCTTGAGGGAAACTCTAAAAATTTAGTGGGATTTGAGCTTCTAGTCTCAACCTTTCTCATAAAACTTTGAACAAGGTAGCCCTGGATCTTTGAAACTAGTGGAGTCGCCAGATATACTTGATAGAATGACTTCTAAAAGCCTATTTCATGCAATCTACATATCAAAGATAGCACATCTTTCAAACAATGAACTTCTTATGTGCTGTCCCACCAGGCGTGCTAGAATTGTTATACATCAGGCGTGCCAGAATTGTTATACACCAGCACCAAGGTGGGGTGTACTTGAGCTTGAGTCCTTGTTACTAAACCTCTCTATCCTTTTGTAGATGAACCAATAGGAACACCTTTGAACATTAATCTGATCTTTTACTATCCCACCAGGCGTGCCAAAATTGTTATACACTAGCACCAAGGTGGGGTGTACTTGAGCTTGAGTCCTTATTACTAAACCTCTCTATCCTTTTGTAGATGAACCAATAGGAACACCTTTGAACATTAATCTAATCTTTTACTATCCCACCGGGCATGCCATAATTGTTATACACTGGCACCAAGGTGGGGTGTACTTGAGCTTAAGTCCTTGTTACTGAACCTCTCTATCCTATTGTAGATGAACCAATAGGAACACCTTTGAACATTAATATGATCTTTTACTATCCCACCAGGCATGCCAAAATTGTTATACACTGGCACCAAGGTGGGGTGTACTTGAGCTTGAGTCCTTGGTGTACTCTCCTTGTAGGGAATGTTCTTTGAGTTGACTTGCCTTGATGACTTCTTCTTGAGGGAAACTCTAAAAATTTAGTGGGCTTTGAGCTTCTAGTCTCAACCTTTCTCATAAAACTTTGAACAAGGTAGCCCTGGATCTTTGAAACTAGTGGAGTCACTAGATATACTTGATAGAATGAATTCTAAAAGCCTATTTCATGCAATCTACATATCAGAGATAGCACATCTTTCAAACAATGAACTTCTTATGTGTTGTTTCACTAGGTGTGCCAGAATTGTTATACACTAGGTTTGCACCCTTGTTTCAAGCTCTCGTAGACTTGATAACCTAGTATAACATGGGAATCATCTCCTTGTTGTGGGACCTATACTAATTGAGATGAGAACTCTAGGTTCTAGGCTGGTTCCTCTTGGATAATCACCTTAATTTGCTTCTAGACGTGAAAGTAACTTTTCAGGGAAAGGGATAGAAGGAATGCTTGGAAAGGGAAAGTGACTGAAAGCAAACTACATACTAGGTGATGCATCGAAATTAGGGTTTGGATCTTAGTATAAAGGAATGGAATCAATGAAAGGCTTAGGTCTAGTAGGTCACAACTTACTGAATAGGCTTGCATAAGTGTTTCATAGGAGGGTCTGAACATAAGACATAATTTATGACTTGCAAGCAGACATTCACTTCTGCAACTTGGTGTAGGATTGAGACAAGATTGTTAGGGGGCTAAAGTATACCCACAAAAGAATCTAAATTAGATCAAACACAATAACACACATAGTTATAGAAAGTAAGAGGGATTAGGAACCCTAAGATACCACTGAAAAAATCATATACTTCAATTCAATAAGAGATAAACTCAGACAAGGAAGCATAGGGACATGAAGAATTGTCACAAAATACCTCTGTAATGTTTGAATTCATCAATGGGAGAAATACAACTATATAAGCTAGAGGGTAGAGATGATACCATAGATGACCCTTAAGAAAAGATGAATTTCTTCTACAAATTGTCCAACTCTTAGCTCAAAAGCTCCAAAAAATACAATATATACACACTCAACTGCACATGGCAGGAGTTAAAAACCTAATTAGGGTTTCATGGATTTTACATTAGAATAATATTAAAACCCTAACTACCATCAAATCTAATCATAAATGCATCTCTATAATACTATGGCCGATCAAGTATTATGTGCCCATCTCTGTACTGCATCAACTCACAGACAAGCAACCTAGATTCATCCACTTTCCTGCACAAAGTCTCACCATGAATGCTCAAGCTGGTACCTTTCTAAGACAAGAATTAACCCATGACAGCCACCCAAACTCCCTCATCATTATTCTTTTAACTACAAATGTCCTAGAGACATAAATTCCTAAGCTACCTCACCGGTGTATCCCATTGAATCAAAAACTGGCAAAAAACCCCCGCAGAGATATTCAAATTTGAACTGCAACGGCTAGCCGATCATTTTAAAACATAACTGTCGATCTCTTTAAATTCTTGGTAGATGGATGGCTCAGATTAACTCAACAACAGTCACAAAACCCCTTGAAAAGTCCAAGTCCACATCAGGAAGTCTCGACCAATGAAAAATTAACACGTTAGCATACCTGGCAGTTTGGCCCCACTTCGAGCCTTTTGTCCTTTAAGTCATTCAGTGACTACACGACTAAAGAATTCTAAGTCACGAGATCCCTTGGCTTACCCTAGTCTGGTTAAGTGATTCAGTGAATAAGGCTTTTCACTGAATCCCTAGGTTTTTCTAATAAACCTGGTTATATCCCGCGAACAAGAGAAAACCTCTTTATTCGTTGATTTGTAGAATAGCCTTAACTACTTATGAGAATTCGGCCTACATTTGGCAAACTAGCAACTGAAGACAATCGCTAGGTCACTGAGAACTTTAGGGCTTCACTAATTAATTTTGAGATTTTGTGAATACACACATTCATGCATTCACCAGATCGATTGGAGCACTTCTTTTTTATTACGTGAATATGTGACCAAAAGGAACTTATCAGAGCCACAAAAACTTTGTTTAACCCTAGGCCCATCTCCACATGTCAATCTTCTATTCACTCTGACCACTCCATTAGCAACACCTCAGCACCCTTCTGACGATGGACCCACTAAAGATAAGATTCTGATCTAACGGTGGGTGTAAGATCTCATACCCTTCAAATATTCTTTTAGATCATACGCCCGCCACCGATCTCTTTAAGCTGGAACCCCTTCTGACAAACAGACCCACTTGGAAATCTTCATTAGCACACCTAACAGACTTAGACCCATGACTTGCAGAAGGAGCATCAGATGGTTATTACTAAATCGCTGACTTAAATAGCATGCATCTTATCCCAGCGGCGTAGCGACAACCACAAGATCTTACTGTATTTTAACCTTCTGAAAAGATCAAGACCCACTGACATGTTCCAGTTCATCGCTATGTGGACCAATCGGATGTAAGCACGTTAGAAAGAAAGGACCCACCAAATGAAGCTCTGACAACAAATCAAGATCAACGATTGGCACATGATCTGATACTCTGACAAAAACCCTTCAGATCATATGCCAATCGTAGGATCTTTAGAACACAGTCTGTCGGGCCCACTCTAACATTCTTTACAAATCATCATCTCTCGACCTATCAGAAGCCTCCACATAGGACACTATGGCAATGTACCCATAAAGGCATGAAGTACTAAAGAAAAGGGAAGATCAACAGTTGTCATAAGATTGCAAGCCCCTGACACATGCTATGAGATCTTGTGACAACCGTTGATCTCATCAACTAGGACCCCACTTATCACTTAACCCCGAAGGTCTTAGCAAATGCATGACCAAAGGAAGAACCACTTAGTCACTGAATAGAATTCCTAACCATGGTTAAGTCTACAAAATATGTGAACAAGGCATTTGCAAAATTGTTGAGTGTTTAGTCCAACCTGGGGTTTCAGTTAGCGAATGCTCGACTAAAAGGCAATCCACGGAGTCGTTGAATGTTTTAGGGCACCACTAATTTATCTCACAACTAAGAAAACACTGTAGTTGCTAGTTCACCAAGAGGAAAGGTAACCGTTGGAAAACTTAGAGAACTGGTGACTGAGGAAAGGAAAACCATTCGCTAAGTCACTGAGATGTTAAGAAATTAACTACCTAGATTAAGAGATTACGCAAACCATTGTAGTTGCGTAGTCAGAGAATGAAATGTCTAACCCGCTGGGGATTAGGAGAACTTGCGACCGAAAGGAAATAATACGCACATGGGTTCTGAAGACTTAAGTGGCCGTAATAAAGTAACACAAAAATAGAATGAGGGCTTAGGGTTTGTAGGGTTAATTTAGCATAATGGCTACATTTTTTAAATATTTAAATTGCAGACCAAGGAATTAAAAAGATTGCAGAGGCCAGGAAACAAGAGATAAATTCATGAAAATTTCAGGGATGCCTGGCAAGGTAAAAATAGAGACCTGGGCATGGAGTTGGCCAAATTTACATGGATATGAAAATTAGGGTAACAATTACTTTATCAGCCACTTAAACACCTCAATACCCATGTGCGCTAATTTTCTTTTGGTCAGTCACCTATTCTCTTATTTCCCTAGTGGTTATCTTATCTTTTTGGTGATTCAGTGACTCCCTTGGTTCTCTTAGTCACCAAATGTTTTACAATTACTGCTTAATATCTTGCGACCCAGCGACGGCTAACTTCTCTTCAGTCATGTAGTCGCTAAGTCTTTTGGTGGTCACTTTAGTGGGGTCCCAGTTAGAAGGATCTAACAGCTGGCATATCCTTGCATAGGCCATTGTTAGAGCATGAGATCTTAAGATGACCATTAGATCTTCCAAGTCTACAGTGCTTCAAAGTCAAGTGGGTCCATTGCCAGGGTGTCCTACTTGGAGGCTTTTTATTGGTCCAAGGATGATGACTTGTATTCTTGTCAGTGGGCCAAGGGATGTCAGAAGCTTGGAAATCTATGGATGGCATATGTTTTCATTGCATGTGTCAGAGGTATGTGATTATAAGATGACCATTGATTCTCCTTGGTGATGTAACTCTTCATGCCTGGTGGGTCCACTGCTACGTGTACACAAGGAGTGGCTTCTCATTGGTCTACATGATAGTGATTTAGTAATGTGTTAGTGGGACCAGGTTTCTAGTGTTTCAGAAGGCTCTAACATCTACAGAAGATCGACGGCTGGGGCATGTCAGCAAGGAATCTTTCTGACACATGAGATCATGTACCCACCATTGATCTTGATTTATCTCTAGGCTCTGTCAGGTGGGTCCTTTTCTGATGACATGCTTATTTTCTATTGGCTCCCAAGTGATAGTGAGGATGTGTCAGTGGGACCGTGTTAGAATGTCTGCAAAGAGGTGAGTAGGATGAAGATCTATGGTTGTCGCTAGATCGCAAGGGATCTTCCAAGCCCATGCGATCTTGCGACAACCATCTGATTGGAATCTAAGTCAATGGGTCCGATGTCAGAAAGAATGCTACATGTATCTGAGAGGGTAGTATTTGATTGGTTTGCGTGGTGATGACTAGATTTTTAGTGGGTCCATTTGTCAGAAAGGTCCTGGCCTATCTCAGATCTATGGGTGGCATAAAAATGCAAGGAATATTCAGGGGCCATGAGATCATGCACCCACTGTTGGATCAGAATCTTATCTCTGTGGGTCCGATGTCAAAGAGATGCTGAGGTGTATGCTTACGGAGTAGTCAAGCGTGACTAAAGGAGTGACATGTGGCAGTTTTGGGCCTAGGGTTAAGAGTTTTCCATGAATCTATGACTAAAGGTTTTCCTTTTGTTTGCCAGACTTAACTAGGGTTAGTTAAAGTAATTAGTGGTTTTGCGACCGAAAGGAAAAGGGTGACTCGAGGTAAACTTAAAGTTATTTCTGCAGGTGAGCAGTTCCCAGGTAAATAAGAAGATCTGACGGTCGTGTTTTAAAATGAGATTGAGATTTAAACGATGACCATTGATGGAGGAAAATTTTGGCGCCACCTGTTAGCCATTATTATTTAAATTCAAATATATTCCTGTAGGGTTTCGGCTAGGTTTTTTGATCCAGTAGTCAATCGTGATAGAATTGGTAGATGAAATTTATGTCTCGAGGACATTTGCAGTTAAAGAGGGATGATGATAGGGGTCTAAGTGGCCATCTTTGGAAATTTCTTATTTTCTGAGAGTACCAAATCAGAGCATTCATGGTGAGACTTTATGCAAAGAGGTAGATGAATCCAAGTCGCTTGTCTGCAGGTTGATGTAGTATAGGGATGGGCATGCAAATTTGAGGTCTAATCGGCCATGATATTACAGAGATATATTCATGATTAGACTTGATTGAGTTAGGGTTAGATATTATTTTAATAAAAATCTTCTGTAACCCTAATTAGGTTTTGACTCCGGCTTGTGTGCCAAAGAGGAGGTGTATATATTGTATTTTTGGAGCTTTTCAGCTCAGAATTGACTTTTCTATAAAAAGAGAGGTTCACAATTATAGAAGAAATTCATCCTTTCTTAAGGGTCATCTATGGTATCATTTCTACCCTCTGGCTTATATAGTTGTAAAGTTCTCATTGATGATAAGAACATTGTAGAGGTATTTTGTGACAATCCTTCATGTCCCTATGCTTCCTTGTTCAAATTATCCCTTATTGGACTAAGTTATATGATGTTTTCAGTGGTATCTTAGGGTTCCTAATCCCTCTTACTTTTTTTAACTGTGTGTGTTATTATGTTTGATCTGATTTAGATGCTTTTGTGGGTATACTTTAGCCCCCTAACAGTCTTGTCTCAATCCTACACCGAGTTGCAGAAGTGAATGTCTACTTGCAGGTCATAAGTTGTGTCTTATTTTTAGGCCCTCCTATGAAACACTTATGCAAGCCTATTCAGTAAGTTGTGACCTACTAGACCTAAGCCTTTCATTGATTCCATTCCTCTGTACTGAGATCCAAACCCTAATTTTGATGCATCACCTAGTAGGTAGTTTTGTTTTAGTCATTTCCCTTTCCAAGCATTCCTTCTACCCCTTTCCCTCAAAAGTTTACTTTTTCATGTCTAGAAGCAAATTAGGGTGATTATCCAAGAGGAACCAGCCTAGAACCTGGAGATCTCATCTTAGTTAGCATAGGTCCCACAACCTGGAGATGATTCCCATGTTATACTAGGTTATCAAGACTATGAGAGCTTGAAACAAGGGTGCAAACTTAGTGTATAACAATTCTGGCACACCTGGTGGGACTACACAAGAAGTTCATTATTGAAAGATATGCTATCTCTGATATAAAGATTCCATAATATAAACCTTTAGAGGGTATTCTATTAAGTATATCTGGTGACTCCACTGGTTTCAAAGGTCTAGGCCTAACTTGTTTAAGGTTTATGAGAAAGATTGAGACTAGGAGCTCAAAGCCTACTAAATTTTTAGAGTTGCCCTCAAGAAGAAGTCATAAAGGAAGATCAACTCAAAGAACATCCCCTGCAAGGAGAGTTCAATCAACACCTCCTGATACTTTAGAGAAGAGACCTTTTCCCTTTCATTCTAGAAGGAGAGGTAGATCTCTAACTAGAGATCTAGAAGAAGATTTAAATCCAGCAACAAATACAACTCACACAGTTGTTAATCTTTATATTCCAGCTTCTACAATGGCTAGGCCATTTGCCTTTGCACTTTTCAACCAAGGAAGCCCATTAATTTTTTCTCAACATCATGATGTGCCCTTGGTGGCACTTAAGAGTATACCTAATTTCACAGGTGAAGGGCAGACAACTACTTTTGAACACATAAGAGATGTGACCACCATTTGCAGCATACATAATATAACTCAAGAGGATGTGGCCACAAAATTATTAGCAGCCTCTCTAAAAGGCATGGCTCTTGAATGGTTTAGAACTCTAATTGTTGGTTCCATTACTTCATGGGATGAGCTAGGGGATGCATTAAGTAAATATTTTGAGGATAAATCAGATAACTTGTCTCTAGTTGAGCAGCTAACAACTATTAAGAGAGACCCTCAAGAGCAAATGACAGATTACAATAGTAGATTCCTCAAAACATGGAATAGAATTCTAGTCTTTGTGAGACCATCAGCTGACCATGCTTTCCTTTACTACTTACAAAGTTTGAATGGTCAAAGTTCTATCATGATCCAATCTATGGGTGGCACTTTTCTCCCCCAAGCCTTTGACATAGCTGTCAGGGCTAAAAATTGTTTAATCCAAGCAGGCATGATTGCTATAAGGCCACCAATGCCCATTTTTCCTAGCCTTTAGCTCATTTCACCTACCTGAGTACCCCCATTTACTCCTATCCCTACCATATTAGCACCTCAAGCTAGTACTAGTGGTCAGGAGCTAACAGCTAGTTTCTCTCAAGAGTTACAAGAAATAAAGAATAGTCAACAAAGTAGTCAGCAAGAAATGACCAATTTGTTGCAGACCTTGACTAAAGAGGTCACAAATCTAAAGAAACAAGGTCAAGGAATCAAACCACCATTTCAGCCACAAGGCCAAGGTCCTAATCAGTAATATCAAAATCAGGGACAACCTTATCAGCAAAATAGGCCATCATACCAAGGAGGCTATCAAGGACAAAGGCAAAGTTTTAATCAGAGACCATTCCAGCCATATAACCCTACACCTCTAAATTCTGCAAATCCAATGAGGGATGTTGTTCCTAGTCAAAATAATATAGCGATGGAGAATGAATGGTGCTTTCCTTGTAATCAACCTCATAATCAGGGTACATGTTCAAATAGATGGATGAACCAAGCTCTAATGGTTCAAAATGCCTCACAAGCTCAATCAAAGGTTTCATCTAGTGGGTTAGTGCCTCAACAAGAATCACAAGAAAATGAGACTACTCTTTCCATTTAAGAGCAACCAGACTTCAATGGAGTCAATGATGAAGCTTCTTTTGTTGCCTATACAAGAGCAAAAAGAAGAGCTCAAGACATGGAGAGAGCAGATTCCAATGCCAAGGCCACTACATCTATAGAGCCACTACAACAAGCTACTCCCATCACACCTAAGGAGGCTCCTATCATTACAAGCAAGGAAGGCCAACATTTTGAAGAGGTGGAGCCCATCATAGTGAAAGCACAACAAAGAGTACACACTGTGACATCGTTTAATATTATAGACAACATGAAGAAGGTGAATGTCACCATGTCCATGTGGGACTCTTTGGCTCTTCCAAGACAGCTTGAAATTTTGAAGAAGGCCATGACAAAAGTGGCAACTCCGCAACCTACAAAAGAAGCTACAAAGCTAGTGTTGGTTAACACTGATCAAGAAAAGGAGGCTCCAAGTAGAAACTCCAAGGCCAATGCCATGCAAGGTAGGTGCATCTTTGGTGGTGCATTCTACAAAAGAACAAGACAAGGCAACAAGTTGGTTGCCTAATATGATCAATTATTTGAAGATAGGACAATGTCCTGCAAGCCTATATTTAGAAAAAAGAAGGTATTATATATTACAATCTGTTCCTTTTGTGCTGATAGATGAAATTCTTTTTAGAAAGGATCACAATGGTGTCCTTTTAAGATGCATAGATTTAGAAAAGATAGCTGATGTCCTATGTGAGTTTCATGATGGACCTTTTGGAGGTCACTTTTCTCCTAGGACTACTACTTTTAAGATCATGAGGGCCGGGTACTATTGGCCATCTATCTTTAAAGATAGTCATGATTATGTCAGGAAATGCATCAAGTGTTCCATGTTTGCAGGAAAAGAAAGGCTTGTGGCCTTGCCCCTACAACCAATTAGGATAGAGCAACCCTTCATGAAGTGGGGCATAGATTTCATTGGGATGATCAATCCTCTATCGAGTGCAGGCCATAAATGGATAATCACTGCAACAAATTACTTCACCAGATGAACAGAGGAAATTGCCTTAAAAGAAGCCCATGAGAGTGCTATATTAAGTTTGTATGATGATATAGCTCATAGGTTTGGCCCTCCTAATTCCATCATATCAGATAATGCATTAGCATTCACAGGCCTCAAAGTCTTAGAGTGGGTAGTCAAGAATGGCATCTATCTGAATACCAGTTCCAATTATTACCCTCAAGGCAATGGCTTGGCTGAATCAACAAATATGAACTTGATTAGGATAATCAAGAAGACTCTGCAAGATAATCAGATGGATTAGCATACCAAACTTAGGTCTATCTTGTGGCTAGATGGGTAAAAGTACAAAGCTGTGTCACACTTTTATAAAGGAAAAGGTCAACAACACACAAAAATTTTAAGTTTAATGACATAAAAATGGCATTTATTTTTAAAATTTGGAGATGATGTAAACTAATGAAATGTGTAAAAGTGGATGAAGTTTATGGCTATAATTTTTTTAATTTTTTTTGAACAAGAATTCACATGATTTTTAAATTTTTTAAGTCCATTTTTTACTTGCTGAAAAATGCTGAAAAACAAGGGTCTTGTCCGCACCAAAAAAGTATATGCAAATAATCTCTTTTTTCTTTGATTTCAAAATATGTCATAGATAAAATGTATAGCTAGTGCAAAAAAGAAGAAAAAATAGTTTTCAATGTATATTTTCTCTATTATAACTACTCAAAGTCGAACATACCTGAAATCGACAGTTTTCATCTCACGTCAAATTTCCCCTATCAAATCTACACCATTCAAAAAATAAATTACACACTTTTGAAGATAACTCTCTCTACTAGTGTTAAATATAAATTTTCAATTTTTTTGATAAGCTTTACTATTTTTTTCTATTTTTGAAGCATCTTGTTCTTGAATGTTAAAATACCTACTTGTAGTATTTTGAAATTATAATATATTAGATCTAATTAAAATACTATAAAAATTATATGATGATAATCTTGACTCTGTGCTTTAAAAAAGGGTATTTTTATATTTGTAAAAAAATATCATTAAAAAGAGTAAGAGTTATTGAAACATCGCTTTTTTGAAATAATTTTATTTCTTTAGTAATTGTTATAAAACATGCATTTAATAGATATTTCCAATTGAAAAAGGTGAAGAACTTATCTAACTTAGCTAGAATGAATCTAGCTAGACCATATGTTTGACAAAAAATAATTTTAGTTAGAAATACTCAAATTCAGCTGTGCTGATACGTTATCCTGAAACGTGACACAGCTTTGTGCTCTTACCCAAATAGAATTACTCCAAAGAAAATCACTGGTAATTCTCCTTACATGCTAGTATATGGTAAAGAGGCCAAGTTGTCCATTTCAGCTAAATTGCTAGCTCTGGACTTGGCTACTTAGTATGCCCTATTTGAGGAAGGAGATCCTTTGCAGATCAAGTATGTTCAGTTAATGGAATTGGAAGAGATCAGAGACAAATCAATGCAGGATATGGAATTCCATCAGATTCAAATGAAGAGGAGTTTTGACAAAAGAGCCAGGGTCAGGAATTTCAAAGTTGGAGATGTAGTTCTCAAATGGGATGAGTTTAGATCTAGGCCTGACAAGCACACAAAATTGGACTCATTTTGGGGTGGACCATTTGTAATCATAGAACATAGGGGCCCTAACGTCTTTCAACTAGTAACTCTGGAAGGAGCTGCCTTGCCAATCTCAGTGAATGGTTTTCACTTGAGGCCCTGTTTTGAGGTTAGTCCCTCCTTGTAAATTTGTAAATGTTTCCCTATTTTCTTTCCTTGTTTTCTAGGTTAGTTCCCTTTTTTCCAAGTTCTCTAAGCACAGTTCCAGTTCTGCCTCTCTCAGAGAATTTTAAGTTTTGATAGCCCCATGCCCAATGGATTGTTATAGGCCACTGGTTTTCCATGTCTAGCAGGCTGACATCCAGTAAAAATAGCCAAAATGTTACCCCAATTTTCATATCCATGCAAATTTGGCTAAAATCTACTCCAAGATCTCTGATTTTCCCCTGCTAGGCATCCCTAAAATTTTCATGAATTTATCTCTTATTTCCTGGCCTCTGCAATCTTTTTAACTCTCTAGTCTGCAAGTAAAAAATTCATAAAACTAGCCGTTGGTGTTCAAAAAACCATAAGAGACCCTAGACCATGTTCTATTTGGTCATTACTTTATTGGCCACCCCCTCAATACCCATGTGCGCTAATTTCCTATTGGTCGGTCACCTATTCTCTTATTTCCCTGGCAGTTATCTTATCTTTTCGATGATTCAATGACTACCTTGGTTCTCTTAGTCACCAAATGTTTTACGGTTACTGCTTAATATCTTGCGACCGAGTGACAGCTAACTTCTCTTTAGTTGCGTAGTCGCTAAGTCTTTTGGTGGTCACTTTAGTGGGGTCCCAGTTAGAAGGATCTAACAACTGGCGTATCTTCGCATAGGCTATTATCAGAGCATGAGATGTTAAGATGACCATTAGATCTTCCAAGTCTGTAGTGCTTCAAAGTCAAGTGGGTCCATTGCCACAGTGTCCTACTTGGAGGCTTTTTATTGGTCCAAGGATGATGACTTGTATTCTTGTCAGTGGGCCAAGGGATGTCATAAGATTGGAAATCTATGGCTGGTGTGTGTTCTCATCGCATGTGTCAGAGGTATGTGATTATAAGATGACCATTGATTCTCCTTGGTGACATAACTCTTCATGCCTGGTGGGTCCATTGCTACGTGTACACAAGCGGTGACTTCTCATTACTCCACATGATAGTGATTTGGCAATGTGTCAGTGGGACTAGGTTTCTAGCATTTCAGAAAGCTCTAACATCTACAAAAGATTGACGGCTAGCGCATGTCTGCAAGGAATCTTTCTGACACATGAGATCATGCACCCGCCATTGATCTTGCTTTATCTCTGAGCTTTGTCAGGTGGGTCCTTTTCTGATGATGTGCTTGTTTTCTATTGGCTCCCAAGTGATAGTGAGGATGTGTCGGTGGGACTGTGTTAGAATGTCTACAGAGACATCTGTAGGATGAAGATCTATGGTTGTCACTAGATTGCAAGGGATCTTCCAAGACCATGCGATCTTGTGACAATCATCTGATTGGAATCTAAGTCAATGGGTTTGATGTTAGAAAGAATGCTACATGTATTTGAGAGGGTAGCATTTGATTGGTCCGCATGGTCATGACTAGATTTTTAGTGGGTCCATTTATCGGAAGGGTCCCAGCCTATTTCAGATCTACGCCTGGCATAAAGGTGCAAGGAATATTCAAGGGCCATGAGATCATGCACCCACTGTTGGATCAAAATCTTATCTCTATGGGTTCAATGTCAAAGAGTTGTTGAGGTGTATGCTTATGCAGTAGTCAAGGATGAATAAAGGAGTGACATGTGGCAGTTTTGGGCCTAGGGTTAAGATTTTTCCACAAATCTGTGACTAAAGGTTTTCCTTTTGTTTGCCAGACTTAACCAAGGTCAGTTAAAGCAATTAGCAGTTCTGTGACTGAAAGTAAAAGGGTAACCTGAGGTAAATTTAAAGTTATTTCTGCAGGCGAGCGGTTCCTGAGTAAATAAGAAGATCTGATAGTCATGTTTTAAAATAAGATTGAGATTTAAATGATGATGGTAGATGGAGGAAAAGTTTGGCACCACCTGTTAGCTATTATTATTTAAATTCAAATATATTCCTGCAGGGTTTCGGCTAGGTTTTTTGATCTAGTAGTCAATCGTGATAGAATTTGTAGATGAAATTTATGTCTCCAAGATGTTTGTAGTTAAAGAAGGATGATGGTAGGGGTCTGGGTGGCTATCTTTGGTCATTTCTTATTTTCTAAGAGTACCAAATCAAAGCATTCATGGTGAGACTTTGTGCAAAGAGGTAGATGAATCTAGGTCACTTATCTGTAGGTTGATGTAGTATAGGGATGGGCATGCAAACTTGAGGTCTGATTGGCCATGATATTAAAGAGATATATTCATGATCAGACTTGATTGAGTTAGGGTTAGATATTATTTTAATAAAAATATTTTGTAACCCTAATTAGGTTTTGACTCTGGCTTGTGTGCCAAAGAGGAGGTGTATATATTGTATTTTTGGAGCTTTTGAGCTCAAAATTGACTTTTCTGTAAAAAGAGAGGTTCACAATTATAGAAGAAATTCATCCTTTCTTAAGGGTCATCTGTGGTATCATTTCTACCCTCTAGCTTATATAGTTGTAAAGTTCTCATTGATGATAAGAACATTGCAGAGGTATTTTGTGACAATCCATCATGTCCCTATGCTTCCTTGTTCAAATTATCCCTTATTGGATTAAGGTATATGATGTTTTCAGTGGTATCTTAGGGTTCCTGATCCCTCTTATTTTTTGTAACTGTGTGTGTTATTATGTTTGATCTAATTTAGATGCTTTGTGGGAATACTTCAGCCCCCTAACAGTCTTGTCTCAATCCTACACTGAGTTACAGAAGTGAATGTCTGCTTGCAGGTCATAAGTTGTGTCTTATTTTCAAGCCCTCCTATGAAACACTAATGGAAGCCTATTCAGTAAGTTGTGACTTACTAGACCTAAGCCTTTCATTGATTCCATTCCTCTATACTGAGATCCAAACCCTAATTTTGGTGCATCACCTAGTAGGTAGTTTGCTTTCAATCATTTCCCTTTCTGAGCATTCCTTCTACCCCTTTCCCTCAAAAGTTTACTTTTTCATGTCTAGAAGCAAATTAGGGTGATTATCCAAGAGGAACCAGCCTAGAACCTAGAGGTCTCGTCTCAGTTAGCATAGGTCCCACAACCTGGATATGATTCACATGTTATACTAGGTTATCAAGACTATGAGAGCTTGAAACAATGGTGCAAACATAGTGTATAACAGTCACCTTTTAGGCTAACTTATTAGCACAACTAAATTTTAGTATTTTCATCTAAAAATTAATTTTGGTCAAACATATGGTCTGGCTAGATTCATTGTAGCTAAGTTAGATAAGTTCTTTAACTTTTCCAATTGGAAATGTCTATTAAATGCATGTTTTATACCACTTGGGTCCAATTACCATAAAAATAAAATTATTTCAGAAAAGTGACATTTCAATATCTCCTAATCTTTTTAATGATATTTTAAAAAAATAAAAATACCCTTTTGTAGAGATCAGAGTCAAGAATATCTTCATATAAATTTTATAATGTTTTAATTAGACATAGTTTTTTGTAATTAAAAAATATTGCGAGTAGGTATTTTAATAGTCAAGGAGATGTTAAAATGACACCCCCTAGCCTGCACTCCCAATAAGAAATGACAGTCACTTCAAGGAACCCCTGGGGGCTCATCAACTCATACAAGCAGGATGTCATTAGGAACACGATCAATAATCATAGAACACATATTTTTTTAAAATAGGAAATTATTATGCAGATGGATAAGTTAGAGGGATTCAATTTGTGGAACTCTACTAATCTCAAGGCTGAAGTCATCTACGAAGAAGGAAAGGCCATGGATGTGGCTTAGGAGAACAATAAAGGAAGCTTCTTTCAACCTAGATGGTCTGAAGCCAATTTCAGCGTAGTGGCCAAAGGGAACCTAGGCCAGGCAGGCAGCGGTAGAATCGGATTTGGTTTCATTGTAGTAATCCTTCCCCTTGGATCTCAAACTAATCTCTTTGCAGAAGCTTGTGTGACTCTCTAGTTCACCACAACCCTTAAAATAAGGGACAAACATCTCTGGTTGGAAGCTAACTCTTTGTACATTACCAAAAGAGCCAACATTTTTGATGCTTTGTGGGCCATTCAAAACAATCATGAAGTATCCCACTCTAATCACATGTCCAGGGATGACACTTGGGCCACTAACTAGATCTCCAACATGGAAGTCAACAAGGAAGCCAACATGAGGTGGATCCATGCTGAATATTTCTTAGGTGATGCAAAGGATTCTTGTGACGGGGACAAACTCCAAAGTACCAAAGGAATAATAAAAGATAATCATGAAATAAAATGGGTTTTTTGGAGGATTTATTATATTAATGATAGGCACTAGAGGGACAGTAAGGATAATTACTATGTGTCCCCTCTGCATGCTTTTTGGGTTCCCTTTCCCAAGAATTGTAATTATCTTCAAAGGAAAAAATCTAGAAAGATAAGAACTAAGGCTGCAAGAAAAATGGAAAGAATTAAGGTTCCTCCTTACTAGAGAGTTACCAGTGACAAGACTATAGCCATGGTTGGGGAAAGACACAGAAGGGAGCTAGAGAATGATAGCAAGAAGTGGAAGAATCACACTAAAGTTTGGAGAGCCCTACAGAAAGGGGAAATCACCACCTTCATAGAAAGACTCCATGGAAGCAGGAAGGAGATCATCAAAATATTTGTTAAAAGTTGGAATGAAGGAATGGTGGAGATAGAGGGTAAATCCTTTACTATCATGGAGGAGGTGATCTCCATGGTCATAGGCATCCCCATTGTTAGGAAAAATTTTTACAAGGATCATAAAATTTCTGACAATGTTGTCAATGATTTTGTGAGAGACGACAAGAAGAAAAAGGCTATTGTCAAGATGGGAACTTACTACCAGCCTACGAGACTAAAAATGCTATGGAAATTTTTTCTCAAGGTGCTCATATCATACGTCACTCTAGATACCAAGTTTGATAGAATTTGTACCTACCACTTTGTCTTGTTGAATCACTTTAGGCACAAGAAAAACATTTCCATCCCATTTTATCTCTATTCCTCAATAAATGAGAATATTAATCACTTTAGAGAGAAGAACATAGCTAACCCTTCCCTACATGAAGGCTTGTTACTATTGATTTACAATTTCTTCAAAGCCCAAATTTAAGGTAAGGAAATTGCTGAAAAATAAAGCTAACAGTGAAGATTCTGGGTCGGACTGCATCCCGTCGAGTAATAGTGAGGGTTCTCTTTCTATGGAAAGTGAGGAAGAAGAGAAGAAAAATTTGAAAAATGGGTCCTCATCCAAGAAAAGACCCTCAAGCTTGGTCAAAATTGAAAAATCTCTGAAAAAGTAGGACAGAAAGGAGATTAACTTAGATGAGGAGTATAATGAAAATGAGGAAGATATGAATATAGATGATGAGGGGGCCAACCCAAACAAGGAAGCCACACAAATGTCAGAATAGGTCATAGGGGAAAACCTCAACACTACAAGGGATTTCTTAGGTCACCTCTTTGTTGATCTCATAATCAGCGATGATAACTCTCCATCTCTTCAGCCCCTGTCTAGAACCAACAAAGGGGCTCAAGCCTCCATCTCTAAGGACCCCAAACATGAATAGGGAAACCCCTCTACCTAGTCTCCCATCACTCTTGAGACCTCACAGGAAAAATCCAAAGGGGAATATCAAAGTCAAGAATTTGGAAAAGGGAAAAAGGTCTAGAGGACCTTCAATATCCATACAATGTGCATGGGGATCATAAGGGAAGTCGTTTACCCTCAAATTCTAGAGGATACTGAAGGCAAAATCTATAAGGAGGAGCTAATTGACCCCGCTCTAGTGGTTCTCAGTGATAAGGCTATGGAAATGGAGATGGATTTCCTCAACAATACTAAGAATAGTATGTTGGATCAGTACAGATCCTTCAAATGGATTTTCCATGAAATTGAAGACCTCAAAGAAAATATTCAGAGTACTGATGACAATGATCAGAAAACCACCAAGTGAAAGCAAAGCCTAGAGGCTAGGTTGAGTACCTGGAATCTAAAATGATTAGTCTAGAGGACACCCTAAAGGGCATTGCCGAGAAAAAATCTTACATTCTAAAAGCGTCCAATGACCACATTAAGATGCTAATCAACAAAATGGAAGAAAATATGGACAACAAGGTTGATTAGAGGACAATGGAAGAAGAGAAGAAGAAGCCTAGCGAGGGTCTAGGAAAAAGAACCAGAGCCAAAACAAAGAAAAATAGGGAGGATGATGGATCCCATTAACCCCAAGACATTCAAAATGTTAGAGGTAGTTGAGATGATGGAGGCTCTCGAATGCAATGATGTTGTCATTCTCAGGAGCCTAGCTTAACCTGACTTCCAGTCCCTGCCTCTTTTTTCTCTATTTTGTCCTTCCTTTTTTGTCATTATTTCTAGGTTGGCCTTTCTATGGCCCATCCCTTTGGTTTTAATGCTTTAACTCTGAGCTTATCTCATTACTTCTTTTTAAGAATGTTGTGGGTTTCAAGCACCCTATAAAACCTATTTTACTTTTAATCAAAAAGAGTCAAAGAGATGTTGATTCAGAGGAAGAAAAAAATAGTAAATCATATTAAATAAATTTTAAAAACATATGGTGCACTAGAGGAGAGAGTCCTCTTCAATAATATATGTTCCATTTTTTGATTGTGATAGATTTGTTATGAAAAATATGGTGCAAGATGAAAATTGTTGATTTCAGTGAGTTGGAATTTGAATTGTTAAAAAAGAGAAAATATAGGTCACAAACCAATTTTTATTTCTTCATGCACTAGCTATATATGTCATCTATGACATTTTTTAAAATTAGGGGAAAAAACTTACACATAAATTTCTAGTGGGAACTAGAACCCTAATTTTTAGTATTTTTTAGAAACTGAAAAAAAGTCTTTAAAAATTAAAAATACATATAAATTCTTATTCCAAAAAAACTATTAAAAATATTAATCATAAAATTCATCCATTTTATCACACTTAATTAGTTTACATCATCTTCAAATTCTAAACATAAATGTCATTTTTATACTATTGAAGTTGAACAGTTTTGATTTTGTTAGCCTTTTCCTTTGTAAAAGGGTGATAGGTTATTATGTTGTTACCGATAAGAATCCACCAGAGAGTTAGTTAGATCCATCATAATTTCAAGTTAGCACCCTCCAAATGGATTTATCCAAAATAAAAAAATGTGGACAAGATAAATGTGTCGAAAATGACCAACCAAGTGGTCTATAGTTCAGTGATGAAGTTAGAGAGAGAGAAAGGAAAGCTTTAGGACACAATAGATAAAATCAAAGAAGACTTGAAAAATGAAAAGGAAAAGGATAAATCAACAAATAATAGTTGAAAATAATTAGAGAAAAGGATAAAAAATTCATCCTCTAAAGAAGCAATTAGACAACAAGAACATATGGATGCGGAACTGAAAATTCTTAGGGAAAAATTAGAACAGAGAAATAAAAAACTTGAGTATGAAAAAGTATCTTCATTAATTTTATACAAAAGCATTGAGAATGTAGAACAAGAAAACAATAACTTAAATAAAGAATTGGATAATGAGAGGGTAAAAGAAAAATAGTGGGAAGAGAAATCAGATAACATAACAAAAACATAGTGAACACCAATTCTCAGAAATGAGAGAAGAGCTAAAGAAGGCAAATAATACAAATAAAAATTATGAAAATAGCTTGAATGACCGAGTAAATAATACAGTCAAGAAAAAAAAAAAAAAATCTTTTGGTGGCAAATAAAGGTGATTGCTGATAGGTTGTTTGATTGGTTTGAACTGAATGAAAGTATTAGAGATATTTTTGGGAAGCTGAAAGAGTACATTGAGAAGAACAAAAAAATTGTTAGAGACAAAATACTGCAAAGAAAATTTTGCAACAAATCAACACAACTAGTGATAGGCATTTGGCAAGCAAGGGAATTGATGACCACGTTCGTGCATCAATAAAGGAAAAATTTGTCTTTTAAAAATGTCAGAAACTAATAGAAGGAGAGGAAAATCTAGCCTTATTTGGGACAAATCTCACCAAGATGAATTAAAAAATAACCAAAATGATAACTCTTGGTTTGTCAGGTCCTGGTCTTGATTACTCATCAGTGAATTTCATTGGGAGAGAAGCTTACAAAAAAAAGTTGCACGACACAATGACGTTTGATTTAGGCAAGCTTCCTCAGGACACAACTCATGAAGGCATTGCAAAGTGCATCAAAATATTGAAAACTTGGAATGCATTATTGGAAGGATCATTGCTTTCAAGTTAGTCTTTCAAGTATGTATGGCTGACGAGGTTGTAGTTCATTTACTATAACATGACAAATATTGACCTTCCAACTAACGCAAAATGGAGCATACTAAATAAACTAACAGAATCATCTTGATCTTATCAATCATAGTATGTGAAAGTACTTTCAGTTTCAATCATCTCTATATTTTTTTCTAATTGCTTGAATTGAGTTTAAAGTAACAAGTTTGAACTTTATTTTTTGAAAAGGATCAATGTTGCAGATGCTATTGCTAATTTACTAAATGGGCATGTCAAATGCAGAAATGTATAGTTGTAGAGATGTTGTAGTTGTCTTACTGATTTTGATTTTGAGACTTCACATTAGGCAAATTGACATGAAGCTATTGTTTCTCCCTTGTTTCTATAAAATAGAATTCAGGGTCATTGACTTAGGGTGATGAAATTGAAATTGGGCAATGTACCAATGGGTATTGATTCATTAACTTTTGTAAATAGAATCATAGAGTTGTGTTCTTACTAATATTAATGATTTAATTGTTACATTGTATCATATTTATAATTAAATTAATGAGAATCAGTATTTGTAATAATTGTAACATATGAATTGCTATATTGTCAAAAAAAATAATGAAAATCTATTTAAGAATTGTACCATATGAGCTTAATAATGCAAATGAAAACCATTTTTAATTGTAGAATTGAACCTTGATGAAATTATCAACCACATTCATGTTTTTGACATTGGAGTATGCTATTATGCATGATTGATGATGAGATACAAAAATTGACAGAAGACTACAAGAAAAATTTTAATAAGTACCTAAGACCTACTTCTACAATGGTTCAAGTTGCCAAATCATATCATTATCGAGATCCTCAGATTCATTGCCATCAACTTCATAGCTTCCTTGGTTTTTTGATATGTTTTCTTTACTCTTCATACCTCCGCTAAACTGATGTTCACCGCTAGCAGTACACACCACTACATGAGTCAATGACATCATTTTATCTAGCATTCCCACTTTGGTTTGAGATATTCCCAACCCTCTTCTCTGAAATTTCTTCCTCCACAATTTCAGTGCCCTTTTGTAAGGAAATGTATTGACTTCATATCTAGATGTATAGAGCCTCAAGAAATTTTCCAAATTCCTATCTAGTTTATTTCTTATCTTTGACTTTAGGAATCCCAAAGAACTAAAAAACTCTCTCATCCTCCACCGACCCCAATATCATGGTTAGGCATAAATCAACAAGCTTGAAAAATTTTGATATTGAATCAATCAACATTTCACTCTCAGCTAGATTTTTCCAAAGCCTTGTTACTAATCTATCTTCATGGGGGTTCTGCATAATATTATATTGATCCCTCATTATCTATGAAAAATGACCTGATTTCTCTCTCAAACGAGATTTATCTAAAATTCCATTTATAGTTACTCCATTTAACTCTTTAGTTTGGCAAAAATGATCTATCAAAGTTAGTAGCCTAGTTTAAAAATCTTTTGAATTATTCATACTCCAATATCGAGGAAATACAATAGCCATGGATTTAAGTAGTTTGACTAGAGGGAATATTTCTCTAATCTATGAGGAAAGATCATAGGCAATGTGCTTCATAGAAGCTATTACAAACTCAATGACCTTGGTAAAATCTTCCCTTTTAACACTTGATTATCGCTTCTTGGGGTTCTTTCATGGTTCCTCAGGCTTGAACCTAGAAAATTAGTGCATTGGTATCTCAACTCCGTGAACTTCTATACATAACTCCCCCTTTTCACTGATCTTTAAAATTTATCCAGATTTTCCAAATCTGTGATTTTCTGCCAGTTGAAAAATTTTACATCATCACATGATTGATAGAGCTTATCGAGTTTCATGCATGTCAATTTACACAGTGCAAAATATTCTACAATATACATAGCTTTTTTCTGGGCCTTTTTTATTATATTTCTCATTTCCTCAAGAATTGGGAGAAGACCTACTAATGTTAAGAGTGTCTCTACATTACTTAACATTCATAGCAGTGAAGGAAATTTTAGTAGCCCTACTTTGTCATGACTTTAGTTAATTAGACCAAGCAACAATTGATATTCTAAAAACACTCAATGTGCGAGTACATCCAAAGAGATCCATCTGGTATCATTATCCTTAAGAAGATTTTTCCTGTCAGTTAGTCCTTTGTTAAAGTGTTGAAATTACCTCAATCGTTTCAGACTTCGAAAGAAGTATTGGTAGATATCTTTGATTAAAAGTTTAACTTTTTTGTACTGGAGCATGCTTGTTGACAACTCCGAAAGCTAGATTCATTATGTGGGCCATGTAGTGATTGGGAATAATGTAGGGTACACAAGAAGATTGTATCTTTGTGCAAGGACTACCCTTGTGGCCTTGCATCACTAAAGCTGCATTAGCTCCAAAACACACTGACTTTTTGGCAATCATCATGTCATTTATACCTCCATAGTCAATTAGAGAACTCTTTACTAGTTCAAATAAATTTTCCATTGTCACATTATGCACTTCATTTTAGCAACAATTAGTAGATGAGGTTGGAAGACAAAATTATGTATAGTATAAACATGCATGCATACCCAGGAATTATTCTCTGCTGCTCTAACCTCATCTATAGACAATGCAATAAAATTTGACTCTTTAATTTTTTCTTTTAGATCCTCTTTTTCAACCTCGGCAAGACAAATTTCCCTTTCCCATCCATTTTTTTATGGACCAATGACTATGATGATAGTTAAGAGCTTTCAAAAAGTGTAATAAAGCACTCAATGATGGGTAGTTTGTTAGAGGATGGCCTCTGCTCAAAATATTAAAGACAACACTTAACTAAACAAATCTTCCCATTAGTTCTACTTCCAATGCTTTTCCAAAAAAAGCTTCAATAGAGCCTTTAATTTCACCAGGCTTCATCTTTATATTCTATTGAAATTCATATAATTCTGCATTCCTAACATGCTGAGATTCCTCCTTTGTTTTCCATCTTATCATTGATTTTTGAACTCCATCTATAGTTTTCATTTCGTAAACTTTACCCATATGCTTCTCTATGGTGTCAATTTTAGTTGCAACCTATTTTCCTTCTTATTTATCTTGGTGCAAATCTTACATATGCATTCTACCGGAGGCTCACATTCAATTGGATTATCCATTGGTTCAATGAATGGATACTTTGACACCCATTGTACTTGAAAATTTCTCGACATATCCCACATTTGATATTTTTTTAATTCTCTATCACTATTTGAATTGTATTTTCTTTTCTTCTTCCCTACACCATCATCTTCTCTGACATTCTCAGTCTCATCCAAGTTGATTATATCATTATGGCTACTCTGGGTATTTAACTAAAAATCATCTTCAAGTTCATCATGGTCTGAGATATTGAAGGTTTTCTAACTTCTTCAATATGTCGTGTAGGTTCAGGTTATGAATCTTGAAAATCTTCTTGTGATGAACTTCCCGATTTTGGCCAGAAACATTTCCAACACCATGACCAAAGTACAATGATAAGGTTCTACATTTTTCTAGCCTCTCTTGGCTTTCCCCATATGTAGGAGCCTTACCCTTATTCTTATTTGACATCTCGATTCTTCAACAAAATAAAGGCAACTAGCCTACTAGTGTAAAAAAAAATGTTTACTTGTTGAAGAAGTGACAATAGAGCTATAATATATATAAATATGATTCATTGACCCTTAAATCATGTCTAAAGTCTCCTTGGTCACCACTATTCACTAACTGGTCCCCACTAAATAAGAATGAACTCAAAATTACATAGTCATAGAATAATAATCACTTACCTTTCCCTCAAATTCAATTGTAGTCACGACTCGCCAATGTAGTCAAGACTCAACAGTCTAAACTTCTCTATCAATCAAATTGAACTGAACCAAATTGTGTATAATAACACTGTCTATGAATGTATTTATACTAAAAAAAATTGGCAAATTTGGTGAGATTTATTACATCTACAAATATTTGGTGAAGCCCACGTAATTATAACATGTCTTGTGCTATTTTCGAGGTGATTATGGGTCATTCAATACCTTGGTATGATTAATAAAGTTGGAAAAAATATGTCGGTTTGAGACACACCTCCATAAAATGCCACGTGAGTTTGGCGCTGCCTATAAATATATATGTATAAAACTATTGGTGAATATAGGCCGTCCATTTGGGGCCACTTTGAAATTATAGGCAAATGTTTAAAATTTGATGTGTCCAAAAATTATATTCCATTGGTGATAATGTAAAAGAAATGGAGAAAATTAAATAAACCAATGGGAGATGGGCCTGAGTGATACCCCAATATTAATAAATTTTGGGTGATAGGTCAATCCAATATGTGCAATATATTCACCAAATCTTGGGTTTTCGACATGCAACATTCACCAAATAGAAAATAATCACCACTAAAGTTTTCGCTGGGAGTGATGGTTTGAGTACACAATAGTAAATTTCTAGTTTTCTAGATAGCTTTTGGCTAACAGAACCTTGATGATGATGCTAAATGAAAGACATAATGTAGTTTTTATGGATGATAGGGTAGGTGTGGGTTATTCTTTAGTAGACCAAGAAGCTGAGGATAATGGAGTTGCTGATAAGAATTGGGAGGTACAAGTGGATCATGGGGGAACACTAACCTTTTGAAAGGTTTTCCAGGGAGATGGAATGTCTAAAAAGAACCTTGTGAACCTAGCTAGTGATGAAAACATTTTAAAATATAGTGAGTCAAACCTAGTTTCTAAGGCTAAAAATAAGGTGGCCAAAACTGAAGATAGTGGGAATGGTCTAATTTCGATGAATGGGGGCTTGAAATGTAAAATAAATAAACCCTAGGCATCTCTTTTTAGGATTGAATCTAGGAGTAAATATTTTTCTCCCCAAAGGGTAATATCTAAGACCCCAAGAATGGTAAATTTTCCACTTTAGCACCTGAATCTGTGATTGACCATAACATTTCTTTAATGGCTCTTTCATTAGTAGGAAAGTTTATAGGTCCCTAGTGCAACATAGAAAATGTAAGAGCTTATGTTAGGATAAAATGGAGGCTTAGGGGTTAGGTAGAAGCTTCAACTCTTCCAAAGGTTTTTTTCCTTTTTTTTCCATTAAAGAGGACATCTCTACTATTTTATTTGGGGGGGCTTGGTTTATCAATAAATCCTCTTTGGCTTTGAAGAAATAGACACATAACTTGGATTTATCCAATACTATCTTTGAGGTGGTTCCAGTTTGGGTGTGACTCCCTAGATTACCTATAAAGTTCTAGAATGAGGACATTTTTAGAGGTATTTATATCTCTTTTGCAAAACTTCTCTCCATGAACCCAAGGACCGCAACTAGGAAGAGGTTACTTTTTGGTAGAATATGTGTTGGCATTGTTGAATCTATAGATTTTCCCTCATCTATTGAGATTGTGTCAAAGCTAGGCTCATGGGTTCAATCCATTAAGTTTTAAATGTTTCCTTTTGTTTGCCTTCTCTATAAAAAGATGGGGCATTGGGAAAGGAAATGCCCTTTAAAAGTTCAAGATATGTAGAGAAGATGTAGTTATAGTTTATAATGTCAAAACCAAATAACCTATAGTAGCCCCTAAGATATAATTGATGTATCTCTTAAAGAACCTGATATGATTCATAATGGTGAAAAAGGTGGTAGAGTTATTCGGGAAAAATATCAAGAGTATGAGGAAGAGACTAAGATAATTCATAATGGTGAGATAGATGTTGGGGTTATTGAGGAAAACTCTTAGGAGTATGATGAACCTAAAGAAATAAAAAATAGGTGTTGCAATGATAAGATTTATGTTTCTATAAAAAGAGAGAAGGTGCACATCATGATGAAAAAATGTCAATCTCTTGGTGTTGGTGATTTATTTGGTGGTGAGGATTTTCCTCCTCACAATTCTATCGAGAACTCCCCTAAGGTGGTAGTTTCCACATTCGAGAAAGTGATTATAAGGGAAGAGACTTTGGATCTAGACATTTTTTCTATCCTCAATTATAATATCACTGAACTGTCTCCAAAGTCAAGATCCTGCAAGAGTGTTTCCATGAATAGGGAAGTTGATATTGGTAAGGAAAACTTGAGCCTAGAAGAAAATGATATGGATGTTGAAATATTATTTACTAAAGTTGAAAGGAAAAGGAGAAGCAAAAAGGTTTCTTCAATGGGACTTTCTACTAGGAATAGGTCCAAGGTAGACTGGAGGGTCATAAAGAGCTCAGGAAGAAAAATTTAAAAATAGTATAGGAAACATGAATGTCTTTAAAATATTTTTGGTTGGGTTAAGATAATTATCCTAGTGTTTTTCTTGAATAGTATCGGGCTATTAAAAAAATAAAGTCATGTCCTAGAATATTAGAGGGCTAAATAGCTCTCACAAGCAAGATAATTTTTCTAAACTTTTTAGGGACCATAAACAAAATATAATGGTCATTCAAGAAATAAAAATGTCCAAAGAGAGAGTGGATAAGATTGAGTTATTTAAGAATTATGGGCTTCATAGTAACATCTCGAAGGGAGCCCTAGATGGCATTGCTACTTTTTGGAATCAAAATTTTATTTCAAGTACCTTAATTTGGGATGATAATAACCATATTGCTACTAGATTTAAACACATCACAAATGATTTTTGTTAGATTCTCCTTAATATCTATAATCCCAATAACAAGGTCGTGAGAAGAATATTTTGGATGCAGTTGGCCTCTTTTAGATCAAAGTTTCCTAAAGATATTTACATTGTGGTAGTATATTTTAATACTTCATTGTCATAAATGGAGAATTTTGGTGGATCTCGTATCTAAACTGATAGTAACTATATTTAATGTATTTTATCAATATCCAATGTCTTCATTATTTATATTTAAAGGAAGCCTCCTTCACTTGGACTAATACGTGAATTGGGAATGATCTTATTCATGTAAGACTGTATCAAGATTTTTTTCTAATGAATGGATTTTTCACTATTTTTTCTCTCCAAATGCTCTATCTAGGATTGGTTCAAATCATTACTTGATTAGTTTTTTGGTGGAGCCAATCTCTGGTAGAAGAAATTTTCCAATTAGATTTGAGAAAATGTGGATATATCACCCTATATTATTTGATAAGGATAGGCAATGCTAGAGTATAAGGGTCATGGAATGGACATTTTTATGGTGATTAAGAAGTTGAGGATAGTAGGATAATATCAATATGTGAAACAAAGAAACCCTCGGTAATATTTTTTCCTCAAAGGTTTCCCTCCAATTGGAGTTGAAGGATATCCAAGATAAAATACAAAGAGATGGGTATATTTATGATTACTTGGCGAAGGAAAATGATATTCTAAGTATCAAGAGATTATTTCAAAGGAAGAGGAATTTTGAAGATAGAGGTTCATATCTCTTTGGCTATCATACTAGGACAAAAATACCAGACATTTCCATTTGACCACTATCAAACATAGAGCTCTAAATCAGATCTCTCATATGATAAAGCATAGAGCTATAGTGAACAAGGAGGATGAAATAAGGATGAAGGTGGTTTGATTTTTCTCTAATTTTATTATGGATAAGGAGAGTTTGGATGTGAATGGCTAGAAGTAATTTATTGATGTTATCCATCATTATTATTAATGAGGAGAATAATAGAAGGCTGGTAGCTATCCCTTTACTAGAGGAAATTTTTATAAAAAAATCTTTGAAGGAGATAAGCCTTCTGGGCATAATGGCTTCCTGATGTTCTTTTTTCAAACATTTTGGGTCATTGTATCTAAATATGTTTGGAATGAAGTGAAAGAGTTTTTTTGATCAAGGAAGATCCTCAAGGAATTAAATTCTACTTTCATTGTGCTCATTCCCAAATTTTTGAGTGTTGATTCTTTTGATCCTTTTGATCCTATTATTCCTTGCAGCTCTTCTTATAAAATTATATCCAAGGTTCTTACTTACTAATTTCTTATTTTTCTTCCATGTCTTATTGATGTATAGTAGAATAGTTTTATTCCTAGCAGGAAGATCTTAGCTTCTACTTTGGTGGTGCAAAAAAGTTAATCATTCTTTGGAGGTCTCTAATAATAAAGGTTTCTTTATAAAGTTATATCTTTCCAAGCCATATGATAGAGTGGATTGGAGATTTATAATTAAAGTCCTAACTACATATAGTTTCAATAATAAGTTTATTGTTTTAGTTTGACATCTCATTTCCTTACAAAGATCAACAATTATTGTTAATAGTTCTCCTTTCCATTTTTTTAAGTTTTCTAGAAGTTTAAGACAAGGTGACCCTCTGTCTCCTATTCTCTTCACCATATTTGCTAAGAATCTTTGAATTTTTATGCATATGGTAATTTATGGCCAATTCAAAAGTCTAAAACCCTCCTCTCATAATCTAGTTTATTCCCAACAATAATTTGTGGATGACACCATAATTATTAGGTGTTCCTCTATTAGAGAAGCTAGAACTCTTAAGGAAATTTGAATAGTATGTGAGGAATTTTCAAGGAAAAGAATTAATTGCACTAAAATATCTCTCTTCTTTTACAATACTCCTAAGGATAGATAGAGAAAGATTATGGATATATTGGGTTATTCGATTGGATCCCTCCCTTCTATCTATTTAGGATGGTCTCTTTGTTTTAAAATTATTGATTATTTTTTGTTGTGATTGATTGACAAATTCAACACAACATTGGTTGGATACAAAAGTTGTCCTCTTATCCTTAGGTTAATAATTGGTGTGTTAATCTTCTTTCTATTTCATGTCATTCAAATTATCATTAAATTCTAGTACGATAGATTAGTAGTTTTGAGAGGATGGTTTGATCTAGAATGCATCAACTTCAAGTGTCTTCTTATGGCTTCACTTTTCTCCTTGCTGATTTCTCAGTTTTCTTCTCCCCCTCTTTGAGATGGTGTATGGGTTAGATCCCTTTCTCCCAAAGTCAACATCTTTGTGTAGATGTTTCATGAAACTAAGTTGTTGACTCTTGATAATCTTTGTAAGAGAATTATTTTCATTCAAAATAGACACTTTCTTTGTCTTTCTAATGCTATGAATTCCTCTTATCTCTTTCAAAAAATTTCCTTTTCCTAGGAGGTTTGGAATCTTATATTCCACTATTAGAATTTGGACTAGGTCTTTCCCTCTTCTATATATTGGATATTTTAGTCAATGGAAGGCCCCTAAGTTACTAATCAATATCTAAAGGTTTTATGGTCCTCTATCTTGATATAAATATTGCAACACACAATTGAGAGAGGGGGTGAATCATTTGTGTCTAAAACTCCACAAATTTAATAACTTAATAAAACTTTAGTTTTAAACCTCATATTTGATGAGTGAACAATAAATCACAAATCCAAAATACATCAAGAACACATACAACCAAGTCTTTTTAATGGAAACACAATTAGGGCAAAAACCACAATGGGGATGAACCCACAATATGATGTACTCTATTAAAATAACTATACCCTATTAGGAATATTAAAATGGAAATGCCCATGCATTCAAGCATAATGCCTAGACTTCACTAATAAAATACAAAAGGGAATTCTCACTACCTTACAAATACATGGACAACAATTCAAAAGTCATGAAATAGATAATATCATCTTCAACATGCCAAGATTAGTTCCAATGAATTATAACCACAAATTTATTTTCCATGCTAGATATCTTCCTTCCAATTATATAATCAATATTTATACATCCACACTCTTACGTGCACACACAACCACACACACACACACACATAGAGAGGGAGAGATAGATCCATAAGTGGATACAATTATATTTATACATCTCATCAACCTTAGAAGAATGAACAAGGTTGGCTAAAGTCTCCACGTATATATTAAAAATACAATCACTCACTTCACATTATTTAATGTGAACCAAGAAATGTAGGCTAAGATATAACTCTGACTATTAACACCATCCCTGAATGTGCTAAGCATCCAAAAATCATGCCTCGAACATCCACAACACACTACATCATCAAGTCAGACAAGAACATGAATTCATCGACTAAAAATCACCAAATGTGAGAACCACAATAAATGTGAGATAGAAAGACAATAGGAGCGTGATCTAGAGACATCCACAAGAATCATGAATAACCTTAGGAATATCCATATCAGCCCAAATTACTAGAATCAATAGCATCATCATACTGAACCTCTAAAAACCAAAAGCAATGACTGTCAACCAAGAAAAATAACTTTTGAATCTCTAAATCATGAACCAATTGAGTTGAGGATACATATCAATGTCTCAAACATGCTACATAGATCCAAATATAAAAATATTACAATGTAAAGCACCGCCAATCTAAATACTATCACACTGTCAGGTCACTAAACATCAAAATACCAATCTAAACATAGAAACCCATTACTCACTCAAGTCATAATGTGAACCTCTTAAAGTTGAATTTAATCAACTATAGACATCCCACAACACACCGATACCATATGTAAATTCTTAACTTAAGTATATATACTACACTAGACCAAACAACGCAATTAACATCATACCTGAACATTGTCATAGACAAAGAAATATGTTGACAGTAATGAAAATAAACCTCTCAAATATGTGACAACAAATCTCATTAGCACATATTTTCACATATTCCAATAATCTCCCCCTTTGGTATTGATGGAAACATATGATTTGAAAAATAATCATCAATTTCAAAAAAATCAATTCAAAAGTACTAACAACCATATCATAGCTTCCCTTTTGACCTTACATATCTTTCAGAGTCTCTCTATGATTATCTCCCTTTGAAATTATCTCCCCCTTTAACAAAAATGTCAAAGGCACATATTTTCACTTAGCCATAGAAACCAACAATCTTAACATCTAACACACAAAACTCAAGACTGACTACTCATTGTGAGTTGTAGCCACAACTCATCAATCTAAATAAAATATATCACTATAAAAATTACTATACTAATGCATACCAATGCACCTTATCTCTGCAGTAGATTGTGAAATGCAATTTTTATTTTTTTTTCAACCATGAAACCAATCTCTTTTCCAAGAAGAACGCAACATCACTAGTACTCTTTCTTTCATTCATATTTTCTTCCCAATCAAAATCAATAAAAACTTAGTCAAAGAAAAATCATCATCTTTAGGACACCGTAGGCCATAATCAACTATCCCTTTCAAATATCTAAATATCATTTTAATAGAAACTGTTATACACTAAGTTTGTGCCTTTGTTTCAAGCTCTCTTGGTCTTGATAACTTAGTATAACATGGGAATCATCTCCAGGTTGTGGGACCTATGCCAACTGAGATGAGACCTCCAAGTTCTAGGCTGGTTGCTCTTGGATAATCACCTTAATTTTCTTCTACACATGAAAGTAAAACTTTTGAGGGAAAGGGATAGAAGGAGTGCTTGAAAGGGAAATGACTTGAAAGAAAACTACCTACTAGGTGATACACCGAAATGAAATGAACACAATACACTGACCAAATCAGCATGAAAGCTCTCAGATCTAATAGAACACAATCTTCCTAAATAGGCTTGCATAAGTATTTCATAGAGAGGCCTGAACAAAAGACATAGACTGTGACCTGCAAGCAAACGTTCTCTTTAGCAAAAGGGCACAGGAATGAGACAGAATGACAGGGGGTTGAATTATACCCACAAACTCACTCAAATCAGATCAAACACAGTAGTGCACAATTAAGCTGAAAGAAAGAAGGGCCCTAGAACTCCAAGATTTCTCTAACAAAGATAGTATATTATATTCAATAAGAGAAACACAAACAAGGGAAAGACCAGAGGACAGAACAAATGCCAAAGATAGCCTCTATTGAATCTGAGATTTCAATGAAAGATCACAAACTGTAAAAGTCAGAGGGCAGAAAGAATGCCACAGATAACTCCTAGAAAGAGAAAACTCTTTTTACAAAATGTAAACCCTAAGCTCCAAAAGCTCCCAAAAACATTATATACATCTCCCTTTTTCCATGTAGGCAGGAGTCAAAAACTAACTAGGGTTACATAGATTTTACTTAGAATAATAGCTAACCCTAACTCTATTAAGTTTGATCATAAATGTATCATTTTTAACATCATGACCGATCAGATATTTGTGTGCCCATCCTGTACTGCATCCACCTGTGGAAAAGAAGCCTTGATTCATCAACTTCTGCACAAAAGTCTCACCATGAATGCACAAAAGTGGTACCTCTCAGGGACAAGAAATGACCCATGATAGCCACCCAGGCCTCTTCATCATCTTTTCAACTACAAACATCCTGAAGACATAACTTTTTTGAGCTACCTTCTGCAGCCGTAGCTTGCTGGATCAATCGCTAGCAAAAAACCTTAACAGAGATATTTAAATTTGAAAATTAACAGCTAGTCGATCATTTTAAAATGTAGCCACTGATGTCTTTCCTTCCCAGTACATCGAATGGTCTAGATCACCCTTTACAACAGTCGCAAGCCCCCCCTAGACAAGTCAAAGTCCATGTTGTCAATGGAAACAATGGAAAATGAGCACATCAGAAATGACCGACACCTTGGAAGTCAAAAGAACCTAGACCTTGCATCAGACGATGGTCGAATGATCGCAAGGGCAAGGAATATTCCTTGCGAACATGAAATCACCATAGATCTAACTTCCCCACCACCTCACTTAAGATACTCGGCCCCACTGACAAATTTCCACCTGTTCAACCCAACAACCAATAAGAATCAAGCATGTCAGACAGTCCCATGATGGCATCGACCAAAATATTAGAAAATCAGATGGCAGTCGCATGATCGCATGGGCTCAGAAGATTCCATGTGAACATGCGACCACCATAGATCTTGGACAAGTTGGTGTCTCTACAGATTCTCTAACCATCAGACCCACCGAAAGCCCTATCATCACCTAGTCGGCCACTAAAAAATAGACATGTCACCACCCAAGGACCCACCGCCAGAGGCTTGGTAGTAAAGAAGATCTAACGGCCATCACATGATCACATGGAATCGAAAGATTCTATGTGAACATGTGACCACTGTAGATCTTCGATCAACTGAGGCCTACCTTATACTTCGGGTCCACTACAAATCTTCATTGATACCGCATCAATGGTTGTCGCATGATCACATGGGATTGGAAGATCCCATGAGATCATGCGATAACTGTTGGATCTAACTATGAATGAAAATTGTGCTCGAGGAAATATTAAAGGCCGGGACGTAGGAAACTTAGGAAAATAGGTGGTAGGACCTTAGGAAAATAATAGCACATGGGTTTTCAGAGATAAGCAGCCCGAAAGGGTAAAATATTAAATTAGAAAGGGCTAAGGCTTAATAAAGGGTTTTATGGGGGTTTAAACATTCACATATGAATTTTTAATGGCCTTCAAACTAGAGAAGTAAACAACTACAAAGGCCAAGGAAAAGGCACAGACTTCATAAAAATTCTTAGGGGGCTAACATAGGATTAAAAATGCTAGACCGAGCAGACCAAGCCAAATTGCATAGGATAGGAAATTTTGGGGAACATTTTGGTGATTTCTGCTAGATGTCAGCCTGCTGGACATGGATAACTAGTGGCCTAAAGCATTCCAGTGGGCATGGGGTCATTTTTGGAACACAAAACTCTTGATAGAGAAACCTGGAACAAAACTATGCTCGAGCACTTCTTGGAAAACAAGGAACTAAGCTAGAAAATAGGGACAAAGAGCAGAAAAACCTAACCTATCCTAAACTAACTAGTTACAAAAACCTGGTCAAACAAAACCATTCACTGGCTGTGAAAAATAGCTACCCTTCCTTATTAGGATATTTTGCATTGGACACATGAGGATAGCTACAAAGATATGAGGCACACAAAAATTTGTCAAATAATTATTAACTACCTCTGCAAAAATAGGATCAAGTTTACCTTCCTCTGATTGATCATATGGAGGGACCTTGGTAAACTCCTTCTGTTCCAAGTATCTGATGGGGCAGCCTCTTGAAAGTCTGAAGGCAAGACTTTCCTTGATGGTTTCTTTTCTATCTTCATGGTTGCCCTTTATTATGGAAAGCCATGTCAAATCATCATCTGTGGATAGGGGACTATCATCCTCTACCTTTAAACAAGCCAAGAGCTCATCAAAGTTGTCAATATCCTGAAGTTTTGGAATTGGCTCCAACTCTTGCTCATGCAGCAGTCTCTCAAAAAGAGAGCAATCTAAAACTAGGCCTCCTTCTATAGGCACATAACTTTGAACCTCCACTCCAAGGAATAGGGATTCATCATTCAATTTGTTACAAAAGACCTCTATGATATTGGAAAAATCATACTCTTCTAGGTTTTTGTCTATATTCTTTTCTTGGAAAAGCTCTTCCATAAATTTATCATTCTGCTCAACATAACTAGGTAGCTTATCAAATAAAAGCATCGCATCTCCTTCTGTATCAACCTCTTGCTGATGGTGGACCTTTTGTTCTGATTAACATTCAACCATAGGTAGTGGCATGGTCTCTTCTTCATCATCAGCAAAGAGGGGAAGCTCATTCAACAAATCAACCAAGAGCCCAAGCTAGACATCAAACTCCATCTCCACACCTTGTTGTTCCTTTCCACCATAGTCATCACTCTGCACTGATACCTCAGACCTTCTCTCCTTCTCTTCAAATGAAAGCTCATTTACCACAGGTCCTTGCTCAGAAATTAGACTAGTATCCTTGAAAAGACTTGGCATTTGACAACCAGGGGGAAGATTCCATTGGGGTATCCATAACACTTCATCATCTTGAGAGACTAGAGGGGCCTCTTGGGAAAAAAAATCTTCTTGAACAAGATGCTCTTGCAAAGTGGTGGGCTGCATCTCAAGTAAAGGCTCTTGGGAAGAATTTTTTGCCTTAAAACATGGGATGTGAAGTTGAGGGGGCTCAGAGGGAGACATAGGAGGCATACCTATCTTGAAGCTTAGAAATGAAGGCTTTTTAGGCTCTTCATGTGTAGGCTCCTGAGGCAAATGGGTCCTCCAGCTTGGAATTTTAGGTCTAGGAGCCTCTTGTTGAGCAATTTTTGATCTCAACCTTGCTGTCTCAATGTCAGCTCGGTGTCTGATCTCTTCATGGAATTTTTTTATTTGTTGCTCATCAATAAGAGTCTCTGCCACTTGGTAAGGGATGAACCCTTTCTCATAACTCTGAGCTTCTATTTCCTACTGCTGCTTGATCTCAGACACTTGCTTAAATAAATCAAGCAATAGATTCTTTGTCTTTTCTTGCTCTTTCATTGAGTCTGGGTTCTGAATCTGCTACCAATTAGGCTAAGAAGGGGTGGGTGGGTGGTAATCATGATAGGGGAGTTGTCTTTGCATCCTTTTTTGTGCCATTTGTGCCCATGATCCTTCTTGGCGGAGGGCTCTTTCATAATCTTGCACAAGGGCAAAATCATTTGGGGCATGTTGGATATAATGACAGCCTTGTATTTTATGGAAGCTTGGGATAAAAGGAGTCTTTAGGTGGCTCTGATAAGGCTGATAACTAGCCCACTGAGCATTATTCTCATAATAAGATGGTGGGTAACCTGACTGTCCATAATAACTTGACATGTCTACTCATTCAATTAGGCTAGGATTTGAATATGAAAGATTTGAAACATACCAGCACTTGATCTTTGAAACTAGTAGACTTTCCAGAGTCACCAGATATGCAGCAAAATGACCTCTTCTAGGTTTGTAGCATGTTATCAGCATATCAGAGATAACATATCTTAAACATAAATCTAAACTTTTGGTCCCACTGGGCATGCCAGAAGTGTTATACACTAAGTTTGCACCTTTGTTTCAAGCTCTCTTGGTCTTGATAACTTAGTATAACATGGGAATCATCTCCAGGTTGTGGGACCTATGCTAACTAAGATGAGACCTTGAGGTTCTAGGTTGGTTCCTCTTGGATAATCATCTTAATTTGCTTCTAGACATGAAAGTAAAACTTTTGAGGGAAAGGGATAGAAGGAGTGCTTGAAAGGGAAATGACTTGAAAGAAAACTACATACTAGGTGATACATCAAAATGAAATGAACACAATTCACTGACCAAATCAACATGAAAGCTCTCAGATCTAATAGAACACAATCTTCCTAAATAGGCTTGCATAAGTATTTCACAGAGAGGCCTGAACAAAGGACACAGACTGTGACCTACAAGAAAATGTTCTCTTCAGCAAAAGGGCACAAGAATGAGATAGAATGATAGGGGGTTGAATTATACCCACAAACTCACTCAAATCAGATCAAACACAGTAGTGCACAATTAAGCTGAGAGAAAGAAGGGCCCTAGAACTCCAAGATTTCTCTAACAAAGATATTATATTATATTCAATAAGAGAAAAACAAACAAGGGAAACACCAGAGGATAGAACAAATGCCACGGATAGCCTCTATTGAATTTGAGATTTCAATGAAAGATCACAAACTGTAAAAGTCAGAGGGTAGAAAGAATTCCACAGATAACTCCTAGAAAGAGAAAACTCTTTTTACAAAATGTAAACCTTGACCTCCAAAAGCTCCCAAAAACATTATATACATCTCCCTTTTTGCACGTAGGAAGGAGTCAAAAACTAACTAGGGTTACATAGATTTTACTTAGAATAATAGCTAACCCTAACTCTATCAAGTCTGATCATAAATGTATCCTTTTTAACATCATGACCGATCAGATATTTGTGTGCCCATCCTGTACTACATCCACCTGTGGAAAAGAAACCTTGATTCATCAACTTCTTCTCAACAAAAGTCTCACCATGAATGCACAAAAGTGGTACCTCTCAGGGACAAGAAATGACCCATGATGGCCACCCAGGCCTCTTCATCATCTTTTCAACTGAAAACATCCTAAAGACATAAATTTTCTGAGCTACCTTCTGTAGCCGCAGCTTTCTAGATCAATCACTGGCAAAAAACCTTCACATAGATATTTAAATTTGAAAATTAATGGCTAGCTGGTCATTTTAAAATGTGGCCGCTAATGTATTTCCTTCCCGGTAGATCAAATGGTCCAGATCACCCTTTACAACAGTCGCAAGCCCCCCCTAGAAAAGTCAAAGTCCACATCGTCAGCGGAAACCAATGGAAAATGAGCACGTCAGAATAGATCGACACCTAGGAAGTCAAAAGAACCTTGCATCAGATGGTGGTCACATGATCACAAGGGAAAGGAATATTCCTTGTGAACATGTGATCACCATAGATCTAACTTCCCCACCAGCTCACTTAAGATACTTAGCCCCACTGGCACATTTCCACCTGTTCAACCTAGCAACCAATAAGAATCAAGCATGTTAGACGGTCCCACGATGACATCGGCCTAAACATTGGAAGATCGGATGGTGGTTGCATGATTGCATGGGCTTAGAAGATTCCATGCGAACATGTGACCACCATAGATCTTGGACAAGCTAGTGTCTCTACAGATTCTCTGACCATCAGACCCACTGAAAGCCCTATCATCACCCGACCGACCACTAAAAAATGGACAGGTCACCACCTGAGGACCCACCGCCGAAGGCTTGGTAGTAAATCAGATCTAATGGCCATCACATGATCACATGGAATTAGAAGATTCCATGCGAACATGTGACCACTGTAGATCTTTGATCAACTGGGGCCTACCTTATACTTCAAGTCCACTGCAAATCTTCATTGATACCACATCAATGGTTGTCACATGATCGCATGGGATTAGAAGATCCCATGAGATCATGCGATAACCATTGCATCTAACTGTGAATGAAAATTGGGCTGGGGAAATATTAAAGGCCAAGATGTAGGAAACTTAGGAAAATAGGTGGTAGGACCTTAGGAAAATAATAGCAGGTGGGTTTTCAGAGATAAGCAGCCCGAAAGGGTAAAATATTAAATTAGAAAGGGCCAAGGCTTAATAAAGGGTTTTATGGGGGTTTAAACATTCACATATGAATTTTTAATGGCCTTCAAACTAGAGAACTAAATAACTATAGAGGCCAAGGAAAAGGCACAGACTTCATAAAAATTCTCAGGGGGATAACATAGGATTAAAAATGCCAGATCGAGCAGACCAGGCCAAATTGCATAGGATAGGAAATTTTGGGGAACAGAAACAACATGAGACTCCTTAGAATCGGCTTGAAGTATAGAAATAATACATATAGAATTCATGGTATCATGTCTCATTTGAGTCAAATAAAGTAATCCACCAATAATATGTTTGTGTCTAGTCTAATATTCCTTAGGTGATTCATCACACTTTGAATCTTTCATACCTAATTTCTTCAATAACTCTTTCACATACTTGAACTAAGATATAAAGATTTCATTACCTGATTGTGATATTTGCAAATCAAGAAAGAATTTCATCTCTACAATCATAGAAATATCAAATTCATTTTTAATCTCATTAGCAAATTCCTTTCTTATCTTATCATTCCCATGAACAATGATATCATCAACAAAAACTTCAACAATTAGAATATTATCATGATCAATCATGAAATATAGATTGCTCTTAGCAGGTCCTTTTTTAAATCTAATCTTCAATAAATACATATCCAATATTTCATACTAGGCTCTAAGGGCTTTCTTTAATCCATACAAAGCTTTCTTCAACCAGAAAACCATATTGCTCTGATTAGTCAATGGAAATCCATTTTCTTTCTCTATGTACATTTCTTCTTCCAACCCACCATTCAAAAATATAGACTTGACATCCATCTAATAGACCTTTAAATCCTTTCAAGTAGCATAAGAAAGAAACAATCTCACAACTTCAATTCTAGCCATAGGAGAAAAATTCTTTCTAAATATATACCTTCCATTTACGAATAACCTTTGAAAACAAGTCTAGCCTTATTTTTTATCACCTCACCATCTACATTCAATTATTTTTTGAAGACCCATGTAGTATAGGTATCACATTCTTTTCCTTAGGTATGGGAACTAGAATCTAAATTTTTTTTCTTCTCAATCTAATTCAACTCTCCTTTCATTGTCTTCACCTAATGTTCATCTTGACATACATCATGAACATCTTTAGGTTCAATCTTTGAAAAAAAACTTTATTTAACTATATCTTCAACAAGTTTACTTCTAATTTGAACACCTTTATTTCTATCACCTATTATCTAAATTTTTGAATTATTCAATTTAACATACCTCAAAGACTTTGGATTTGCATGAATTTTGGACTCTTGTATATCTACCTCATCATTTGCACTAGACTTATTCATTATTATTTCCTTGAATAATGTAAACATTATTATGAGACTACATTTTCTTGTCTTAATTTGCACTAGCATCCTAATCATTTGAATCATATCCACAAGATCTAGCTTGTCTTTTTTGCTTTACACCACCTTGACATTAGCACTCTCAACTATATTCTTCAATATATTATTGTAACATTGGTATGCCTTTATTTTTGTAGAATAACCAAGAAATATTCCTTCATCACATCTAGCATCAAACTTTCTTAAATCTTCTTCTCTTTTGATATATAATTTACTTCCAAATATTCTGAATATCTGATAGTAGGAACATTACCATACCGATTGATAGAAATATGGAAGCACAAAACTGAGATGGGGAGTGAATCAACTGTGACAAAAACTCTACAAATGTAAAAACTTAACAAAATGTTAACTTTAAACCTCATATCTGATGAATGAACAATAAAGCACAAATCCACAACACATCAAGAACACATAACACCAAGATTTATTTTTGTGGAAATCCAGTTAGAGGAAAAACAATGGTGGGGATGAACCCACAAGATGATGTACTCTTTTAAAATTACTATCCATGTTAGGAGCATTACACTAAGAATGCATATGCATTCAGGAAAACTACCTAGACCTCACTTCTCAAATACAAAAGGGAAGGCTCTCCCCCTTTGGTATTGATAGAAACATATAATGTGAAAAATAATCATCAATGTCAAAGAAACCAATTAAAAAGTACTACCAACTATGTCATAGCTTCCCTTTTGACCTTACATATCTTTCAGAGTCTCTCTATGATTATATCCCTTTGAAATTATCTCCCCTTTTGACAAAAATGTCAAAGGCACATATTTTCACCTAACCATAGAAGCCAACAATCTGAACATCTAAAACACAAAACTCAAGGCTGACTACTCATCGTGAGTAGTAGCCACCACTCATCAATCTAAATAAAATATATCTCTATAAAAATTACTATACTAATGCATACTAATGCACCTTATCTCTAATCAAGAGGGGGAAAACCCCTAACTTATCTTTGAAATACTCAAAAATATCCTTAGGAAGTGGCTTCCTAAAAATATCTATAACTTTTTCCTTAGTAGACACACTCCAATCTAATTTCCTTCTCATTAACCTTATCTCCCAAAAAGTCAAACTTCATAGATATATGCTTTGTATTTGAATGCAACACTAGATTCTTAGAAATATTTATAGCACTTGAATTGTCATAGTAGATAGAAATAGACTAATCACACTCAACTCTGATATCCTTCAACATTTATTTCATCCATACCACTTGTGTACAATTGATAGAAACAACAACATATTCTATCTCTGTAGTAGATTCTGAAATACAATTTTGTTTTTTTTCTCAACCATGAAACCAATCTCTTTTCCAAGAAGAATGCAACATCACTAGTACTCTTTATTTCATACATATTGTCTGCCCAATCAACACCATAAAAACTTACTCAAATTAAACTCATCATATTTAGGACACCATAGGCCATAATCAAATATCCCTTTCAAATATCTAAATATCCTTTTAATAGAAACAACATGAGACTCCTTAGAATCTACTTGAAGTATAGAAATAATACACATAGAATTCATGGTATTGGGTCCCATCTAAGTCAAATAAAGTAATACACCAATAATAGGTTTGTGTCTTGTCTAATTTTCCAAAGGTGATTCATCATCCTTTGTCAACTTGCACTTAGTCACCATAGGAGTACCAACTAGCTTTGAATCTTTCATACCAAATTTCTTCAACAACTCTTTCACATACGTGGACTGAGATATAAATATGTTATTACTTGATTGTGATATTTACAAACCAAGAAATAATTTCATCTCTACAATCATAGAAATCTCAAATTCATTTTGCATCTCATTAGAAAATTCCTTTCTTATCTTATCATTCCCACCAACAATGATATCGTCAACAAAAACTTCAACAATTAGAATATTATCATGATCAATCTTGAAATATAGATTACTCTTAGCAGTTCCTTTGTTAAATCTAAGCTTCAATAAATATGTATCCAATATAGCATACTAGGCTCTAAAGGTTGTCTTTAATCCATACAAATATTTCTTCAACAAGAAAACCATATTGCTCTGATTAGTCAATGCAAATCCATTTGGTTTCTCTATGTACATTTTTTCTTCCAACCCACCATTCAAAAATATAGACTTGACATCCATCTGATAGACCTTTAAATCCTTTCAAGCAGGATAAGAAAGAAATAATCTCACAACTTTAATTCTAACCACAAGAGAAAACTTTTCCTCAAAATATATTCCTTCCATATATGAATAACCTTTGAAAACAAGTCTAGACTTATTTCTGATCACCTCACTATCTACATTCAATTTTTCTTGGAAGACCCATGTAGTATAGGTATCACATTATTTTCCTTAGGTATGAGAACTAGAATCTTTTTTTTTCTCAATCTAATTCAACTCTCCTTTCATTGTCTTCACCTAATGTTCATCTTGATATGCGTCACAAACATCTTTAGATTCAATCTTTGAAAAAAAACTTTATTCAACTATATCTTCAACAAGTTTACTTCTAATTTGAACACCTTTATTTCTATCATCTATTATCTAAATTTTTGAATTATTCAATCTAACATACCTCAGAGTCTTTGGATTTGCATGAATTTTGGACTCTTATATATCTACCTCATGATTTGCATTGTACTTATTCATTTTGATTTCCTTGAATAATCTAAACATTATTATGAGACTGCATTTTATTGTCTTAATTTGCACTATCATCCTAATCATTTGAATCATATCCACAAGATTTATCTTGGACTTTTTTCTTTCATCCACCTTGACATTAGCACTCTCAACTATATTCCTCAATATATTATTGTAATATTAGTATGTCTTGATTTTTGTAGAATAACCAAGAAATATTCCTTCATCACATCTAGCATCAAACTTTCCTAAATCTTCTTCTCTTTTGATATATAATTTACTTGCAAAGATTCTAAATATCTAATAGTAGGAACATTACCATACTGATTGATAAAAATATGGAAGCACGCAAGTGATAGGGGGAGTGAATCAGTTGTAACAAAAACTCTACAAATGTAACTACTTAACAAAAGTTTAATTTTAAACCTCATATTTGATGAATGAACAATAAAAGATGAATCCACAACACATCAGGAACACATAACACCAAGATTTATTTTTGTGGAAACCTAGTTAGGTGAAAAAGAATGGTGGGGATGAATCCACAAGATGATGTACTCTATGAAAAGTACTATCCATGTTAGGAGTATTACACTAAGAATTCATATGCATTTGGGAACACTACCTAGAGCTCACTACTCAAATACAAAATGGAAGGCTCACTACCTTACAAATACATTAACAAAAATCTACAATTCATGAACTAGATAATAAAATCTTCAATATGCGTAGATCACTTCCACTTAAGTACAACTACAACTTTCTTTTCCACACTAGATCTCTTCTATCAAATGATACAATCAATATTCCCACATCCACACTCTCATAGGCATGCATGCATGTGTAAACACACACATAAATCCATAATTCCAATACAATTACATTTATATATCTCATCAACCTTGGATGAATGAACAAGGTTGACTAAAATCTCCCCGCCTAAATATTAAAAATCAAATCATTCAGTTATATATATTTAGTACATATACCAAATAATATTGGCTAAGACATAGCTCACATCATTAACACCATCTTTGAATGTGCTAAGCATGCAAAAATTATGCCTCTAACATCTGCAACACACTACATCACCAAGTCAACAAAGAACATGAAGAACACAAACTTACCAAATAAAATCACCAAATGCGAGCACCATGATCAATGTGAACCAGAAACACAATAGGAGCATGATCTAGAAACATCCATAGGTATCATGAATAACCTCAGAAATAACCACATCAAATCAAATTACTATAATCATTAGCATCATCATATCAAACCTCTAAAATCCAAAATCAACAACTGTCAACCAACAAAAATATCTTGTGAACCTTTAAATCAAAAAATAATTGAGATGAGGACACACATTAATGAACCAAACACACTACACATATCCACATACAAAAATATTGCAATGAAAAGAACCACCAACCAAAATACTATCACACTATCACCACTTAACATCAAAATACCAGTCTGAACATAGAAACCCTTAACTCACTCAAGACAACATGAAAAGCTATATAAGTTAAACTAAATCAATTATAGACATCCCACATCACATTGATACCATTTTCAAATTCTTAACTTCAGTATATATACCACACTAGACCAAACTACTCACTAAACATCATACAAACACTCTCATAGAAAGAGAAATATGTTGAAAAAAATGATAACACACCTCTCAAATATGTGACAACACATCTCATTAGCACATATTTTCATATTATTGTAACATATCCTCCCTCATGTGGTATCAGGGTTATTGAAAGATTATAATTTAATAGAGTTTTTAGGGATGTTTCCCTCACTCCATATATTTTTATTGAAAAAAATTCAAAGCCATTATTGAAAACTTTATTGTTGAGAGTGTCAATTTAAATAAAAGGGACAAACAACTATGCTTTTATTATGATTATTGGATAGTTTCTTCATTGAAGATAAAAAATGACCTATCCTTTATAATTAGTCTGATCAAAAAACCTAGAGACAATGTTTTTGGACTCTTCCTCCTCCCATATGGGTGAAAGTTAAATTTGATGGGGTGGATAAGGGAAACCCTACATTAGCTGGGTGTGGGGGTGGTTAAAAATGATAATAGAAGTTTTATTTCATTGGTGGAACTCCCCTTGAGTTTTTAGATTAACCACCTAGATAGGGTACTCTAACAACATTATTTAATGTCTTAAGGGGGCCCAAAAATCTTCTTGGACTATTGATACATTGTGTATCATCGAAAAATGGAAGCACTTCCATTTAGGAATATTTTATCCCTCTGAGTAAGTGGTTTGGGGTGATGTCAAGTGCCTTGAATGGGTTCTCGACTTAGATTTGGATTTTTCCCCTGATTCTACCCCCTTTTCCACATTCTTTCTACATTTTTCTGGCCTTTTGGACTGAGATCCTAATATTTCTGACCTCAGGGTCAAGGTTGACCTCAACTCTGACCTAGGTCAAGGGAAACCTCAACCTTGACCTAGGCAAAATTTGACCTCAACCTTGACCCATGGTCCAAATTTCAAGGTTTCATGATTTCTGAATGTCAGGTTTCGAAAAGAATTATTTTCCCACTTCTGGGTCAACTGTTTTGATCTCCGAAATGGTAAACTCTTAAATTGAATTTAATCTAGGTCCATTTCTATGGGTATGGGCCCAATGGGAATTTATTTCTCAGATGTCAGCCTCTCTAGGAGTTTGTACCCTAGATCTCTATAAAAGAAAGCCTTCCTCTCTCATTTCAATCCATCTCTTTTCATAATCTCTCAAGCACTCAAGAAAGAAAAATCAAGCAATCAAGAAGCAAGAAAGAAGGAGAAGGAAATAATTCAAGCATTCATTCATCTTCAAGCATTCAATAATTCAAGATCCAATTCAACAAGGAGATCCAATGTTAGCCATTGAAGGATTCAATCTCAATGGAGCCCTCTTGTTGAAGATTTCTCCATCCACATTCATCCAAGGCTCTTCCTATTTCGAGATCCATTCAAGATTGGTGTTGAAGATCAAAAGATAATTGATTTGAGACATCCTACATTCAACTCTACATTCATTTGGAGAATCCATACTTGTGGATTCAAGGATTTGAATCCTCCATAAGGGTTTCAACATAAGCAAGGTGAATTGTTCCATTTACTTTGTTTATCTCTGTAATTTCAATTCAATTTCAAGGTTAATTCCTAAGTTGGGGTTTGACTAAGGCAAACCACTCCCCCCCCAACAAAAAAAACCATTTTTCTTGTAGGTACAGGTGCGAGATGATGAATATCAGTGTAGATCTAGATACCCTTTTCTCCAAACTTTGAGGATTCATGAATAGAATTTTCTTCGGAGCAGTGTAGGTCAAGGTCAACTTTTCGGGGTAAGATCTTACCTCGGGGTAAGATTGTACCCTATATTTGGGTCAAGGACAACCTTCCTCAGAAAAGGAAAATATTTTTGGGTTTTGTAGATCTCACAGTTTCGATATTCAAATTGTGAAAATCAACAGTTTCTGAGACCATCTGGCAGGTTTTTTAGCTAATTCTTTTTCAGATGGAAGTACCTTTATTTCTTCATTTCAATATTAGTCTTCTATATTTACTTTCCATATCATTATAATTTCATGTATGTATAAAATATCGGTTTCAGGGTCTCTTTCACATGCAAACCATTGTCCTAGACCCCATTACATATTTTATAGCTTACACATTGATTACCAAATTGATGGATATTATTAATGCCTTTAATGAGGTTTATATGTTCCATGTCTTTCGTGAAGTGAACAAGGTGATAGATTCTTATTCCAATGAGGGAGTTCATGCTAATGATTGTAGCATGTGGCAAGTGGGAGAAAAGCTGAATGAGGAGCATGATACATGTGTGGTGTGTATGTCTCCCTATGGATTAATAATTTTGATGATCAATAATGAATTATACTACCAAATATATGTAGAGTAAGAAGGGGATCACAAGATCTTTTATATATTATTATTGTATTTCTTCTTATGCTTACTAGATATTTTTTAAGACACTGTTATTTTTCTCCTTTGTTCCTTATATTTATTTTTGAAAGTGGAAGAATCTAAATGCAAATGGGAGAGGATAAAATAAGAGTGGAACCCATTGATTATGTAAAGTTCAAGAGAAATGATATTATATAGATAATCTTTAAAAGGGGTTGATTTATGCATTATATTGGAAAACACCATGGATGGGATCAAAAGGTCACAAAATGTTTGCAAAGGGATAGAAAGATGGGAAAATATTCTTATTTAGTAGGAATTTCAATATTGACATAAATTTTATTATGGAGGTCACTGATCTTTCTATGAAGGGCACCAAATTCTAAAGGGATAGGAATTTTGCAAACATGAAATTCAAGAAGTTTCTCAAAGGGAAAAAGGAAAGAGAGGAGTTGGTTAAAGTTTCCAAAAGTTGCTATGGTACTTCTCAGATTAATTTGAGTTAGGTTGCATTCCTTAAGGCAATAGTGCAATACTTTACTCTAGATGGACATTTCACTAGAGATTTTAGTCATCACTTTGTTCTTCTTAATAATTTTAGATACAACACTACTATATATTTCCCTTTCTTCCTATTGTCTTTATTGAGTACAAGTATTAGGGAACACAGAAAAAAACCAAGAATAATCTAGTTATTCATGAGGTCTTATTATTTCTTATTTATGAGCATTTAAAGTCTTTGCCCCATTTTTCCAATGCTTTCCCTATATCTATCTCTGACGATGAGGATTTGGAGTCAATTTATTTAGAGGATCAAGAGTGGAATAGTGATATGGATGACATGGATTTTGGACCCCGTGATAAGAAAGGGAAGTCTAAGGTGAAAGACAACATTTCCCCTGAGAAGGGAAGTTTAATGTGAACTGGAAGTGTTAATACTAGAATTATTTAGCATCGCCTAGTGTTAGCGTCTCAATTTCAGTTCTGAATTATTGATCTTGAACTTTGTTAAATATTTAATTTCTTAATTTTTGGGTATTTGGTCGATTATCTATCTCATTAAAGGTCATAGTCATTAGGTTCATTTGTGTTATCAAAATTTCAAGTCTTGTGTTGGGTTCAATTTAGTTGAAGTCTTTTATGTACTGAACATATTTGAACTTTTGAACCACTTTGAACCTTTTGAAATACTTTGAACCTTGGTTCAAAATGGTTCAAACTAGTTCATCAACTCATGTAATCCATAGCAAGAAGGCAGCGGGTCCTAGCATCTGACACATGGAATCATATTTCATCATCATCTAAGTAAGGTCTTCAATGTGGGGTATGGTATGGATGAGGTGGCATAGAATCAAAAGGAAATTTTCTTGGATACATCATAAGAAGAAATTATTAAACATTGAGGTTAAACAAGAAAATATGCGGTAAACAATATAAGGTATTAAAGAGGGGTTGTGATGTGTGGAAGTTATTATGATGTAAAAAGGTCTATGAAATTTGAAAAGATCAACATTAAATAAACTTACTATGGGATGTCAAATCAAGTTGTATTCATTACATGTAAATCTTTCTAAATTAATGCCTTGAGATTTGTCTTGATCGCCTTCATCTTTTAAAGGTCTTTTTCTCAAAAAGGGTGAGTTTAAAATTTTTTCAAGTACTTGTAGTGGAGGTGAAGTACAATAGGTTGAAGGAGTTTGTTGGAGTTTTACTATCAATTCAAGGTAATATTCAATATTTCACTCAGTTTCTTTTTCTCCATAAGCATTCCATTGTATAACATCTGGGTGTTTACAATCACAGTGGTGCGAGAGAAGTATGAATCATCTCTTCATTTCTTCAATAATATTACCAGTATGAGTTGTAAGGGACCTATATTTATAGATACACATTTAAGGGGGATAGATGTTGAGTCCATTCCTGATAGACATTTGACTAAATTATATTAACCTGGTGTAACTAAAATTCTTGATAGTGGTTTGTTGATTGCATCTACCTTTCCTCCTGTCACCATAAATCTTGAACTAATACAAGAGTGTGTTAATCATTATGATACCAAGACTAAATATATTATTAAAAATAACAAGAAGGTTTTGTTTGGAATCAAAGAGGAGAATATGATGTCTATCTTTAAAATACCATATAAACCCTTCTCAAGTATTCCCCAACTCAATCTCTTACTAAATTCAAAGAAGATGTGGATAAACATCATAGCATAATTGCAATGCATTAGAGTGAAAAGAATTATAAGGGCGGTTCTCATTTTCCTATGAGTCTAAAAAAATACCATATGAAAGCCTACATACATGACCTAGTATTTCTATTACATAGGGTTAGAGGTTGACCGGATGCTTACCTTTGGGAAGATTGGATTTTTATTATATAGAGATTATACTTGAAGGAAAGAAACATCAAGAATGGGCTTAGATGATTTCTAGTTCAATGAGATCATAGCTAAAATAGACTCAATCCATTAAAAAGGGTTTCTTCATGTCTTTGTATCTCATGTATTGTCTGGCCTATACTCAATACCTATCACACCTACCTCATGAGCCTTTCTAAAATCATACCACCATCTATAATTATTGTCCCTTGTTACAAAGGAAATGTGCTTTAGCAAACTATAGAAAGGTTCATGATGTTTTCATGGGTAGATTATGTTTTAAAATCGCAGGGATGTCTGAACAAAGAATGTATCTTGAAGCTCAATGATTAGTAAAACATTATGGTAGCATGTTTATCAAATTTCCTAAGTTAACTTATATCAGGATAGGAGGTTTTGATGATGAGCCCATGAATGGTGTATGTGCTTCTAGGTGTTCTTGCACAATTACTAAGAAGACCTTGCTTGTCTTCCTCAAGGATCCTAATCTCATCTAGGATCTTATTAGGCTTAGATGATTAACTAAGACATAAAACAACTCTTCTCTAAGATCCTAACTTCTTGTGCTTCACCTTGAAGGACAATCACCTAGTTGTTACCTCGATGCTTTCTCCTACACTTAGAAGGCTATAAGTGCCATCTTCCAACAAACCTTCAAACTCATTATAGGGGTGCCAAACAAACTAAAATAATTCCATATGCTTCCTTTTGGATCCATCTTGAAGGATCTCCAAGCCCTTTTCAATTGGGTCTAAGATTTAGCCTTGAGGAGGCCTAATCAGGCCTAATTCCTTGTAGCCCTTGATAGGGACCTTTTACCAATTCTTGCCAAAAATTCTCAAAACACTCACAAAAATAATTATAGCTCTGGATACCCTTTTTTATTTTATAAAAAATTCTACTATTTTTAGAGCTTGATGACCTCCATACACAGGCTTCCTATTATCTAGGTCAAATAGGGCTAAAAGGCCTAATTTATAGGACCTCACTGGTTTCTTGCTCAAATATCAATCCAATGGATTGGTAGACTCACAATCTTCCTAGAATGTTAAGATATGTTCATATCACACCTAGAAATGTACTTATTCCATATTGTACTTCTATCCCCTGCATAAAATCTTAGATTCATCACTGTTAAACCACTAACTGGGCACTCTGACCTCACCTAGGGCTTGGCCTTAGAAATAGATGCTCGACTCTTCATGACTCCTAACTCTAAATATATAAATACCAATGGCTCACCTAAAACATTCATCTAACCTTAGGAAGATCCTGTGGCTAGATTTCATGGGGGATCCATAGATAGACAAACTAGTCAGGACAAGAACCAGAAAACCTCTAAACCTTAAACAATTTATTCAAAGCACCAAATCAACTCTAATCAACTTTCTTACTGAATGAAAAAATCTTAGAACTATCATATGAACACAAATATATCACTAAATCAAGGCATTCTATCCATTTAGTATCCTTTTCACACTAAAATGCGCGGTAAACTCACATAACTAGAATTACGGAGCTCCTATTCAAAAACTTAGTTACAATCCTCTCTACCTCAATATTCAAGCCTGAGAGAGTCTTAGGAGTCATACTCCATGTTTTTAGGCATTTTTAGTTGATCTCCCACTCCTATCTTTTAGGGGATCCAATGTTGCCGAGTTGCATGCAACATTTGCAATAAATTGCCAATGTTGTCATGACAAGTTTTGGCATCTTTTAAATTCATTAGCCTAGCTAGAATCTAGGGCCTCTAAGCCACATAGTTTGAAGAAATAAATCCATAAATGACCTTAAAGAATCTTTCCTACATCTCTCATGTGTTTAGAAGACATTAATAACTCAAATCCACACTATAAGCTTCTAAGGCTAAGCTATAAAAAACAACTAAGAAATACTAATTGGTGACCTTAGTTCTAACACTAACTCACCTAGTCCACATTTGCAAGACCTTCTAAGGTCCAAGATAAACACACAATTCTTTGACTTGGCTAATGTCAGATACAAGTCAAAATGATAAAGAAGTTGGAGGCTAGCCTAGGTGCTCCTACACCTCCTCCCCAAGTAGAAGCTTTCAATCCACCCTTGGATTGAGTAAGTTAAGGTCAATGCCCAGCTTCTTGAACTTTGATTATTTAACCCATACTACACTAGCATCAGATTGACCATGCCACTTGATTGGATGTTCCTTGTAGTCCTTCATAGTCTTTTTGTAGACCCTTGTATCTAGTATACTGTCAGCTCTCTTCACTATAATAGATGGTAATTGGAGTTCATCCACATCTTGGATAACTTCAATCAAAATTTGGTCTAAATCAAGTGTGGGTCCTTTGTAAGGAACCAGGTCTACAATATTAAAGATGGGACAATCCACTATCCTCTAGTAGCTCCACCTTATAAGCATTGTCACCATACTTTGCTAAGATAGGAAAGGGACCTATCCTTCTCATTTTAAACTTGTGAGGGACTCCCTTTTGTTGTCTAGACTTGTTTAGATGCACCATCACCAAGTCTCTCACATTGAATTGGATTTCTCTTCTACTCTCATCAACTTTAGTCTTATGCTTCATAGTATTCTCTATCAATGTCTTTCTGACTATGTCATGTATCTCCTGCATTGCATAAGCAAAATCATCAGCATATCCACTCCCTTTAACTCCATCCTTCAAGTCTCTTAGCTCATAGACTCCTCTAGGATGTAGACCATATACTATTTCAAAGGGTCTCTTCCCTGTGGACCTATTTATAGTGTCATTCTATGCATACTCAGCCTATCCAATCAATTGATCACATTGTTGACCATATTCCTTGGTCAAGCACCTTAATAGATTTCCAAGGCTTCTATTTACCACTTCGGTCTGACCATTAGTTTGAGGATTGTATGCAGATCCAAATGATAAATTAATACCTAGTCTTTACCAAAGAGTCTTCCAAAAGTGACTCATAAATTTGGTGTCTCTATATGACACAATGCGTAAAGGTAACCCATGTATCCTCACTATCTCCTTGAAGAATAGAGAGGCTATTTGGTTGGCATCATTAGTTGTCTTGCATGGCACAAAATGAGCCATTTTGCTGAATCTGTCCACAGTTACATAAACACTATCCATGCTTTGTCTTGTCTTAGGTAACCCAACTACAAAGTCCATGCTCAAGAATTACCATGTCCTAGTGGGAATAGGTAATGGTTGATATAGGCCTACATTTGAAGAAGTACCTTTGGCATTTTGACACAATGCAACCTTCAACATATTTCCTAACATCAAGGTTCATCCTTGGCCAATAATAGAACCTTTGAACAAGTTCTTGTGTTGTAGTGATCCCAAAGTGACCACTCAATCTACCATTGTGCTTTTCCTGAATCAAATTCTCTCTAATAGACCCTCTAGGGACACATAACTTATTTCCCTTAAATAAGAGATCACTTTGCAAAGTATATTCAACATAGTTTCTATGAAAATGATTCTTATATTTAGCACATACCTTGTAAATGTCTGCAAAATCTTCATCATATGCATATATATCTTTGAAGTGATCTATTCCCATGCTTTTCAATTGAACCTCTTGGATAGTAAGAGATCTCCTACTCAAGGCATCTGCCACCTTGTTGTGTACTTTCTTGTGCTTGATATTAAATGTCTATGCTTATAGGTATTCAACCCACTTCATGTGTTTATGACTTAGTTTCTCTTGAGAATTCAAGAAACTTAGAGCTTGGTTGTCTGAATAGACTATGAACTCCTTTGGAAGAAAATAGTGCCTCCATTTCCTCAAAGCCTAAACTAATGCATACATCTCAAGGTCATAAGAAAAATACTTCTTCTTAGCTTCACTTAACTTCTCTAAATGAAAAGCCACTGGTCTACCCTCTTGGCTTAAAACAACTCCAATAGCCACATTATTTGCATCACACTCAATAGTGAATAGCTTCTCAAAGCTTGGCAAGACTAAAATAGGTTAAGTAGAAATCTTTTCCTTCAACAACTCAAAACTCTTGTTATCTTTCTCATTCCATAAAAACTTAGTCTTCATGCCTCCTTTAATGGTGTCCAACATAGGAGCATAAATAGCACCGAATTGCCTTATAAACTTTCTATAATATTGAGCAAGGCCTTGAAAACTTCTTACCTCTGTTGTTGTCTGTGGAGTAGGACAATTTATGATGGCTTCCACTTTGCTGATGTCCATTTTCAAATTTCCATGAGATAGAAAAAACCCAAGGTACACTAGCTCTATCTTGATGAACTCACACTTCTCTAAGTTGATCATCAACTTCTTGTCATCCAGCTTCTTGATAATAGTCTCTAGGTGTTGAAGATGCTCACCTTTAGTCTTACTATAAATTATTATATCATCAAGATATACCACTAAAAACTTTCCAACGTAGTCTTTGAGAACTTCATTCATGAGCCTCTTGAATGTGGAGGGGGCATTAGATAGTCCAAATGGCATGACAAGCCATTCATACAAACCTTCATTGGTTTTGAAGGTTGTTTTCCACTCATCTCCTTCATGTATCCTAATTTGGTGATAACCACTCTTTAAGTCTATCTTGGTAAAGTACTTGGCTTCACCTAGACAATCCATTAGGTCTTCAATTCTAGGAATAGGGAACCTCTATCTAATGGTTATCCTATTTATTTCCCTTGAATTAGTACAAAGCCTCCAACTTCCTCCTTTCTTAGGTGCTAGGATAGTGGGTACAACACATGGACTAATACTCTTTCTAATAAGACCTTGGTTTAGGAGTTCTTGTATTTCTCTAGCAATTTCCTCATTTTTTTGAGGGGTCATCTTGTAGGCTGCCTTATTAGGTAGGGTAGCTACTAGTATGAAGTTTATCCTATGACTTATGGCTCTTTTAGGGGGTAATTTTGATGGTTGTACATCACTTACTATGCCTTCATAAGTCTACAGCATGCTTTGTATCTCCTTAGGTAACTCTAGCTTCTTGGTTGCCTTACCTTCATCTATCTCCCTTGGTTTTAACACAAATGCAAAACCAACTCCTTCACCTTCTTCTAAGGCTTCTAAGAACTCTAATTCACCAACCATGAGCACATTAGGATTTTTTTTCTTCACCTCTGCATCCTCCAATAGTGACTAAATTTTGAAAGTCACATTATCCTTCTTGAAAGTATAGGAGTTCTTTACTCCATCATGCATAGCTTGGTGGTCAAATTTTCATGGTCTACCCAGGAGCAAGTGACATGCATCCATAGGTAACACATCACACAAGACTTGTTCCTTATACCTTCCAATTGAGAACTCTACCCAAGCTTTCTCATTTACAAAGACATGTTGGCCTTTATTCAGCCATGTGACCTTGTAAGGATTAGTGTAGGGTATCCTTGTGATGCTTAGCTAGCTGACTGCTTCCTCTAACACAATATTGTCAGTAGACCCTAAGTCAATGATGACTCTACATACCTTGACCATCATCTTATACTTTATCCTAAACAAGGACCTTCTTTGGCTTGGCTCTTCTTTAACCAACTCATTGAGCAATGTCCTCCTCATCATGAGGTTCTCACCTTCCTCTAATGTCAGTGGTACCTCAGGGTGATTCACTATTGCATTTGTCTCCTCATGAACCAAATTAGTTCTTTTATCACCTCCTTCAGAAGTACTACCCTTCTGTGGACACCTATAGGTAGGGTGTCCCATTTGGTTTCAATGATAGCATTTCATATTGGTAAAATAATTGCCTCTTCCTTGTCCACCACTTCTTCCTCTAAAGTTAGAGCTCCTTCCTCTACTACCTCTACTAGAACTTCCCTCTTTCTACTCAGTGTATTTGACTTCTCCTTGAGTCCTTGGCTTCGAACTTCTTCCACCATATCCACCTCTTTGCCCTCTAGTATCTCTTCCTCTACCTCTTCCCTTGGAGGTTCTTTCTTTCTTTCTTTTGCCTTTCTCCTCAATCTTCAAGGCCATCTAATAACATTGGTGGATAGTTTTGAAGTTCACAAGACTCATGTCTTCTTGAATAGACCACTTGAGACCATTCAAGTACCTAGCTAGCTTGATACTTTCATCCTCTACCACTTTTGATCTCAAACACAACTTTTGAAACTCTTCGGTGTATACTTGGACATCCAAATCTTTTTATCTAAGATTATGTCTCCTTCTATGTAACTAAACTTCATAATTATCATGTAAGTAGGTCTACTTCACCTTAGTCACCATGCCCTTCCATGTAGCTATGGGACTCTTTCCTTCTTTCTCTCTTTCAGTTTGAACAAAATTCCACCATGTGAGTGTTGAACCTCTCAACCTAGACTTGGCCACCATGACTTTTTGGGCCTCTGATATATCTTCACATTCAAAGTGATTCTCTATACTATCAATCCAATCCATGATTGAATCTAGATCCATTTTTCCACTGAATAGTGGTACACCCTCCAACGATTTTCCAATTAAAGCCTTTAGTGCCTTCAAGAAGGGTTCTTTAGGAATAATAGGATCAGGGGTTGGAGCCTACTCCTCCAATTCTACTTCATTTTCCCTTGCTTCTCTCTCTTCCTTCTATTCTATTTTATCCTTGACCTTATCTACTTTATCTTGGACTTCACCCAAGCATTGTTCCATTTGAGCCAATATTTCCCTTAGCAATCTATTGTCCTCTTCTTAGTCTTCCACCTTCTTGGCTAAGTTAGTTTTAGTCACCATTACTTTATCTTCTACTAAATCAAAAGATGTATTTTCTCGTACTGATTTAGTAGGCTGCAACATTAACCACAAACCTAATCAAAACAAGCTCTGATACCAATATGGTGTATGTGCTTCTAGGTGTGCTTGGATAATTAATAAGAAGACTTTTCTTGTCTTCCTCAAGGATCCTAATCTCCTCTACAATCTTATTAGGCTTAGATGATTAACTATGACCTAAACCAACTCTTCTCTAAGAGCCTAACTTCTTGTGCTTCACCTTGAAGGAAAATCACCTAGTTGTTACCTCAATGCTCTCTCCTACACTTAGAAGGCTCTAAGTGTCATCTTCACAAAAACCTTCAAAATAATTATAGGGGTTCCAAACACACTGAAAAAATTCCATATGCTTCCTTTTGGATCCATTTTGAAGGATCTCCAAGCACTTTTCAATCGGGTCTAAGATTTAGCCTTGAGGAGGCCTAATCAAGCCTAATTCCTTGTAGCCCTTAACATGGACCTTTTACCAATTCCTTCCAAAACTTCTCAAAACACTCACAAAACTAATTAGGTATTTGGATAACCTTTTTTATTTTATAAAATATTCTACTATTTTTAGAGTCTTATGACCTCCATACACAGGTTTCCTATTATCTAGGTCAAATAGGGCTAAAAGGCCTAATTTATAGGACCTCACTAGTTTCTTGCTCAAATCTCAATAAAATGGATTGGTAGACTCACCATCCTCCTAGTATGTCAAGATATTTTCATATCACACTTGGAACTATACTTATTCCATACTGTACTTCTATCTCCTGCATAAAATCTTAGATTTTGCACTATCAAACCACTAATTGGGTACTCTAAGTTTGCCTAGGGCTTGGTCTTAGAAATAGTAGCTCGAATCTTCATGAATCCTAAATCTAAATATATATAGATCAATGGATCCCCTAAAACATTCATCTACCCTTAGGAAGATCCCATGGCTATATTTCATGGGGGAGCCATAGATAGACAAACTGGTCAGGACAGGACTAGGAAAACCTCTAAACCTTAAACAATTTATTCAAATCACCAAATAAACTCTAATAAACTTTCTTACTTAATGAAAAATTCTTATAAATATCCTATGAACAAAAATATATCACTAAATCAAGGCATTCTATCCATTTAGTATCGATGTCATACTAAAATGCTAGGTAAAATCACATAACCAGAATTGCAGAGTTGCTTCACTATTCAAAAACTCAGTTACAATCCTCTCTACCTTGAGATTCAAGCCTGAGAGAGTCTTAGGGGTCATACTCCATGTTTTTAGGCCTTATTAGTTGATATCCCACTCCTATGTTCTAGGGGATCCAATGTTTCCGAGTTGCATGCAACATTTGCAATAAATTGCCAATGTTGTCATGACAACTTTTGGCATCTTTCATATTCATTACCCTAGCTAGAATCTAGGGCCCCTAATCCATGTAGTTCAAAGAACTAACTCCATAAATGACCTTAAGGAATCTTTCCTAAATCTCTCATGTGTTTAGAACACATTAATAACTCAAATCCACACTATAAGCTTCTAAGGCTAAGCTATTAAAAACAACTAACAAAGACTAATTGCTGACCTTAGTTCTAACACTAACTCACCTAGTCTACATTTGCAAGACCTTCTAAGGTCCAAAATAAACACACAACTCTCTAACTTGGCTAATGTGAGATACAAGACAAAATGATAAAGAACTTGGAGGCTAGCCTAGGTGCTCCTACACCAATGAAGCTACCTAGGTTTGCCCAATATTGTTTCATATTGGCCAAAGTCTATAAACTGTTTGTAGTTATGATTAAGAAATTCCTTTCTGAGCATAAATGAGACAATGTATTTCCTATTAAGCTTGAAAAAATTTCTTGTGAAACCATGGAAAATACAATTTATATTGGTTGTGATCTTTTAAATTTTGACCTCAAAATCTTAAAGTAGAGGAAAGGTTTTCATAGAAAACATTTTGTGAGAATAGCATTGGAGATGGAAGACCAGATTGTGTCATTAACCCATATTGAAGATTACTAGGAAGATTTTACAATTGAAACAGAAGTTATTAACAGAGATCATTCTATACTTTTGATACCATAGACCATCACTTTCCAACTAAAGTGAAATATACAAGGAGTTCAAGATGATGTTTCAGAGGTGATTGATCATGAGTTCTTGGCACAAACAAAAGTTATCTTACCTACCCTTGACTATTCTCAAACTGAGGAAGATGATATAGTACAAAGAACTAATGTAGTTATTGAATGAACAAAAGCATTGTTGAAACAAAAGAGAACACAAGGAGTGGTCTAGGTTCAATCAAAAGAGCAGAACAAAGGTGTTTAGTCTCCCCCTTTTTCTAATATTTTTGTTTCCATTGATTATACAGGTGATAAAATGGGCATGAACCAAATAAACTTTGAACTAGTATAAAACCAGCCCATCATGCAAAGAACTAGGTCGAAGACCAAATCCAAGAAGTGGGGAAGGAAGGCTACTTGAGAGGTTGTTACCAAAAACTTGGAAAAAGAAAAAAGCACAGAGTCTATGGATAGTGCTACATAGGTGGTGGGTGAATTGACAACCCCAATAAAGGATTCAGGTAAAGAAGAGTCATCATTAGTTCCTAATTGGCTTATTAGTTTAGTCAATCGTAAATGAAGCTTGGTCACTATAGTGGTACTCATTCAGGATATGGTTAGTAAATATAGTTCCAAGACTCCCAAACCAAAGAAAATGATGAATGTGACACATTGGTGTAGAGCACCTCCCACTTTACTAAGTTAGTGAGTGTTTAGGGTTGTAATAGGTGTTTTGGGTGAATTGGAATAAGATCCACTAGGTTGGATCCATGGTTATGATTGTAAGAGCCAAATGAGCTCATGAGGGGTTAGTGGTCCATTTGGCCTAAATAGCCTATAAAGTCTCAAAGTGATAGTTTTGGGTAGAAATGGCCTAGGAAAGGTCTTAGGACCTTAAATTTCCTAATTGAGGACTTAGGAATCATTCTTAATCATTGAGTTTGTCTAAAAGGCCAAATGACACTCTTTGTCAAAAAGTTGCTAACAACTTTGCAAAGTTGCTCGAGCAACTTTTGCAACTTTTTGAAAATTTTCTCAAATAGAGGTTAAGATAGTTGTAACCACTCATGCTCAGTTTATGAAAATGGGATCGATGAATTTGAATGGTTAATGAAGTTTTAGTTTTATTTTCATAATTAAGAATCTTTTGTACGGATGTTATGATATAGTTATCACCGTTTGTAGGGTTTTCTTATGCCTTGTGTGACCTATATTGATTGAATAGGGTGATAAGGACCCATGATAGTATAGAGTAGTGAAAAATCTCCATTTTGCATTGATTCTTTTATTTCTAGGTTAGGGTGATAAAGTTTGAAAGACATTTCAAGGCATTGATCTGTAAAATCCATTTAGAGAGCCTCAGTGCTTGAAATAGCTCTAACCTGAGCATCCACTGGTGGAAATGGCTGAAACCATATGGGATGGAAGATTAGAGTTTTTACATAGTCTCTATGCATTCATTTTTGTTATGGCACTAATATTTCTAGACCAGGATGGAAGCCCTCTAGCTGACTGTTAAGAATAGGTGAGCCAGGACAGGGTAAAGAAGGCACTAGTTCGAGCACCCATGATCTTGAAGAAGGAACTTAGCATCATGTGTGGAAGCCCTAATTTTTTCCCTTGAATAATAAGAAGTTGAGAGAAGGTGTAAAGAAGTTTGGAAACCAATTTGGTAGCAATTGGTCTAGACTGGTCTAGAGGCCTAATTAATAGGCAAAAAACTAGGGCCTACTAGTAAATTGGGTTGTGGGTGTAAGCTGAAGCCTAAAATTTGGATTTGGAAAGTGTTATTGGATAAATTGAATATTTTCAATGTCTTATGTGAGTTTTTTTGGGGATTTTTTGGACAATAGGCCAAAATCAGTGAAAATAGACCTACTAGGAATTGAGCCAATTAGGCATCCTGGTGAGTTTGATACTAAAAGACTTGGTAGAGTATCCAGAAGTGTGGGGAAGGGTTCCAAATGAATTTTGAAGGGAAAAGGACTCAATTAGGAGTTTAAGTGATGTGTTTTAAGATCCTAAGCTAGGGTTTTGGATTCTAGAGGGAAGATCTAGTGAATAAGCCTAGGAAATTGAAGGGCTAAATAACCTCAAGAGTTGTGAATCTTCTATAAATCAACTATACCTTGGAGGAGAAGTTTATAGGAAGGGTCTTGGAGATGAAAATTGGGGAATAAGTCACAAGAAGTAACCATTGGATGGTTAGAAGAGGTTAAAAGTGTTGGAGGAAATACTAGAGTCCTAAACCCTCTGCATCACACATATGGTCATAGATTATAAGACAAGAGGAGTTATTGCAAAAGTCACTCTTTACAAGCCAAAGGAATGTTCCATAGATCTAAGTGTTTTTGACTTTGAAGTTACCAAATTTGATCTTTGGGTACTAAACTATGGAACTAAAGAACATTTTCTAGACTAATCAACTCAAGAAATACTGATTTAGTCACAAAAGGATGGAAAAGAGAGAAGGGAATTGAAAAAGATAATTAGTGCAATGGTTGGATATATTAATTCTCTCAATTATTTTAGAGCACTTCCACTTGTTCAAGAAAAATATAACTTTGACCCAAACTCTCTTGAAAGTAAGAAATTATTGAATTAATGATAGAGAAGTAAATCAATGACCTTGGCAGTGGATAGTTGGATGGACAGTGTAATTAAAAGTGGGAAAGATTCATTCTAGAATCTAGTGTAGTCTTCAATGATGCTAAATCCCTACTTGGAGAGGTGGAAACTCAATTGCCAACATGGGAGGCTGAAGAAATCAAGTGGTCTTTTGTGTTGCCTCAAATCAGCGAAGTGGAACAATATGTTGTTAATAAGTTTATGGCTGAATACCCCATCAAAATTGTAGACCCTAGCATATTATGCATCTTAAAAAAGATTACATCCTGGAGATGCTCTATAATCAAATCTTTTGTCATGAAAGCATGGGACATCGAGAAACAAATTAAGAATATGTATAGTAGCCTTGCTAAGGACATTAAAATCATAAATCACACCAGTGCTTTGTGTTATGAAGAAGGGATTTTGGTTTTGGAAAATCTGATCAAGACATTCAAAGAAGTTATGAAAGTAGCGAAAGAAGGAATGAACCCCATGACAACACATTTCACCAAAGTCACTAGGATAGAAGCTATGTTAACCTTATGCATAGATCATGTCACACATATGAAATGGGACAAAGTTGCATGGAGAAAGAAACTTATGATCTTCAAGAATCCTACTTCTAATGCTTTGCAAGAATTTTTGGGTGCCTTTCACAATTGGAAGTTGGCACATGGTACGACTATTGAATATGAGAACATGGCAGATCCAGGGCTTGGTTTATTTACTTAGTCATAGTTTCTTTTGATTTCTTCACATTTTGTTTTTAACATATGAGACATGTGTCTCCTTTTAAATTGCTTAGTTGTAATAATTATTATCTTAAAATTCCAAAGGTTTGGCTTTTTAGGGAGACTCTCCGGCAATTTGAAACTACAAGTATGGAACTTTTAGATGGAATAGGGGTTAGAAAAAATAAAGACTAAGGAAGTAGTTTTGAGAACTCTTTTGGTAGCATCTAAACAAATAGATATTTTTGGAATGTTGTTAAGATAGTTGTTTTTGTCTTGAGCTTTGAATCAAGATAATATAAGCTTATTTTTGGGAGTAATCTAAATTTATGTTATTTGGATTGTAGAAAGGAACATTTATTTGTGAATGATCATTTGTATGAACACTATGTTATCTTGCTATCTTGAAGTAAATTATTATGATGAATTCATTTTCTACTGCATAAATCTTTGTTAATCTTTATGCAAGAAGAAAAAAATGTGAGAACCTTATATCTCTTCTTGTTTTTACCTTTTTCTATTGGATTTAATTTATTTTATCCCCTTATCTAAGAATAAGGTGTACGAATTTCATGCTTTCGGGCTAAAAGAAATTGCATGCATTAAGATTAAAGGATTCATTGAAGATCAAAAGAGGAAGTTTTACCTCATAAAATTCAGAGGGAGATGAACTATTGAACCTACTAGACATTTGCGAACCTTTTTTTTTCTTTGTGTTAGGGGTGATAGAATTTTAATGATGAAATATTTTTGAGGAGACAAATCCATTCACCAAAAGATTTTTGGCAACTCGACTCGAGAGTCTAGAAAGTGACTAGTTGGTGCTTGAGACTTTTAGTTTTGATATCAAAGATTATGGTTTTACCTATTAAAGGTGTCTTTCTAGTACTCCAACTGAATCTTGGTTTTGCAAATTCTCAAGAGGATTTAATTTTTTATTTGAATTCTTTAGCTTGACATTATCAACATCGTAACCATCAGTATCTATCGGTTCAAAGGGTAATTGAAGAGGAAGAAGAGATTGGAGAACAAATTGGAGGAGTCTCTATCGCACAATAAGTAGCCATGGTAAATAGAATAGTACATGTTTAATAAGGGTTCCTTTTTGAAAATAATTCACCTATCAATCTGGCAGAAAAAATGTACACAAGTGATAAGAATAAAGGGTTAGTGGATGAATATTATGAAGCATTGAAAAAGATAAATGTTGCCCCTGATCACACCTTAAGAAGGAGAAATAAAATATTGTCTGCCAGTATACCATATTCTCCACCTCATGCCAAACAAACATCATTATCTTGTCAAGCTTTGATTCCCCCTGGTACTATCAATCCTCTTACCATTAACTTACAACCCTTGAACATAATCTTGCCAAATATGGCTCAACCATGGGGAAACCAAGCTGGTCCTTTGTACCTTGATGCCAACCTTGGTGCATTTCCTAAAGGAGTTGGTGAGATGTTTCCTAAATCCAATGGTGATGGTAAAATTACCATTGATGATTATATGATATCCTTTCATTATGTATGTGGTGTAATAAATGTACCAACTAAAGATGTGGCAGTAAGATTATTTGTTCAAACTTTTAGTAATGTCACAACAGACTAGTTTCATCATCTTCCTTGAGCATATATTCATAATTGTAATGATATGGTAACAACCTTCGAGGCTAGGTTAAAGAAACTTGGAGATGAAAAACTATTTTTCTTCAATTGACACAATTGAAGAAGGAAATACATGAACCCATGAGAGAGTTGGTAGCCAAGTTTAACAAGATTCTATTAATAATTCATAGTGCATAAATACCTAATGATGAGAATCAAAAAGGATTTTTCCTAAATTCTATGCCCCCTGATATCAAATTTCACCTAAGGAAATATAGAGTTTAGAATCTGGAAGATGCTCAAAGTTTGTCCATTGCACTTGAGGATGCGCGTATTATAGCTGGTAAATGGAAATGGGGTGTTCAATCCCTGAGTACTCCACATTCCACTACCAATGAACTAGTGATTCAAATTTTGGTTAATGATGTCCTCACACTTAAAAGGAAGCAAAAAATAAATGTGCCACCATACCAAGCACCTTATCAATACATAATCCATCGTTAGTTTAATCAGCCATTAGGAAAAACACCCTAATTAACTACCACACAACCTTGCCCGATGATTGAACCTAGTCTCAGTAAAGAATAATGTGCTCTTTTCACCTAACTACTAATCACAATGGAGAGACATGCACTGATATGATCAGATATTTGAAAATGAAGGCAGAAAAGGATGAGATTGGGGCAGATACCAATGATGAGGAAGGAAATCAGGCAGGGAAAAGTATTTGTGGATCTTTTTATCTTAATTAAAAATATGACTCGGAAAGAGGAGGGGATATCTTGGTCACCCTTAATGACCCTTCATGTACTATTTTGACTAGGAATCAAAGAACCCCTAAGTTTTTATCTGGTGCTAGTACATCAGGCATTCCTTCTAGAGGGAAATATCAAATGAATGTTGACCCAAAGAATCCCGAAGTTAAAATTTTGCAAAAAAATGTTGTAAGTTCTTCTTCCTCCTCTACTGCATTTGATATCATTGAATTTTGTAAAAATTCTACTATAACTATCTCTATTACCGAGTATTTAAAATAAAATCCTTAAGAGCTAGATAGGTTAGTCAAGTACGTAAAAGGGGCATCAAGTCCAGTAGTTTAGGGGAATCATTTTTTCAAAGAAAATTCAACCCCACAAACTACTCCAATTTTTTTTTATGAAAACCATCATGATCAATCTGAAATCCCAAAGTCTCCTTGTGCATTTGAAACAAAAAATGAGAATAATAAGCCTCATCCTTTTTACATCTCCATTTTATTGAATGGTCAAAAGCTAAGTAATTGTATTATAGATTTAGGAGAATCAGACAATATAATGTCATCGTTTATCAATAAATCTTTAGGTCTCACCCTTACTAAGACTTTTGGAAGGTGGTACTTAATGGACAGAAAGAAAGTTCCTCTCATAGGACAACAACGAATGATGCTTAAGCTATGTTGGTAGCACACCTAGACAAAAGAGTAAAATTAATAATTTTGGTAGCCGATATTCTAGGAAGTTATGACATATTACTAAGTAGAACCTTTTGTAAGGATGTAGAAGTGAGATAAAGATGAATTGGTCAAAAGCAATAATTCATGTTGGAGGAAAGAAGGTTAAACTTGAACTTGAACCTAAGAATAAGTATATCATCTTCTCTTCTAATAATCCTAAGGCCCAAATTCTATATGAAGAGTATCAGTTTGGAAATCATGTTATCTTGACAAGAAATGATACCCAACCATCATCAACTTCAAACAAAGAGAGTTCTGGAATATGGAACATGAAGTTTGATGAAAGTTCTTCTAACTCTCATTCAGGTGCTAGTGTGGTATTGATATATCCATTAGGGGACTATTTTCCATCTTCTTTCAAACTTAAGTTTAAGACTACTAATAACACCATGGAATATGAAGGCTTGTTGCTCAGCTTACAAGAAGCAAAGTATGGAGGAATCAAGCTACTGGTTGTTAGAGGAGATGCAGAATTGATTACTAATCAGGTAAGAAGTTTTTATGTTGTGAAGAACGTAAGGCTTAGGTACTATAGGAACCACATGTGGAACAAGATAGAATATTTTGAAGCATTCTCAATTGAATCCATTCCTAGGAGCAGTAACACCCACGTAGATTATTTAGCAGTATCAACTTCACTCCTATTACCTCACCCGGACTTCAAGACAGACAATTATAAAATTGAAATGATTTATTAGCCGAGCATTATTAACAATGTAGATCATTGGCAGGTGTTTAATAATGATGACCAAATTGAAAATTTCTTGGCCTATGTTGAATGCTTTTGTGATTTGTATTTTGAAGGTTCAGATAATGATTACAAAGAATTCTCCTCAGACTTAAGCAATAATGATGGTATAGTTCAACTTAAGGGGAACAAAATCTTGAGTGGTCTTGTCTCTTTAGAGCATTTATTTTCAAACAAGGATGATAGTTCAATTGGGAAGAGGCCTACACAACTTGAATTTTCTAAGGAATATGATAAGATCAATGTGGGCACTGACCTTGAACCTAAATGGATAATGGTGGGTAAGTCATGTTCTTCCTTTGAAAGATCAGGTAAGCTATAAGACTTGTTTCTCAGTTACAAAGATGTTTTTTCTTAGGGATATGATGATCTCAATAATTTATGAGAGGGACATTCCAGACACCATATCTCATTGAAGCGGGGTGCAGTACCTTTAAGATAAAAGATGAAAAATTCTAATCCCGAAGTGTCAGAAGCCATAATGAAAGAAGTGGATAAAATTTTGAAGGCACAGATAATCTATCTAATCCATCATTTAATTTGGATATCTAACATTGTCTGAGTGATAAAAAAATGGAGAGATAAGAATATGTGTAGATTTTCATAATCTCAATCAAGAAATCCTTAAATATAATTATGCCCTACCTGCAATGGAACATGTTCTTCAGAGTGTGGCGGGTTCTGAAATGATGTATATGTTAGATGAATTTTTAGGCTATAACCAGATAGGTATGGCCAAGGAAGATCAACATAAGATAACCTTCATAACCCCTTGGGGTACTTATGCCTACAGTTAGATTCCATTCGGCTTAATTAATGCAGGAGATACATTTCAAAGGGAAATGAACTCTTATTTTTGGGATTTTAGGAATAATATTATATTGATTTTATCATCTTAAAATGGAAGCACTTCCATGTTAAGAATGTTTAGACCTCCTTAGGGGGTGTTTTGGTCCATCATCATGTTTTCCTCTCTTTTCTGGCCCCTTCCCATCTTCTGTGCCTATTTAGGGCTCTGTTTGGGCCTCTCTAGGCACTGTTTTCCTCACCTGGCACATTTTCTAGGGGTCCTAAACCCCTAGGTCAAGGTCGACATCGACCTTGACCTAGGTCAAATTTGACCTCAACCTTGACCTAGGTTGAAGTTGACCTCATCCTTGACCCAGGTCCCCCTTTTCATAGGAAAGTTTGTTGGATACGGGGGGAGTCTCAAAAGTTTATTTTCCCACTTTCAGGTCTTTTGTTTTGGTCTCCAAAATGGTAAACTCTTAAATTGCATTTAATCTAGGTCCATTTCTAGGGGGAGGGGCTCAATGGGAATTTATTTCTCATTGTCGACCTCTCTAGGATTTTGTGCCCTACATATCTATAAAAAGAAACCTTCCTCTCTCATTTTCACATCCATTATTCATCAAGCATCTCTCAATCAAGTGCATCCACAATCCATCAAGTTTTTTCTCAAGAAAATCAAGTGAGCAAGTATTCAAGCAATCATCCATTGACACATTCAAGTTCTCCATTAAACATCAAGGTTTCAAGCATTCAATCCTTTGAAGGGATTTGGTTCAAGCATTCAAGATTCATCATTCAAACCCTAGATCTATCCATCATGGTGGTGTGATCTTCCTTCAAGACCCTTTGTTCATCTTCAAGATCCATTCATTCATCCCTCAAGGTGGATTTCAAGCATATAATCATGGAGGTTTTGATTTACATTTATGGTTTTGATTTACATTGTTGAGTCCAAGCTTTCATATCAATATACTTGTTTACATGTCAAATACAATTGTATATCTATTGAATATCATAGCTTCATTGTTAGATCTACTTCTAATACTTGCTAGCATTCTCTCTTTCACTTTAATTATTAAGGTTGATTCCAAACTGGGGTTTGACTAAGGCAAACCCCTCATCCAAACAAAAAAATCATTTTTCTTGCAGGTACAGGTGCGGGCCAGTGAATATTAGTGCAGATCTGAGTACCCTTTTTGCTAAACTTTCAGGAGTCGGGAATAGAATTTTCATCAGAGTAGTGGAGGTCAAGGATGAATTTTTGGGGTAAGATTGTACCCGAGGTGAGATCTTACCCCATATTTGGGTCAAGGAAGACCTTCCTCATAAAATAAAAATATTTCTAGGTATTGTAGATCTCGCAATTTTGATTTAGGATCATGAAAATCAATAGTTTATGAGACTATTTAATAGGGTTTTCAGCAGATTCATTTTCAGTAGTAAGTACTTTCATTTCTTCAATATTAGCATTTACAAATTTTTATTCCATCCCCTTATAATTCATATGTATGATGTAAAATATGGGTTTAGGGTCTCTTTCATGTGGATTATTCTAAACCCTATTCATCTATATTTTATATCTTACATTTTGGTGAACCCACGATAGAAAACTCTTTCTTTTATGGTGTTAGATTTCCCTTTGTATTGTCTTGTGTGTTCACCTTAATCTTACATTTTGGTGAACCTGACAAGCTTACCCCCTATCTTTTGTGGTATTAGATGCCCTATTGTGTTAGATTTCTCTTTGTCTTATCTTGTGTGTTCACCTTCATCTTACATTTTGGTGAACTCGTTTACGACAACTCTTTCTTTTTGGTGTTATATTTACATCTTGTGTTAGATATTACATGCTTATAAAAGTAGATTTATTTTATCATGTCGCATTTATATTTCAAAAATACAAAAAAATTGTAAATTTTCTTTAAAAATAAAAAAGAATGTTTCAACTTTTCATTATTTTAGTGTTACTTTGTGTTCAATATGTATGATTTTTGTTTTGAATACTTTGATGAGGCTTTTATTACAAAAGAGGATAGATCCCTTAATGAGTTACATGGAAGTGAGGATGAAAATTGTTTGAATGACATCTCCATTGATCCTATTCCTATTTCATCTTCCTCTACAACCTCTTCAATTGATCTTTACCATAGGGTGTAAGAATGGTTACCTTCATGTTCCACTATTTACAACATTGATGTACCTAGAATTTTATATCCTAAATATTATATTAAAGCTATAGAGGCCTTTGAGAAAGGCCTTTGTGATAGTGGTATCACTAATCTTGTCAAACCTTTAGCTCAAGAAACTCAAGAACTAGGATTCACTCCTCCTATCACTAGTGTGGAACTTTATTATGTTCCTTTACCTAGCATTCCTACTTACACTCCTCCTTTAGTGGTTACATCTCTTCCTATGAGTGTTCCACCTATGTCTTTACCTACCTCACAGCCTTCTTACTATAGTATTCCTTATACCTATTCCAACCCTCTTCCAACTATGGTTCCAAGTTTTCCTCTAGTTGTGTCTTCCATTGCCACCGCTTCCTACACTTTTTCTAGTGTTCCTAATCTTCCTAATCATAATCATATCCTTCCTAATATAGTTCCTCATCCTCCTAATCCTAATCATATCCTTCCTAATCTGATTCCTAATATTCATATTCCCAATTCTCTATCTACTATTCCTAGTTCTTCCCGCAGTTATGATGAGGTTCAAACTATGATTCATGATGCAGATGTGCAAAGATTCTTTAGATTACATTCCCCTTATTATCCAATCCATAGTGATATTAAAGGGAAGAGAAAAGAAACTTCCCTTTTGAGATTTCTTCATAATTTTACCCCTCATTTTGATATAATATAGATCTTTTCTCCTCTTGTCTCTAGACTAGGGGACAAGAGGTGTATTTCTCCCAGTCTTCCAGAATACATTATGTTTTTTGCTTTGAGCTTAATTGGTTATTCTTTCTCTCATTTATCTCAATGGTTTTCTATTATGACATCTTTTTCTTCTAATCATCCATCGCTCTCTTCTAGTATTCATGGTATCTTTTCTAAGACATTTGTTTTGTAAAAGGTATCCCTTGCTTTCATCCCTAGGGGGAAAAGGTTCTTCCTTCTTTCTCTTTGTCTAGGGATCTTCTTTCCTTAGCTTAGTGGCATTTGTTTATCTTGCAACATTATTTTATTATACTGACTGAGGTTTTGGCTATGGATATCCTTTTATGTGAGAGGTTGTTGTCCTAGGTTATCAACTCTTCTTTATTTTCCAAATTATGTTCTTTATAAACTCTTACCCTTTCTTTGGTGTTGGATTTTTTTCCCTCATTCCAAAGATTCCTCTTCCTCTTGACTGTAGGTGGCTAGATGATTGAATCTTTGTTTCCTTTTGAACGATGATATTTTATCTAAAAGCACTCCTCTATGGTGGGGGTCTTGTTGATAGGATCTCTCTCTTTGAGGATACTTTTTCCATGAGTGACATATCCTTTTCACAATTATCTATGCTCTTTGATGTAGGAATCAATACCATTCTCTAAGAATATAGTGTACATTATTGTTAAACAGGATATCTCCTTACGTTGTGAAGCAGGTATCCTCTTTCTCTTCCTTATCATGTCTAGTAGACAACTACAATAAGGAGGGGGGAATATATAGGGTCTCCCTTGTACTATATTTTTTCAAATACATGCTAAATTCTTGGAAGGTAACACACATAAGTTGCTAAATCCTGAAGAGACATGCATTTTTCAATTTTTAATATGCTAAATCTTCCAAAGGTAACACACATAAGTTACTAAATCCTAAGGAGACATGTATTTTATATTCCATGGTGATACAAGAAGGTGGATCTATGGGTATTCTAGAAGCCATCAAAAGATGCATTATAATTACAAAGCATAGTTTTGGGGTGAACTATCAGGTTGGCTACTTGTTGGACTCTCTCTCCTTGGTGATTTATGGTAAGGTGGGAATCTTATGGGGTGACGTAATCACTCTTTTCCCTTTCTCTCTTTTCTCTTTCATACTAGTAGGATTGGATCATGAAGCTATGTTATTTATAGTGTTTCTCTTGTCTTTCTTATGTAATCATTTATGCTCTTATGATAGCTTTCCAAACATGATATTAGTATAGGAAACATTTCTTAGCAAGGTTTCCTTTGTTGGTTGATTTGGGTTTGTCTTTTGTACTAACCCCTCTTTTCGTGTCTTTTAGCTTTGTCTTTATTATTTTTCTTTGTTTTCACACCCTTGTGCATGTATGTTGAGTTAGAATCTTTGTCCTGGGTGCTTATGTCCTTGACTAGGTGACATTCTACCTCATTGCAAATCCACCTGGAATCTTTCTTCTACTTTACTGTGAGTATGTTCGATTTCCATACTCCCCCTAAAGTGGGGCTTAATGTATCATCTTAAAATGGAAGCACTTCCATGTTAAGAATGTTTAGCCCTCCTTAGCGGGTGTTTTGGGCCATCATCATGTTGTCCTCTATTTTATGCCCCCTTCCCATCTTTTGTGTCTATTTAGGGCTCTGTTTGGGCCTCCCTGGGCATTATTTTTCTCACCTGGCACATTTTATAGGGGTCCTAAACCCCTAGGTCAAGGTCAACCTTGACCTTGACCTAGGTCAAATTTGACCTCAACCTTGACCTAGGTCAAAGTCGACCTCATCCTTCACCAAGGTCCCCCTTTTCATTAGAAAGTTTTCCAGATATGGGGGGAATCTCAAAAGTTTATTTTCCCACTTCCGAGTCAGCTATTTTGGTCTTCAAAATGGTAAACTCTTAAATTGCATTTAATCTAGGTCCATTTCTAGGGGTAAAGGTCCAATGGGAATTTATTTCTCATATGTTGACCTCTGTAGGATTTTGTGCCCTAGATCTCTATAAAAAGAATCATTCCTCTCTCATTTTCATATCCATTATTCATCAAGCATCTCTCAATCAAGTGCATCCACAATCCATCAAGTTTTCTCTCAAGAAAATCAAGTGAGAAAGTATTCAAGAAATAATCCATTGAAGCATTCAAGTTCTCCATTGAATATCAAGGATTCAAGCATTCAAGCGATTGAAAGGATTTGGTTCATGTTGTCACTAGGGATTGCACCTGTGATGGCTAAGTATGAAACCTAGCAATCTCGTGAAACATGGGAATACTCTCAGGATGTGGGACTACTTCACTGAGAATAAACCTCTGGATTAAGGGCTGGCTTCCCCGTTTGTATCACCTGAACTGTACTGAATTTGAAGGGAAAGGGATAGAGATTGCATAAAACTAAAATAACTAAATCTAACCTAGGTGATTCACCAAACTGGATAGATCCACAAACTGAAAATCAAACCCACAATGTAACCTAGTACATAACATGAACTCCACAACTCTTCCAAATTTGATTTTCCCCTTAGAAAACAATCAGGTGCTGATTGTGAATGAGAAGGAAAGATATTTTTCACAACTCAACACAGTTAGATGCACACAGATTTGAAAAACTCCAAGGAAACCAATTCTTGCAAAATAATCAAATGAACATACTATCATGTAAAGGATCAGAATCAATCACAATACATAAAACTATGTTCATCAACCAACTCACAAACTATAGAAAAAGAAGGGAACAATTTTTCTATTAGCTGGAATAAAAGGAGCTACATTATCAGATTGCTTCACAAGAGCTACAAAATTCACCTCGTGAGAATGAGGGAATGAAGAACTAGCCTTCAATCACCTAAGTGAGAGGCATATATAGAAAATCTATAGAATCTGCAATGAAGACCACTCCTCACCAAGAATAGAAAAATTCTACCACTAGGACCATGATCATGCCACTCTGAAATTCGGATGCCCCATTCCCGAGAATATAGGGGGATGAAAAAAGTGGGGACCCTAAAATAGACTAGTCAAAGGAAGACCCAAGACCCACTAAGTCATGCAAAATAATGATATTTTGACAGTGGTTTATAAGAACTCCACATGTCAAAATATATTACAATGAGGCTCTTGCATTGACTTATAACATTAAAAAAAAAATTCCCCCTTTATCAAAAGGGATCCAAATATATATTTAAGATAATCTCAACTCAAAAATGAGGAGAAAATCCAAAATATTTACAATTTTAATTCAATCTACATTACAAAAATATTCAACCAAAACAAAAGTTCCCCCATTAACCCTAGGCCCTTCCCTAATTGCAATCCTAGCCCCTTTAATTTAACCACAATGACCCTAGACATTTAAAATAACAACCCTCATCATGCTTTGTAAATATCCTAGCATAAAATCAATTAATATATCAACCCCAAAAGAGTTAAATATATTAATGGTCCTATGAGTATGCTATTGAGATAATTAGCAAACAAAAGAATAATAAATTTTGACCCTAGAAAGAGGGGAGAACATATTGATCAACCAAAACATAAAAACCTCTCCTTCACAAAACCACGGCTGGCATTGTGACTTTTGACAATTGGCAAGTTGCCAATTCAACTGGTAGTTACTAAACATGTCCTTGGATTTGGGCTGGATATGGAAACTCAATCCTTGATCTTTATGGCAACATCACTGTTGAGGTAAGCACCATTCTTTGGGATTCAAAGCATACTTCTATTCTTGCATTCATTGCTATTTTGAAAGTATGTGAATAAACTAGGGCATCCACGGTTTGTTTTGAATCCACTACTATTGCATTTGGGAGGGCATATGTTCATTCCCCTTTTGCATTGATGAGGGCTCGGGCTTCATTCGATACCTAGGGCATCACATTTTCATTCCATGCATTTGTTCTGTATTTGATTTTTATTTTCTTTGCAACTAATGGCATTAGGGCATGGCTTATTTCTATTGCAAGCCTGATGTATTATGTTAGGGCAATTGAACTTGATTGCTTGCTTTACACTCCTCATGGTACTGGCAGCATGAATGAACCAGGGCACAACCTATTTGATCTCTCTATTGCTTATTAACATGCGGGCCTGAGAATGTAAGGTTACTGGCATGTGTGAAGGCCTGAGGGTTTGGGGCATTGACAAGTCACTGTTCCATTACACACACAGCCCATGGATCATTGGGTTGGGGTTTCACCATGTGATTCAAAGATATACTCCTTGTCTTTTCTACATTACATGTACTCATGGCACTGCTATTGTATTTGCTGTTATGGATAACTAGGCATCAATACATAATTGTTGTTGTTTCATGTGTGATGTGGCTCCATGTCTCTATTCTGGCACTTGACACCATTTTATTATCCTTTTCTGTTATCAATTTCAAAAGACTAGGGCACGGGCCTATAACTTTGTTTCTTCACAAAATACTTGATAATTTGAAAACATTGACTTATACCTTTTACCAATTTGTCAATGTACATTCCACTGCTGAATGACTATTCTGTTCCAATTCGTTAGTCCAATGCTAACCTCTATTCAATGTATCAACTAACTAATTTCAAAAGGTAAACAAATCGATCCACAATCAGAAATCACTTTCAGCAACCTTCACACTCTCATTACTACTATAGACAATGGTTATAAAGGCAATGTTATATGATTATAAAAACACAATTCTATTACCACAACTATTCCACAACACAAATCTTTGAACTTGTTTACGAAGAAACAAGAATCTCTACATTAATAACTGTTACTCCTTTTATGGGATTATGAGCACTAATACTCAGTCAAATGAACATAATACATATTCAAATACAACCAAGGTTTAAAACCGTTCCCAGCAAGCACTAAATCCAATAACCACACAATTCTCTATTATAATAATTGAACCTGACTCCCATCCACACATCAATTCTATGATCATACCATTACAATCGATTGGCAATCAAATAAGCATATAAACATTCAAGAACCGTTAACTTTGAAACTGTTATCAAGCATCATTAAAACTGAACACTGTCTTTGTTTTGCAATTGCTAATACCATGAATTAACAATTCAAAACAATACATAGGAAACCCAACTCTCGAATCAACACTGATCCAAATTAACCTTTGTAAAACCAATAATCAACAAACAAACTTAGATCATTCAAGTACGATTAATAGTAAACTAATTTCAATTAAATTAAGAAACTTTCTTCTCACAAACCCATCGTATGTATGCTATGTTCTTCACAACCAATGAAGTCGACTTCCTTTCCAACTGTTTCTTCCACTGTTTATCAATGGTGATCACACATTACTCATCGCATCTCTCTGCATAAACTCAGTTAGCAATATATTATACAAATTAGATCTACCATTCCATGAATATTCGGCCGCTACACTCATGGAATGGTTTTCATTTCCTATGAATCCACTACAATAATAGTAAGCTTAAATGTGGAATGGTATTGGATAAACTACTGGTGCAATAACAATTTCAATACGAAACAAACTCCTAAAAAAATTGCATGAACTATATTAAGGAAACCTTACAATCCTTCGTGTACTACATTTGAGTAAACAAAAGATGATTCCCAATGAACGAAATTTAAAACATAGAATGCTTCTTCTTTTTTTGAAAAAATTGTATACACCAGTCCATTTTCTCTTTCCTGTCCCATAACCGAGACCCTTACTCTTAATAAAAGACTGAAAGTAACTACCCAAAACTACTTCAACCAATTCCATCAGTTTGGAATTTGGTTAGCCTTAACAAAACACTAAACACTAATGCCTTAGCCGTTTACATTCAGATGTTTTAATTTGAAAACCATAGAAATCATTAAACTGTTCCTATCCTAGACTTGGTATGGTATTTATTTATTCTTGGACACTTTTGGTCCTTATACAATCTAGATTTAGATTCCTATTACATATAAGAAAAAACCATTAGAGGCTTAAGTATGGCCCAATTAACTTGTTGATCAGAATTATGACCAAAATCTCCCAATGTGTAAGGTGCTCCTGCACCATGTTCACCACCTATGAAATGATTCTTGCCCCAAGAATCAATCCTTGCATGGGATATCAGAGTCTAGACCTGTACTTGCTGAATATAGTGCCTTGGGGAAGGAATGAAGTCCCCTAAGGTCACTGCCCTTCTCTTGTACCCTGCACAAACCTTGAAAGTATTAGTACCAAAAATCTTTTGTGTAGTCTCTAATTTTGAATAGGATTGTAACCTTGCTGCTTGTGCAGCCTGCCCATTGTCCTTCCACATCTGAATATGCTTGTTTATAGTCTACCCCTCAATAGGACATTTAACTTTACCTATTAGGATATAGTTCAAATCCCAAATGTCTGCTTTTCTAGTACTATGCAACATTGTTCTATTCATTCCATTGTTGGTTGCTTGTTTCGCATGCCAACCTATATCATCTTCAATATTTCCTTGCTTATGAAGAGGAATATTATCACCAAAACACATTATTATCTTGTTCTTATCCCTACAAGGGAGTGGATTCAACTTAAATTTCTCTCTCCCTTTATGAACAACATAAGTATTAGAGTAGCCATCATGAATTGTCCTCATACATTGCCATGGTCTTCCTAATATCATGTGCCCACAATTCATAGAAATTACATCACACCAAACTTGATCATGATATGGCCCAATTGAAAAATTGACAAGAGCCTTCTAACTAACCTTCACATTCAACTCTTGGTTTAACCAAGTGGCACTGTAAGGATTAGGATGTTCTACCAATGCCAATCCCAACTTAGAAACCATATCAATTGAAACCAAATTGCTATGTGCCCCTGAATCAATAATTAGAGTACATACCTTACCTTGGACTAAACATCTAGATTTAAATATACCTTCTTGTGCTAATGGTGGTAATGGTCCCCCTTTCCTCATGAGAAGAAATTCTCCTACTACAAAGTCTGCTACTTTAGGTTCATGAGTTTCCTCTTCTTTAATCAGATGTACCTTCCTTTCCTTGCCTTGATTAGGATCTATCCATTTAGGAAACCTAAAAGCTTGATGTCCAACTTCATTGCAATGGAAGCATCTACCTATGAATATGCCACTTCCTCTTCCTCCTCCATTTCTTCCACCTCTTTGGGTGTGACCTCCTCTTGCCTCAGAAGTAGTTCCTTTATCCTTTTCTTCCCAAACCTGATTTGTCCTTCCTCCTCTTCCCCTCATTGAAGAACCTCCTCTATTGCTGTTATTTTGTCTCTCACTCTTTCTCTTCAATTTCTCCTCTATTCTAAGTGCCATTTGGTAACATTCCTTCACACTTCTTGGGTTAGAAGCCAAAAATTCATCTTGGATATTAAATCTTAAGCCACCTAGATATCTAGCAACCTTAACCACTTCATGTTCTTCCAATCCAGATCTTATACTTAATTTATAAAATTCATCAGTATATGTTTTAACATCTAAGTGTTTTTGTCTTAAACCTTTCATTTTCTTATGCATTTGTACATCAAAATATTTTGGAAGAAAGTTACCTTTCATCTTTGCTATCATTCTATCCCAAGAGATAATCTTTGCCTTACCTCTTCTTCTCCTATCAACCTCCTCATGATCCCACCATAGGAGTGCATGCCCTTTAAGTTTTGTTTTTTCCAATCTAACTCTTAGTTCATCTGGTACCTCTTCACTTTCAAAGTAGGCATCCATTGATGCTATCCAGTCAAAAATCTCTTCTTCTTTCAAACTTCCATCATACATAGGAATATTTTCCCTCACCTTATGCTTCTCATTCTTCAAAGCCTTTAATATCCTGATTGTCCTCTACTCTTCAGGATCTACTTGTTCCTCTTATACTTCTTCTTCCCCTTCCTTCTGGGTTTCTTCCTCTTCTTCACTATCAACACCTTCATCTTCTGCCCTTCTTTGATTGGATTCCAGTGCTTCAAGTCTAGCCAAAAGTATATTATAAGATTCCTGCAACCTTGTGTTCTTCTCCTTCAACTCCTGGAGCTCCTTGGCAGTACCTTCATTCCTTGGAGGCATTTTAGTCAAACTTCCTTTAACAAAGTGTTCCTCTATCCCTTTAAGGATCTACTAGTGTGCTCTGATACCACTTGATGTAGAGGGAAGGATGATGGTTTGTAAAATGCCCAAATAGGTTTAAAACTTGAGAGGTTTAGGCACTGTAGCCTATCAACCAACTCAAATGCTTCAAAGGTTCAAAGCCCTACACAATACTTCTATAGAATGGATTTTGTTTACAAAGTTTTTAATTCAAAAGGTTCCAAGTTCTTAGACAACTCCCATACACTAGAGAATTAAACTCTTTCCAATAATTCTATAACAAACTGTGAAAGACTATAACTTTGTTTCTTCACAAAATACTTCATAATTTGAAAACATTGACTAATATCTTTTACCGATTTGTCAATGTGCATTCCATTGCTGAATGACTGTTCTGTTCCAATTCGTCAGTCCAATGCTAACCTCTATTCAATGTATCAACTGACCAATTTCAAAAGGGAAACAAATCGATCCACAATCACAAATCAGTTTCAGCAACCTTCACACTCTCATTACTGCTATAGACAATGGTTATAAAGGCAATGTTATATGATTATAAAAACACAATTCTATTATCGCAACTATTCCACAACAAAAATCTTCGAACTTGTTTGTGAAGAAACAAGAATCTTTGCGTTAATAACTGTTACTCCTTTTATCAAATTATGAGCAATGATACTCATTCAAATGAACATAATACATATTCAAATACAACCAAGGTTTAAAATCATTCCTAGCAAGCACTAAACCCGATAACCACACAATTCTTTGTTATAATAATTAAACCCAACTCCCATCCACACATCAATTCTATGATCATACCATTACAATCGATTGGCAATAAAATAAGCATATAAACATTCAAGAACCGTTAACTTTGAAACTGTTATCAAGCATCATTAAAACCAAACACTGTCTTCATTTTGCAATTGTCGATACCGTGAATTAACAATTCAAAACAATACATAGGAAACCCAACTCTTGAATCAACACTAATCCAAATTAACCTTTGTAAAACTGATAATCAACAAACAAACTTAGATCATTCAAGTATGATGAATAGTAAACCAATTTCAATTAAATTAAGAAACTTTCTTCTCACAAACCCATCGTATGTATGCTCTGTTCTTCACAACTAATGAAGTTGACTTCCTTTCCAACTATTTCTTCCACTATTTATCAATGGTGATCACACATTACTCGTTGCATCTCTCTGCATAAACTCAGTTAGCAATATATTATGCAAATTAGATCTACCATTCCATGAATATTCGGCTACTAAACTCATGGAATGGTATTGGATAAACTACTAGTGCAATAAAAATTTCAATACGAAACAAACTCTTATGAAAATACCATGAACTATATTAAGGAAACCTTACAATCCTTCTTACTGCATTTGAGTAAATAAAAAATGATTCCCAATTAATGAAATTGAAAAGATAGAATGCTTCTTCTTCTTTTTTTTAAATTGTATACACCAGTCTATTTTCTTTTTCCTATCCCATAACCGAGACCCTTACTCTTAATAAAATACTGAAAGCAACTACCCGAAACTACTTCAACCAATTACAACAGTTTGGAATTTGGTTAGCCTTAACAAAATACTAAACACTAACACCTTAGCCATTTACATTCAGATGTTTTAATTTGAAAACCATAGAAATCATTCAACTGTTCCTATCCTAGACTTGGTATAGTATTTATTTATTCTTGGACACTTTTGGTCCTTATACAATCCAGATTTAGATTCCTATTACATATAAGAAAAAACCATTAGAGGCTTAAGTATGGCCAAATTAACTTGTTGATCAGAATTATGACCAAAATCTCCCAATGTGTAAGGTTCTCCTGCACCACATCTGGATCCCGGTATTCAACTATTTGTTATGAATTAGCCTCTTCTATCTCTGCACATGGAACAAACATATTAGTGAAAACAATGGTACTTCATTTATTTCCAGAGGCTCTTGATGCACATTCCCTGAGCACAACCCATGCCAGAGGTGTATGACTAAGTATACATATGCATTTATAGATGTTGTGGCACCATTCATTGCTTAGATCCATTGGATCTAACACCTTTTCTTTCTCTCTTTGTAGGTTTAGAATCACAAGAGCACACCAAGCACATAGAAGATCAACTCACTACCAGGTAATATCTGGTACCTCTGCATCTAGCTCCTTATATTTATCTATACTTGTACTTATTTATGAAACTCCTGCATTTTCTATGCTCACGGCATGTGTGAGCTCATATGAATGTTCTCTTTTCAGTTCTCTTTCCTTTTCTGTACATCATATTTAGGATATGACATGCAATCTTAGATGCAGTAATTAATCTTTTCTTTTCATGTACATTGCAATAAATGAACACAAATCTAATCCAGACCACATAATAATGCAAACTAGGATATAGAGCTCATCTAGTAATTAGGTTTCCAAAATGTGCAAAAATATGACAACATTCTAGTGACCTCTATGGAGTGCTTGCTTGCTAAGCATTCTAACCAACTACTTGATAGATCCATTGGGCAATAGAGTCAATAAGCATGTAACTGAACCTGGCTCCCAACCAAAACAACCTCCTTCCTTCCAAAAAAATTGAAACAACTGCCTGGCAACTACTCAGGCTTTATTGCTACTAAGTTGAATTGAAAAATTGAAAGCTGAAAGCAAATTGATAACTGGAAACAAACTTGTGCCAAGGCACTTAGGAAACTTAGAAACTGAAAACTCCTATCCTACCCTACTCTAACTAGTCTTAGCATACTGGATAAAAGAATCTATTAACTGGATTGTTAAAATAACTTCCCATTCTTCTCAAAATGTTATACTTTCCACACTCAATGCCAATAGGAAGAATATGAAACATGGAAATGTACTAAACTACCTGGCATACTAACTCTTGAATCTTGTAGTCTAGACAACTCACCTCAAATAGATCATAAGCACTATCTTTCTAGGGAGACTGAGAACTCTGAACAAGCTCCTATTCACCAATGAGTGAACTCTTGATATCACCTCCCACCAAATCACTATGTACAAATGCCTTGCTTGACCCCATCTAAGCCAAGTATCTGATAGGAAAACCCCTAGTGGGCATAAAACCAGGCCTCTCTTGTTGTTTAGTGTGTAACTTAAAAGCATCTTCAGCATGCTGATTGGAACTCTACTCCTCCATGATCATTTGCCACAAAATTTCCTCTTCTATAGTTATAGGATTATCCTCATCGGTTTGAACATCCAATAGCTCATCAAGGCCATCAAACTGTATCAGATCTTTAGCAACTATTGGACCCATCTCATAATCCAGAAAATAGCATTCTTGAGACTCATCAATCACTTTATTGCAAACAGGCACTAATTCTATCACTGGTACAACATTAGCTTGATGAAATGAAAGGACTCCTTTAGGAACATACATGTTATCATCTATTTCAGGAAGATGAGGAACACAAACAAAAGTTGACCAGAAAGCATTTATCATAGAATCAAAATCTTCTTGTTGGCCTAGGCTTGCAATGACTACATCTTCTTTCTTATCATCATCAAGTGGCTCAATTAATGGGTCTTGAACTATCTCATCCGGTTCAATATATGAAGGCATCTCTTCAAACAAATCAGCTAGACTCTCACCTTCATTTGCTTCCTGATCACTATCTAGCTATTCTAATTGATCAATATGTAACAAATCTACTTGTCCTTCAACTTCATTATGAAAAAGTACATCCAAAGGATAAAATTCATCCTCTTCCTGGTTTATGGAAATTTCATGAGGTGTAGGGGGCTCTTCAGGGATGGGATCATAAGGCTTTATCTACTATAGGATAGGATCATCATCATACAGGAGGTCAAACATCACAGGTGTCTCTTCCATAGGAGTAGGATGAATTGCCTAGAAATTTGAGATAGGATCATGAATAGGCTCTAAACATGCATGGGGATCAGGGTCTTGTTGACTAAGATTCTAAACTAAAGGAGAAATCCTAAAGCTTGGAATTTCAATAGGAGTGCTAGTGGACTTACCAGGCAAGAAACTTGGAATTTGAACCTTGTGAGTCTCCTATCTAGTTTGCAAAGCTTCCAGGTTCTCCTCGGTAGCATGAGGTGTCTTGTTCTGGATCTGTGAGATTTCTTGTATAGGGGCAGCAGTGACTTCTTGATCTCCCTACTTTGGTACTCATGCCAACAGATCCTCAATCAATTTATGCTTTTTTGCAATCTGTTTGGCAAGTGTCTCCTGCTCATGATCATGAAATTCATCTTTTTTTGCTAACTTTTTTTGGAGATCCTCCTCCTTCTTTGTAGCTATCTCATAGATGCTCCTTATGAATTCTTGGTGGTCTTCAAGACTCTTCTTATAAACCCTCTCTTGTGTCAAGATTAGATTGTTCTTCTCCTCAAGGATTTGTTCATGAAATGCTATCTAGTTATGTAGCTGCGTTGAGAGCTCTTCTTTCTAAGTCACCATCTTTGCATAGTCTTTCATGAAAGAGCTCATATTCTCCAAAAAAATTGTCAAAATATAGGATATGGAGTTTGATTTTGTAGTGGTCTGGGGCTGATTCTAAGGATTATAATGGTGTCCTTCATAGGGTGGTTCATAGGAATGATGCTAGGATGCTTGATGCTGGGTGGGAGGGTATGGTGGTGCATGCTAGAAATTTGCTATTTGTTGGGCATTTTGATTATATGTTGTTGCTTGGCCAGCTTGATATGGCATGAATGCTGGAACATAGGTAGGATTTTTATGATATGAGGGGTGATAGGTAGAATATGAATTAGGCATTGACATGCTTGCTCATCAAATGCGCTGGAAATCAGATATTCCTGAAAACTTTTCAGCACTTAAACTACCTAAAACCAGTACATATCTCTTATAGTTGCCATGGTGCTAGAAACAAACCACCTCTAAAAGGCTAAATGCACTGAGATCACACCAAAATCTCAGTGAATGATGGGAAACAAAGTCCCACCGAGCGTGCCAAAAATTGTTGTCACTAGGGATTGCACCCATGATGGCTAAGTATGAAACCTAGCAATCCTGTGAAACATGGGAATACTCTCGGGATGTGGGACTACTTCACTAAGAATAAACCTCTGGATTAAGGGCCGGCTTCCCCATTTGTATCACCTGAACTGTACTGAATTTGAAGGGAAAGGGATAGAGATTGCATAAAAATGAAATAACTAAATCTAACCTAGGTGATTCACCAAACTGGATAGATCCACAAACTGAAAATCAAACCCACAATGTAACCTAGTACATAACATGAACTCCACAACTCTTCCAAATTTGATTTTCCCCTTAGAAAACAATCAGGTGCTGATTGTGAATGAGAAGGAAAGATAATTTCACAACTCAACATAGTTAGATGCACACAAATTTGAAAACCTCCATGGAAATCAATGCTTGCAAAATAATCAAATGAACATACTATCATGTAAAGGATCAGAATCAATCACAATACATAAAACTATGTTCATCAACCAACTCACAAACTGTAGAAAAAGAAGGGAACAATTTTTCTATTAGCTGGAATAAAAGGAGCTACAATATCATATTGCTTCACAAGAGCTACAAAATTCACCTCATGAGAATGAGGGAATGAAGAACTAGCCTTCAATCACCTAAGTGAGAGGCATATATAGAAAATCTATAGAATCTACAATGAAGACCACTCCTCACCAAGAATATAAAAATTATGCCACTAGGACCATGATCATGCCACTCTAAAATTTGGATGCCCCATTCCCAAGAATATAGGGGGATGGAAAAAGAGGGGACCCTAAAATAGACTAGTCAAAGGAAGACCCAAGACCCACTAAGTCATGCAAAATAATGATATTCTGACAGTGGTTTCTAAGAACACCACATGTCAAAATATCTTATAATGAGGCTCTTGCATTGACTTATAATATTAAAAAAAAATTCCCCACTTTATCAAAGTGGATCCAAATATATATTTAAGATAATCTCAACTCAAAAATGAGGAGAAAATCCAAAATATTTACAATTTTAATTCAATCTACATTACAAAAATATTCAACCAAAACAAAAGTTCCCCCATTAACCCTAGGCCCTTCCCTAATTGCAATCCTAGCCCCTTTAATTTAACCCCAATGACCCTAGACATTTAAAATAACAACCCTCATCATGCTTTGTAAATATCCTAGCATAAAATCAATTAATATATCAACCCCAAAAGAGTTAATTATATTAATGGTCCTATGAGTATGCTATTGAGGTACTTAGCAAACAAAAGAATAATAAATTTTGACCCTAGAAAGAGGGGAGAACATATTGATCAACCAAAACATAAAAACCCCTCCTTCACAAAACCGCAGCTGGCATTGTGACTTTTGACAATTGGCAAGTTGCCAATTCAACTGGTAGTTACTAAACATGTCCTCGAATTTGGGCTGGATATGGAAACTCCATCCTTGATCTTTATGGAAACATCATTGTTGAGATAAGCACCATTCTTTAGGATTCAAAGCATACTTCTATTCTTGCATTCATTGCTATTTTGATAGTCTATGAATAAACTAGGGCATCCATGGTTTGTTTTGAATCCACTGCTATTGCATTTGGGAGGGCATATGTTCATTCCCCTTTTGCATTGATGAGGGCTCGGGCTTCATTCGATACCTAGGGCATCACATTTTCATTCCATGCATTTGTTTTGTATTTGATTTTTATTTTCTTTGCAACTAATGACATTAGGACATGGTTTATTTCTATTGCAAGCCTGATGTATTGTGTTAGGGCACTTGAACTTGATTGCTTGCTTTACACTCCTCATGGTACTGGTAGCATGAATGCACCAGGGTACAACCTATTTGATCTCTCTGTTGCTTATTAACATGTGGGCCTAAGAATGTAAGGTTAATGGCATGTGTGAAGGCCCGAGAGTTTGGGGCATTGACAAGTCACTGTTCCATTCTATGCACAGCCCGTGGATCATTGGGTTGGGGTGTCACCATGTGATTTGAAGATATACTCCTTGTCTTTTTTGCATTACATGTACTCATGGCACCGCTATTGTATTTTCTATTATGGATAACTAGGCATCAATACATAATTGTTGTTGTTTCATGTGGTTTGTGGCTCCATGTCTCTATTATGGCACTTGACACCATTTTATTATCCTTTTTTGTTATGAATTTCAAAAGACTAGGGCACGGGCCTATCACTATTAATCAATATATTTTTGTATTCTGCTTGCCATAGCTGAATTCGCTGCTCCTTCCATGGTATATATGATCCAGGGTACTTCTATATTGTATTTCTACATTGTTTTCATGATTGTTGTTATGTGAATAGTTTGCACACAAGCGTGATGCCATGGATGCACCATTATTTGTTGCTGTATATACTCTCTATTTTTTATATTTTATGTATAGCCCTAGAGCACACTAGGCTCTATGATGGTAGGCTTGTATTGGCATGACATCACATGAATGGTATCCTCTGTTACCAATTTGTTGTTGGAGGCACAATTTCCTCTGCTACTTGTAAGAAAATTATGCATCATAAATTATATACCATGTTGTTTGTCATTGCCATTCGGTGCATTATTTCATGACATTGTGCCAAGTTTGTATTTCTTGTATTAATGATGGCTTGAGAACATTCAAGTATGTAATTGATGCTTTGTTCATTGTTCGTATGTAGCTGTTGTGAAATGGCAATGCACTAGATTATCATAGTCATACTTGAAGTCATAGATGCCCTATTTTTTCAGAGCCCGAGCAAAATTAAGGCTTTTTATTGTATTATATTATGCTACATGCCACTTGCTGTATTTGAATTCACCTTCATGTTCTTGTGGATTCTATGTTATCATGCCATGGTATCTATGAATAGAGTGCCCCTCAACTAGCCTTTAATGCAGATTTATCATATGCATACCATATCAGAATACAGATCAGGAAAACCTATATGCCCTGATGCATGCATTGAGCTTCTATCTTCAAGCATCATCTGTTGTACCTTTTCTAGATATGTGAATTTTTATGTAAATTATCTTGCCAATGATAAATGCCATGTGAACACCTATGAAACAAAGTGCCCCTATCTCTTTCATAGATCTGTTTACTCTATCATTAGCTCTGTTCAACTTGATGCCATCTTAATATGCTGAGAAAAATGCCTCTTGGATCTGGTTCATGCCCTGTTTCACCATGCTCCATGATTTGGCTCTGAGTGTCTCACTGATATTGCCATCCACTAAATGCCCCCTATATGATTAGTGCCTCTCCTTGAGACTGTTAGGGTTGCCAGAAACTCTATGGGAATAGAGCTTCTGACAACCCTCATTGGTTCAATGTAGGGTACTAGGAGACTCAATACTGATCATGGGTGTTCTTGGCCTGTGATGTGATCTCTCTCTAGGAAACTTGAGATCCTCCTGATAGAGCCCACATCATAGTGCATCATCATTCATCTGGATCTAGGTATTCAACTATTTGTTATGAATCAGCCTCTTCTATCTTTGTACATGGAACAAACATATTAGTGAAAACAATGGTACTTCATTTATTTCCAGAGGCTCTTGATGCACATGCCCTGAGCATAGCCCATGCCAGAGGTGTGTGACTGAGTACACATATGCATTTATAGATGTTGTGGCACCATTCATTTCTTAGATCCATTGGATCTAACGCCTTTTCTTTCTCTCTCTGCAGGTTCAGAATCACAAGAGCACACCAAGCACATAGAAGATCGACTCACTACCAGGCAATGTCTGGTACCTCTGCATCTAGCTCCTTATATTTATGTATACTTGTAATTATTTATGCAACTCCTACATTTTCTATGCTCATGGCATGTGTGAGCTCATATGAATGTTCTCTTTTTAGTTCTCTTTCCTTTTCTGTACAACATATTCAGGATATGACATGTAATCTTAGATGCAGTAATTAATCTTTTCTTTCCATGTACATTGCAAAAAATGAACACAAATCTAATCTAGACCACATAATAATGCAAGCTAGGGTACAGAGCTCATCTAGTAATTAGGTTTCCAAAATGTGCAAAAATATGACAACAGTTCAAGCATTCAAGATTCATCATTCAAACCCTAGATCTATCCATCATGGTGGTGTGATCTTCCTTCAAGACCCTTTGTTCATCTTCAAGATCCATTCATTCTTCCCTCAAGGTGGATTTCAAGAATACAATCATGGAGGTTTTGATTTACATTTATGGTTTTGATTTACATTGTTGAGTCCAAGATTTTATATCGATATACTTGTTTACATTTCAAATACAATTGCATATCTATTGAATATCATAGCTTCATTATTAGATCTACTTATACTACTTGCTAGCATTCTCTATTTCAATTTCATTATTAAGGTTGATTCCAAATTGGGGTTTGACTAAGCAAACCCCTTATCCAAACAAAAAAAATCCTTTTTATTACAGGTACATGTGTGGGCCAATGAAGATTAGTGCAGATCTGAGTAACCTTTTCATTGAACTTTCGGGAGCCACGAATAGAATTTCCATCAGAGCAATGCAAGTCAAGGATGACTTTTTGGGGTAAGATTGTACCTGAGGGTAAGATCTTACCCTACTTTTGGGTCAAGGAAGACCTTCCTTATAAAAGAAAAATGTTTTTGGGTTTTGTAGATCTCACAGTTTTGGTTTAATATTGAGGAAATCAACAGTTTTTGAGACTATTTGAGAGGGTTTTCAACATATTCTTTTTCAGGGGTAAGTATTTTCATTTCTTCAATATTAGCATTTCCAGATTTACATTCCATCCCATTAGAATTCATATGTATAATGTAAAATATGGGTTTAGGGTCTCTTTCATGTGCATTATTCTAAAACCTATTCAACCATATTTTATATCTTGCAGTGACGTACCTTGATTATTTGATAGTCTTCTTGAGAGGAAGAAAACACCATCTTCGGGACTTGCAAGTGGTACTACAGAGGTGCAAGGAATATAATATATCTTTGAATCCTAAAAATTTAGTTTTTTCATTAATGAAGGAAAAGTCCTAAGGCACATTGTTTCAAAAGAAGGGATGAGGATTGACCTAGATAGAGTTAAATCTATTCAGCAATTGAACCTACCTTCAAACAGGGGTGGTGTGAAATCATTTTTTGGCCAGGTGAATTTTCTAAGGGCCTTTATTTTTTAATTTTCAAAAATTACCAAACACATAACTGATATGATGAGTGAGAAACAATACTTCAAGCGGAGTGAAGAAGGAAAAAAGGTATTTGATAATATTAAAACTGCTATAGAAAATACTCTCATGCTAGCTAGTCATGATTTTAAGAGAGACTTTGTTATTTACTACTATGCATTAGACAATACTCTCTTGGGCATCTTAACTTGGAAGAATGATAAAGGAGAAGAAGCCACCCTAGATTTCATGAGCACACCATTGAAAAAGAATGAGCTAAAATATTCACTCATAGAAAAATAGGCCTTTTCTGTAGTAAAAGAAGTTAAACTTTTTAGGTACTATATTTTACATTCTCACTCAACAATATGTGTACCTGATACTACTGTGAAGAGTATCCTAACCCAATATGAAATAGGAGTGAATAAAAGAGGAACTTGGGTTACAAAAATACAAGAGTACGATCTTACCATAAAATGAACTAAGCTAGTTTGAGGCTGTGCACTTTGTAAGTTGATAGCTGAAAATGAAAATTCACTAGAAGAGAGTATTGAACAAGAACCTATGGCTCTACTGGCAAGTCTTACTAATCCTTGGTTTTCAAACATAACGTATTATTTAACTTATGAGGAATTTTTTGAGAATCTAATGCCTTGTGAAAGGAGGGGTCTGAGGTTGAAATAAAATAAGTATGTTATCACCCAAGGCAATTTGAACAAGAAGGGTGTAGATGAAACCTTTTTAAGATGTGTTGACAAAGATCAGCAGAAAGAACTTTTAAAATCTTTTCATGATGAAGTTTGTGGAGGGCACTTTTTGTCTACTATAACAACCTTCAATATATTGAGGAATTTCTTTTATTGGTCAAGTATGTTTAGGGAAAACTATGCATACATGAAGAATTGTGAAAAATGTAATATTTTTATGGGTAAACCCCAATTGGCTACTCTACCTTTGAAGCCAGTTTTAATTGATGAACCATTTAAATAATGGGGTTTGGACTTCATATGCTCAATACACCCACCTTCAAGTGTAGGACATACATACATACTAACAGAAATTGATTATTTTATGAAGTGGGTAGAAGAAATCCCCATGAAGAAGAGAAATTCACAAGTGGTAAGTAATTTTATTAAGGAGTACATTCTAGTTCACTTTGAGGTGCCCTAGAGTGTAGTTACTGACAATGAAACTTATTTTTCATCTCAAGAATTGACTATGTTCTTCTATGATCATAATATTTATTTATCCCACTCCTCTGATTATTTTCCTCAGGGGAATGGTCAAGTGGAATCTAGCAACAAAAACCTGGTGGCTATTATGAAGAAGTTGGTGAATAAGAGTACTCACGATTGGCAAAATAAATTATATGAGGTATTGTGGGCTGATCATACTACTCCTAAAATAGATATAGGCATGGTGTTGTTTGAACTAGTATTTGGCATTGGAGCAAAGGTTTCACTACCTCTTGAATTATCAACAACCAAGTTCCAGTCAGTGCTTGAGGATGAGCATTTTCAAAATGCATTAGAAAAGATAGTGTTGTATTTGAACAAATTGGAAGAAGAAAGAAAAATGTCAGTTGATCATATTGCTGAACATCAAATGAAGGTAAAGAAAGTCTTTGACATGAAGACAAGACCCAAAAGTTCATGAGAGAAGATGAAGTCTTACTATGGGAAAAATATAGAGAGAAAAAAGGGGCTCATGGAAAATTTAAAAAACTTTGGAAAGGTCCTTTTAGAATTAAGGAAGAAATGGGTGAAAATGATTTCAAGTTATCTTATCCTAATGGAACAACCTTTCCTTTTACTTACAATGGGCAAGACCTCAAGTTATACAAGCTTGGATCTGCTCAGTTTTAAGTTTGTACATAGTTGTGCTCTTGATTTTTGTTTTGTTTGTCTATTTCTTCATTTTATTTTCCCTTTCTCTTATTTTATTTTGATTTTTTTTTCGTTTTATTTTATTCTTCCCCTAGTCTTAGGTGTTGTGAAATAAGAAATTTGAGATTCTCTATGTTTTCGAGCAATCTAGTCCCCGAAAAGAGCCAAAGTTAGTACCGAAATTATTCAAAGTCACCTAGTGTTGGTGTCTCAATTTCAGTTCTGAATTATCTATCTTGAACTTTGTTCAATATTTAATTTCTTAATTTTTTAGTCTTTGGTCAATTATCTACCTCCTTAAAGGTTATAGTGGTCAAGTTCATTTGTGTTATCAAAATTGAAGTCTTAAGTTGGGTTCAAGTTAGTTGAAGTCTTTTATGTACTAAACCTGTTTGAATGTTTGAACCACTTTGAACCTTTTTAACTACTTTGAACATTGGTTCAAAATGGTTCAAACTATTTCATCAATTCATGTAATCCATAGCAAGAAGGTGGTGGGTCCCAGCATTTGAAACATGGCGGTGTATTTCATCATCAGATAAGTAAGGATCATAATGAATCTAAAAAGGTGAGGTCTTCAATGTGGGATACAGCATGGCTGAGGTGGCACCACATCGAAAGGCAATTTTCCTGGATACAACATGAGCATTAATCATTAAACATTGAGGTTAAACAAGAAAGTACATAGTAGACAATATAAGGTATTAAAGAGGGGTTGTTATATGTAGAAGTTATTATGATGTAAAAAGGTTTGTGAAATTTAAAAAGACCAACATTAATTAAACTTACCATGGGTTGTCAAATCAAGATATATTCATTACATGTGAATCTTTCTAAATTAATGCCTTGAGATTTTTCTTGATCACCTTTATCTTTTAAAGGTATTTTTCTCAAAAAGCGTAAGTTTAAAATTTGTTTGAGTACTTGTAGCGGAGGTTAAGTAAAAGATGTTCAAGGAGTTTGTTGGTGTTTTACCATCAATTCAAGGTAATATTTGACGTTTCACTTAGTTTCTTTTTCTATGTAAGCTTTTCATTGTATAACATCTAGGTGTTTACGATCACATTGGTGCTAGACAAGTATGAAATCATCTCTTCATTTCTACAATAATATTACCATATGAATTGGAAGGGATCTATATTTACAGATATAGATTTAAAGGGGGCAGATGTTGAGTCCATTCCTAATAGAATTTTGACTAAATTAGATGAACCTGGTGTGACTCCAACTCTTGATAGTGGTTTGCTAATGGCAGTTGAATTTCCTCCTACCACCATAAGTCCTAAACTGATACATGAGTGGTTTAATCATTATGATACCAAGACTAAATGTATTATTAAAAATGATGGAAATGTTTTGTTTTTAGTCATAGAGGAGAATATGATTTTTATCTTTAAAATACCTAATAAACCCTTTGTATTCTTTTTCCCAACACAATCTCTTGCTAAATTCAGGGAAGATCTTGATAAACGTCACAACATGATTGTTAGGCATTGGACTAAAAATAATTATAAGGGTGGTTCTCATTTTACTCTGAGACTAAACAAAGACCATATGAAATCTTTCACATACATGACCTGGTAGTTCTATTACATAGGGTTAGAGGTTCATCAGATGCTTACCTTTGGAAAGATTGGAATTTTTCTTATATAGAGATCATACTTGAAGGAAAGCAACATCTAGACTAGGTTGAGATTATTGCTAGTTCAATGAGATCATAGCTAAAATGGACTCAATCCATTAAAAAGGGTGTGTTCATGTCTTTGTATCTCATGTATTACTTAGCCTATACTCAATACTTCCGACCCCTACCTCATGAGCCTTTATAAAATTATACCACCATCTATAATTATTGTCCCTTGTTACAAAGGAAACGTGCTTTAATGGACTATAGAAAGGTTCATGATGTTTTCATGAGCATATTGTGTTTCAAATTGGCAAAGATGTCTTCAATAATTGAAACAAATAATGTATATTGAAGCTCAATAGATAGTACAGACTTATGGTAGCATGTTTATCCAGTTTTCTAAGTTCACATAAATCAGGATAGGAGGTTTTGATGATGATCCTACGAAGCTACCTAGTTTCACCCAAGATTATTTTGTATTGTCTGAAGTCTTTAGATAGTTAGAAATTGTAATTAAGAAATTCCTTCTTGAGGATAACTGGGATAATGTATTCCCTATTAAACTTGGAAAACTCTCTTGTGAAACCATGTAAAATGCAATTATATTGGTTGTGATCTCTACAATTTTGACCTGAAATTCTATAAAGAGAGAAAGGTTTCAATAGAAAATGTTTTGTGAGAATAGAAATGGAGCTGGAAGACTAGATTGTGTCATTACCCCATATTGAAGATTACTGGGAAGATTGTACAACTGAAAGAGAAGTTCTTATCAGAGATCAGTCTAGACTTTTGATACCATAGATCATCACTTTCTAGCTAAAGTTAACTATACAAGGAGTTCAAGAGGATGGTTCAGAGGTGATTGATCCTGATTTCCTGGCCTAGAAATAAGTTATCCCACCTACCATCGATAGGTCTCAAGCATCGAAAGATGATATATTTCAAAGAACTAATGCAGTTATTGAATGTACAAAAGCATGGTTGAAAAAAAAGAGAACATAAAGAGTGGTCTGGGTTCAATCAAAAGAGCAGAACCAAGGTGTTTAGTCTCCCCCAATTTCTAAATTTATTTTCCATTGATCATGAAGGTAATAAAAGGGGCTTCAACCAACTGAGCTCTAAAATAGTAGAAAACCAGCTCGTCGTACAAAGAACTAGGTCAAAGACAAAATCCAAGAAACAAGGTAGGATGGCTACTCAAGAGTTTTTTACAATGAACTTGGAAAAATAACAAAGCATAGAGTCTATCAATAGTGATTAGCAAGTTCAAATAGTTATGAATAGTTCTACATAGGTGGTGGGTGAATTGACAACCACAATAAAGGATTCAGGTAAAGTTGAGGCATCATTAGTTCCTAATTGGCCTACTAGTTTAGTCAGAAAGAAATGAAGCTTCGTCCCTGTAGTGGTACCCATTCAGGATATGGTTATGAAATATAATTCAAAGACTCCCAAGCTAAGGAAAATGAAGAATACGACACATATGGTCATAGATTCTAAGATAGGAGGAGTCATCGTAGAAGTCTCTCTTTACAAGTCAAAGGAAGGTTCCACCGATCTAAATGTTGGTGACTTTGAAGCTAACAAAGTTGATCTTGGGCTACTGAACCACAGAACTAAATAACATTTACTATATTAATCAACTTAGGAAATACTAATTCAGCCACAAAAGAATGGAAAAGAGAAAAGACAATTGAAATATATAATTAGTGGAATGGTGGGATACATTAATTCTCTCAATGATCTTGGAACACTTCCACTAGTTCAAGCACCACAAAAATTTGATCCAAACTTTCTTTAAAGTAAGAAATTATTGAATCAATTACAAAGAATTAAATTAGTGACCTTGGCAATGGATAGTTGGATCGACAGTGTAATTTAAAGTGGGAAAAAAATCATTCAAGAATCTAGTGTAGTCTTCAATTATGTTGAAGCCCTACTTGGAGAGGTGGAAACACAATTGTCAGTATGGGAGGCTAAAGAAATAAAATGGTCCATTATGGTGTCTCAAATCAATGAAGTGGAATCATATGGTGTTAATAAGTTTCTAGATGAATACCCACTCAAAACTATAGACACTAGCATGGTATACGTCCTAAAAAAGACTACAGCGTGGAGATGCTTTGTAATCAAATATATTGTCATGAAAGCACATGACATCAAGAATTAAATTAATAATATGTATAGTAACCTCTCTCAGGATCTACAAATCATAAATTGTGCCAGTGCTCTATAGTATTGAGGGATTTTGGATTTAGAGACTATGATCAAGGCATTCAAAGAAGATATAAAAGTGGTGAGAGAAGGAATGAACCCCACAGCAATAGATTTCACCCAAGTCATCGAGATAGAAGCTATGTTAACCCTGTGCATAGATCACCTCTCAAGCTATGTTGAACAAGTCACAAAGATTAAATGGGACAAAGACGCATGGAGAAATAAACTTACGAGCTTCAAGAATCCTACTTGTAATTATTTGTAGGAATTCATGGGTGCCTTTCACAACTGGAAGTTGGCACGTGGTACAATTATTGAAGATGAGAAAATTGAAGATCCTTCGCATGGTTTATTCACTTAGTCATAGTTTCTTTTGATTTCTTCCCATGTTGTTTTAAACATATGAGACACGTGTCTCTTTTTAAATTTCTTAGTTGTAAAAACTATTACCTTAAACTGCCAAAGGGTTAAGTTTTTAGGGAGACCCTCCAGTAATTTGTAACTATAACTATGGAACTTTTGGATGGAATAGGGGTTAGAAAAAAGAAAGACTAAGGAAGTATTTTTGAGAACTCTTTTGGTAGCATCTAAATAGATTTATTTTTGTGGAATTCTGTTAAGATAGTTTTGTTTTTTTTTGAACTTTGAATCAAGATAATATAAGATAGTTTTTGGGAGTAATCTAAATCTGTGTTATTTGGATTGTAGAAAGGAACATTTCTTTGTGAATGATCATTTTCATTCCCTATGCTATCTTGCTATCTTGAAGTAAATTATTGTGATGAATTCATTTTCTATGCGTAAATCTTTGTTAATCTTTACTCAAGAAGAAAAAATGTGAGAAGCTTAGATCTTTTCTTGTTTTTACTATTTTCTATCAGATTTAATTTATTTCAGCCCTTATCTAAGAATAAGGTGTGCAACCTTCATTCTTTTGGGTTAAAATCAATTGCATGCATTAAGGTTAACCGATTCGTTAAAGATCAAAAGAGGGAGTTGTACCTCATAAAATTTAGAGGGAGGTGAACTATTGAACCTACTCGACTGTTGTGAACCTTTTTTGTCTTCGTGTTAGGGGTGATTAAGTTTTAGTGATGAAATATTTTTGAGGATACAAATCTGTTCACCAACAGGAATATTTTCCCTATCTCTCACAACAGTAATATTTTGGTTCCCTCTTCTAATAATGATTATAAGGATTCTCATCCGACCACTGATAGAGATGGGAGACCCATCTTCTCCATGGATCTTAATGTTGAATCCCATTATCTCAACATTTCACAGGAATTCCCAGGTGGTATTTTGGCCAGAGTGTATAATGGGGTTGTTAATATATTTAGAATTATAAACTGGGTCTTTTATTCAATTAAGAAGATTTAAATTAGAGCCAGCTTGATTACCAATGAATAGGATAAGGGTATCCAGGGTTCCAAATTTGAAGTGGATAAAGACAATAAATAGGACAATAAAACCAATACTTTGTGGAATAAAAATGAGAAGAAATCATTGATTGATATTCTAGTCATTATTGTATGAGGTATCTTTCACAATACAAATTGAAGATCTAAGAACATGTAGACATTAATATGTGTATTTCTTATCAATTTATTAATTCTATTTTATATGTTGTAGAATATAATTGTGAATGCTCTATTTCTTCACATGCTCTATCTTAGTTTATTTTATATACTTCATGTTTATTTCAATATTATGTTTTATGTTCCTTTAAAATGTACAAACTAGTATTAGAGTTCAAAGATTTATAGACAACTACTTTCTATGATAAGAGTTATTTTCAGTTTAAAGAGTTTAACCTAGTCTCAAGTTCCTATTTTGATAGATAAAAATTATGATCCATGATTTATTAGAATGAGAGTAGTGTTTCATTCTAATGGTCTTTGGGGATTTGTGACTAAGGGATATTTAGAGCCACCTAACCAAACAATAGAGTTGGTCCTAACAAATGTTGACTAAAATTTAATGAAGGAGAACAAAATGAAAGATAATAAATCCCTTAGCCTTATTCAACAAAGCTTACATGACACCATTTTTCCAAAGGATTCTAGTGTAGAGTCTTCAATCGAGGGTTGGGAAAGTCTTGAAACTTTTTACTAGGTTGCATTTGAGGTAAAGAATGTCAATTTGTAGAGCTTATAGAGAGATTTTGAGAATTTGAAAAATGATATTCAATGCTTTACATATCATCTCTAGAAAGAGAAAATTAAAATTCTTTCTAATGAGAATATTTAATTATCCAAGAGATAAAATAAATGAGATTAAAAACATATATGTCTTTATAGAGATAATATATTATTTTGTTATAACTATAGTCTCTATAGATTAAAAAAAATAAAAGTGTCTCTCAAGAGACAATGACCTTGGTGTTTTTTTTGTCTTTATAAAGATAATTTTTAAGACTATAATATAAGTTAGTTTCTTACTCAAAATATTTAAGAAAATACACATTTATTTTGTCTTTAATGAATACTACTTAATCAAAAATTATCTCAAATATTATCTTAAAACCTCCCCTCTATGTAATAGTAATTGTGTGATTAGTTCTTTGTGTATAAGAATGGATAGTGTTATGATAGAATTGATTATGTGTATGGTCTTTGGATAGAATAAGATGAGAGAAAGAGATAAAAATTTCTAGCAGAAGAACCAACAATAGAGGGAGACTAGGTCAGACCTAGACTTGGATAATTATGACTAGATGGGGTAGTTGCAATGGCTCTCTATGAACTCAGAGTTACTTATGAGTTAATCAAGAGGTGGATGGAGTTGGGTTTTTGTGCGTTTGGTAATTTCATTTTTTTATCAATTATAGTTTTGTATTATTGTGCAAGGTTAACATAAAGTATGTTGGTATAGGTTTTAATTTAGCTAATCTTAGTCTTTGTCTACTTTACTTTCAATATATCATGGAATTTATGCCCTTGATGTCTATCAAAACTATGGTTTAACACTATACTTATTATAAGCTTGGTAGCACTAGACTTATTATGATTACTAGTAAGTCTTCAATGGTTGGTTTCTATAAGACTATGCATGGGTACATGGCTTTATATCTAAGGGATGGGTCTTACTGTGTGATCAAAAGTGTGACACACTTCTATGAACCATTACACTTCAGATAATCCATGGAAGAGGAAATCTCAAGAAGTGGCTTATAGCTTCCTAGTAGAAACAAGTTTAATTCTTCTCATGATTCTCATCAAATTGGCATAGAGGATTAATGACTTGACTACTCCAAAATGGAAGATTCAAAGCTAAGAACGAAGATAAGAATGCAAGACTGCAAGCTAGGATGATAGATTAAGATAAGAATAGATGCAAGAAACTAGTATTATAGAATGAAGATAAAAGAGCTATATTATTAAAGCAATGCAAGAAAGAAACTAGATTAAAAATTCAAGATGAAGCTAGAACTGAAGCTAAACTAAGAATTAAAATGGCAAGATTATTCTAAGAATACAAGAAAGCTAAAATGTAAATGATCAAGATTCATAATATACAAGATTGCAAAAAATTAGGGACCTTAGAATGCAATACAATGAACCATTGCACCAAGGAAGAGCTTCCTTTTAAAGGAATTTCCCCAAGAATGGAGGGTGGAGATTAAGAGGAAAAAGAATGAGTGATTGAGATGAAGAGGAAAAAGGAGATACAAGGAGATGCAAGGTTAGGTAGAGATGAGTGGTAAGGATTAAGAGGCAAAAGGGAGATGTTAGATATAATAAGACAAAATAGAATTTTGAAAGCACAAATCCCTTTTAATTGCTAATTGATTAAGATTAAGTGTGTGTACACATGTGAACATGTTCTTTTGATAAAAGTGTAGGAACTTTATATTAAAAGTAATATTATAGTAATTAAATAAATATGAAAGCTCCATAAATTACACCATAGTATAAGCTTGATATAAGATTTTTTATTTAATTATGTAAAGGGGATTTTAAGGGTTACTCCAGACAATTATGACTAGTAAAGAGACAATTTATTTGAAAGGGGGGATCAAGTTTTACTAGACCAATTTTAGGTGATTACATTTTCCCCTCTTTGACTAATGTGTGAGGGATTTGGGAACACATTGAGTCAAAGAATGATGATGCAAAGGTATCTGATAGGGATCTAACTCTGAACTTGATTGAGGGAAGACCGATAAGCAAGATGAGAGTATCCATCATGATATGAAGCAATGAGACTGAATATATGTCCAAGGAGATTGAGATAGCTAATCATTTGAGAGAAAATACCAGATTGATATGGGTCTTGATGAAATTGATATGCCCCAAGTGATAAAAAATATGCATGTCTGAGTGAACTAATATGAAGTGATGAGAACACTCTTTCATAAAGGATATGTGGAAAATCTCAACTTGATATGAAGCGATGAAGTTGAGATGCCCCGAGTGATGATGTTTAAGTCTTGATTGACTTGATTGATTTAAGATTTGGTTTGATTACTAGATTTTCATATTAGGATATTTGATTGATGAAAATATTTTCTATATTGGCATGCCTCCTCAGGATAAAAATGGAAATGAGGTGCAAGGGGTGAAGATTAGCCTTAGAAGTCCAAGAAAAGAAGGTGGAAATGAGCTAGAAAGTGATAGAATCATCAATCAACTCTGGTAGAAGATTTGGAATTTTTCTTTTGATCCTGAAGATAGGATCAATATAAGGATTTCTAGTCAAATGCTTTGGTAGAGAGAAATGAAGGATGAAGAGAAAGCATAGCTTAAGGGAACCAAAAATGCAAAGCTAAATGCAGCCCTACAATGAAATGTAGTCTAAGATGCGACAGTAGTAAAGTCACCGATCATGTAGCCATGAGTTTTTCATCATTTCAGCATTTGGGACATCTAAGGTCAGTACGAACTTCACCAGTGTGAGAGAAACCATGAAAATATGAATATGACCCTATCAGATGAGATGTACAAAACACATGTAAGCATTGAGATGACCAAAACATAGTTTCCAAGTTAATGTTTTAAGATAACACTCATATCGAGGCACAAGCTACCAAGATAACCATAAATATCATCATACATGCTACACACAAGAAATAGACAAGGAGATAATTCTAACCTCACCTGAGTGTCCAAATAAAGAATTTTGAGGTATGTGTGGCATTTCAATCATGATGGAGTCTCTTACCACAAACACCCAGCTTATTAGACAACATAGAATCATTAAAATCACACAACAAGTATAAATTAAAGAAAAAGATGTTATGCCCCCAGTGGTGAATCTCTATTCAAGTAGACATTGTTGAGCAACCTTAAAAGACATAGAAAGAAAATATCAATGATAACAGATAGCACACCAGAAAATATTTCAGTGTATCTCAGTCATTTTTAGTTTTCTAGGATGCATTTTGTGTTGGGTGTTTAGGAACACCTTTGTGCTTGTGTCAAAGAGCAAGTGCACAGTGAAACATATTGCAAGATCTTCAATATGTGTTAAAAACCATAGTGATTTCTAGATTGGTAGTTTTAAGAAACACTGAAGGATTGGAGTGTTGAGAAACACCAAGTAGTGTCAGTGAGAAAGTGTCCACCAGAAAGGACTGACAAACTTACTCAAGTTAAGCTTAAGAATATTGAGTAGGAGATAAAGCATTGACAACCCAGATAGGTGTATGGTTTGGCTCCAGACAATAGACAAGAACCAAGGACAAGACTAAGACAAATTCCATCCCAGGATGACACGAGGAGATGGAAAGTGAGATGGATGAAGGGAGACAAGAGCTCAGCCACATGTTGATAGATGGAGCACTGATTACAGGTAGCACCTTTTTGCTAGGTTTTCAACACTTTGAGATTATTTCTATTTTTTCTACCAAGGCACATGTTTCCAAGTTTTCACCAAGGCACGATTTTCTCTTCTTTTTTTTTTTTTTTTTCATTTTTTTTTTTTTGTATTTTTTGATATTTGATTTTTTGGATACATCATGGCACTTGTTTCTAGGTTTTCACTAGGATAATCATTTTTATGACATTTTACAATTTTTATGATTTTTTTAGGACTTTATATGCTTTTTACATTTTTGGGGATCATAAGTTGTTGTATAAGAGAGAAGGATGCTTAGCTATAGAGTCACTTCAAGTGAAGAGCGTTGACAGGCTCTTTGATAACATTGTTGTTAGAAGTAGCTAGCTAATGATCTTCAGAACCAGATTTTGTAGTAGTGTTAGAAGAATCTAGCCAGTTGTGTTCAAGTGTCAAGAGTTTTGTAGCTAAGGAAAGATCATTTGAGCGAGATCCAAAAATACTGATGTAAGGCAAGGAGCAAGAGGGGCCAAACAATGGTGCACCCTAATGATCCAAGCCTGCAACACACATGTGGAAGCAACAAACTACAATAGTGAGAGAGAGAATGCCATATCTTTCATATATTATCATCAAATAGGATCATACATGCCGAGCTATAAGGCCTTCCCAGTTAGGGCCTTCTCCAAACTAATGTCTACTATCTTCTATCTAAAACTACCTCTCAAACTACAACCAAACATCTACATTTATACAAGAAGCTACCAAGCTGAGTCGGCCTTTAGATCCATAATCAACAGAAGTAACGGTCAAATCTAGGACCACACACTTCCCAATGATGGATTCCAACATTAAATCCATGATCCACTATAAATGCACAAGTTGGCCACAATAGGAACCAACCACACTCGATAACCAAAACTAACCAACTACCGACCAACTCGGTTAAAGCAAAAACTGAGAAACACAGACAAAACTCCAAATTCTTTTTGGTGACATAGGATTGCCAAGGACCCAAGATGCTCCTACATCAGACACCTGGGGTTATTTAGAAATGATTCTTTGAATCATTTGGTAGGTTTGGTCTAAGCTGCATCCAACTCAGACTATGAAATCCAAGAATTGTCTTCCATCGGTCTATTCTTCCACTTAACTAGATATTCCATGTACTATTTTCCTTTTGTACTCTTGCCAACTCTTTCCTTCAAAATCTATTCAACTTCATCATACTATTTCTTAGGATATTCTGTCGGTACTATCACTTCTTCATTAGGTTCATGATACTCATACAAATTAGCAATATTGAAAATTGGTGATATGTCCATGTCATCAGGTAACTCAATTTCATATGCATTTCCACTGTCAAATTTCTTCAGAATCTTGCAAGGTCCAAATTTCATCTTTAGCTTCCCATATGTTCCAACATGAAATCGGCCTTTCTTCAAATGAACCATCACTTCATCACCAATATCAAAATTTTTATGTCTTCTTGATCTATCAGCTCTATCTTTGTATTTCTAATTACTGTCTTCCAACTTCAGCTTCACATCTTCATGCAGTGTCTTCATATACTTAGCAAATTTTACTCCTTCAACACTTTTCTTATTCTCATCAGCAATGTCTCTCAAATCATATATTCCTCTCGGTTGTGTGCCATTCACAATCTCAAATGGTGTCTTTCCAGTACTCCTATTCATTGAATTATTATATGCAAACTCTACTTGTGCCAACACAGAATCCCAATTATTTGGTGTGTCTCCAACTAAACATCTCAAAAGATTTCCCAAACTTTTGTTCAAAACATCAGTCTTTCCATTGGTTTATGGGTGAAAAGTAGAACTATATTTCAACTCAGTGCCAAATTTCTTCCAAAGTGTTTTCCAAAAATAACCAAAAAATTTATTGTTTTGGTCAGAGATAATACTCCTCGGCAATCCATGTAATCTGACATTTCCTTAAAGAAAAGATCTGTTACATGTACTGCATCTAATGTCTTTCTACAAGGTATAAAATGTGTCATTTTAGAAAATCTATCCACAACAACAAATATAGAATCATTACCTCTTACTGTCTTCGATAAGCCAAGAACAAAATCCATACTGATATCAATCCAAGGTTTCTCAGGAACAGCAATCGGTGTATACAATCCAGTATTTTGACTTACTCCTTTTGCAACTTGACAAATTCCACAACTTTTCACAAATTTTTGAACATCTTTATACAACTGCGGCCAATAGTATTTCTCCTTAAGCAAATTCCATATTTTATCAATACCAAAAATGTCTAGCCAAACCACTACTATGTTTCTCTTTTATCAAATTAGTTCTCATTACTCCTCTCGGTATACACAACTGAATACCTTTAAACAACATACCTTCCTGAATGAAATATTCATCCCATTTAGTGTCTTGTTGATCTTGAATAGGTGCTCTACACTTTCTCCATGGCTCAGAAAAATTAGGGTCAAACTTATAAGAATATCTCATCTCATCAAAACCAAGAACTTCAATTTTCATCTTGGTCATCAAAGATCTTCTTCTACTCAATGCATCAGCAACTCGGTTAGTGACTCCACTCTTATGCTTTATCACAAATGTATAACTCTGCAAATACTCAACCCATTTCATATGTCTTTGATTCAACTTATTTTGACTACCCAAATATTATAAAGCCTTATGATCAGTATACAACACAAATTCACTCGGTATCAAATAATGTCTCCATTTCTTCAATGCTTGAACAATAGCATAGAATTATTGATCATACATAGAATATTTCCTTCTAGCATCATTCAAATTTTCACTAAAGAAAGCAACAGGTTTACCTTCTTGACTCAACACAACTCCAATTGCACTTCCACTTGCATCACATTCTACTTGGAATACTTTACTAAAATTAGGTAATGCCAAAACAGGTAATTCAGCAACCTTCTACTTCAGGGTCTCAAAACTTCTGTCAACTCCATGTGTCCACTTGAATTCTCTTTTGTCCCCTCTCATAGTCTCAATCATAGAATTATAGATTGAACTAAAATTCCTTATGAACTTTCGGTAAAACCTTTCCAATCCATGAAATGATCTTACCTCACTAGCATTCATAGGTGTAGGCCTATTCAAAATAGCTTCAACCTTTTTAGGATCCATCTTCAAACCATCAGCTGAAATAACAAATCCCAAATACACAATTTCTTCTTTCATGAATGAACATTTTTTTAGATTTATTAGCAACTTTTCCTCTTTCAATCTCTACAAAACTTGTCTAATGTGCAAAAAATATTTTTCTCTAGTCTTACTGAATATCAGAATATCATCAAGATATACAATCAAAAACTTACTAAAGAATTTCTTCAAAACTTCATTCATCAATCTCATAAAAGTAATTGGTGCATTAGTTAAACCAAAGGGCATAACCAACCACTCATACAAACCTTATTTTGTCTTGAAAGGAGTCTTCCATTCATCACCTTCTCTGATTCTGATCTGATGATACCCACTTTTCAAATCAATCTTTGTGAAATACTTTGCTCCAGTCAAACTGTCCATTATGTCATCCATTCTTGGTATAGGAAACCTACAATTCACTATTATCTTATTGATTGCTCTAGAATTAGTACACATTCTCCATTCTCCATTCTTCTTTGGTGCCAATATAGCAAGTACTACACAAGGACTCAAACTTTCTCTGATCAAAACTTTCTCTAGCAATTCTTGAATCTGTCGGTTCAATTCTTGATTCTTAGTAGGTGTCAACCGATGAGGTGCCTTATTTGGTAAACTAGCTCTAGGGATTAGATCCATACAATGATCAATGCATCTTTTTAGTGGAAAACCATCAGGTACATTATTAAAAATGATATCACTATGCTCGATGAGTAACTTATCGATCTCCTCAGGGACATTATCCTCTATTTTCTTACTCAGCTTGTTAGGAATCACAACAAAACATACATCATTCCTCTTCAAAGGGTTAACAAAATTTGTTCCTTCCATCAAAAAAACTTTCACAGATGTTCAAACATTACTAACAGGTTCTTCTATCAATGGTAACAAGATTTTTTTCTTTACATTAGCCACAATAGTATACTTATGAAATCTCCCATCATATATAGCATGTCTATCATATTGCCAAGGTCTACCCAACAAAATATGACAACAATCCATAGGCATGATATCACACAACACCTTATCATAGTATTTTCCAATCTTCAAATTCACATAACATTGTTCACTTACTAGGAGTGTATTCTCATCTTTGATCCATGAAATATGATAGGGCTTCAGATGTACCAACCTTTCCAACTGCAATTTTGTGACCATCTCTTCAAATGCCAGATTCTCTGACCTACCACTATCAATGATTACCTTCCAAACTTTGTCAAAAACTCTACATCTGGTTTTGAACAAACTTTTCCTTACCAGATCTTCCTTCTTTATTTCTTTCTACAGTGCTCTCCTTACCATCAAGTTATTTTCTTTCTCAGGTTCATTCGGTGACTCTTCTTGCCCCAAAGCATTTCTATTGCTACTAGCCGTCTTACTAGCTTGTGTACATTCAAAAGATCTATGTCTTTCTTCTCCACAATTGTAAAAAGTTCCTCGAAAACTTCCTCTACCATAACCACCTCGGTAGTTACTACCTTCACCTCTAGAAGTTTCACCTTTCCACTCGGTCTTGCCTTTGTCTAGATTTGTCTTTTCTAGTTTGAAGATCTACCATTTTCACCATTAGATCTACCTCTTCCTCTAGGGAATCTACCACCTCGACCTCTCTATATTTTCTCATGTCTCTTGTTCAATTTCTCCTTGGCCTTCAAAGAAAATTGATAAGCCTCTTCAATGTTCTCCAATTTGACCATACTAATTTCCTCTTGGATGGAAACTCTCAAACCATTCAGGTATCTACCAATTCTTTTCATATCATCTTCATCATGTCCAGATCTGATATCTAATCTATAGAATTCCTCAGTATACTCTTTTATCGAGCCATCTTTTTATCTCAAACTTTGAATTCGCCAAACTAGGTTAATCTGCTAATCATAAGGTATGAACTTTCCTTTCAATTTGTTGACCCTTTTGCTCCATACCTTGATTTTGTCTTTGCCTTTCCTTTTTCTATCCAATTACAGATGTTCCCACCATAAGGATGCATGACTTTTCAACTTTTTGCTTGCAATCTTCACCTTCTTATCCTCGGGAATGTTTTCATATTCAAAATACTTTTCCATCTCAGTGATCCAATCCACTAATTCATTAGAATCCATCTTTCCACTATACTCAGGAGGCTTAAAATGTGGTGTTGACTTCAGACTTGTCAAAGCCTTCAAAAATATTTCTTCGCTTTGATCCATAACAGGAGCAAATTCTCCATTCACCTGTTCTTCTTCAATTTCATCATCACTAACATCTTCAAGATGTCTCCCTCTTCTTTGGGTTGTTTCTACTACTTCTAACCTAGCAAAAATTTGCCTTAGCATATCTACCCATCCTAGATCTACATCTCACTTCCCATGAACCATCTTGACAATCCTCTGTAATTGCAGGTTAGATTGCAATCTGCTACCCCACAACAATTCAACTATGGCTTCGAGAGGAACCTACAAACCTAGATCCACAAACCTAGATCAAGATCTCACCTCACTCTGACACCACCTGATGCAAGGCAGGGAGAAAGAGGGGCCAAACAATGGTGCACCCTAATGATCCAAGCCTGCAACACACATGTAGAAGAAACAAACTACAACAGTGAGAGAGAGAATGCCAGATCTTTCATATATTATCATCAAATAGGATCATACATGCCAGGTTGTAAGGCCTTCCTAGTTATGGCCTGATATTACACTTAATCTCAGAAGTCCTCAAACATGCAAGGATTTGTCACAAATCTCCAAACTAATGTCTACTATCTTCTATCTAAAACTGCTTCTCAAACTACAACCAAACATATACATTTATACAAGAAGCTACTGAGCTGAGTCAGCCTTTAGATCCACACTCAATAGAAGTAATGGTCAAATCTAGGACCACACGCTTCCCAATGATGGATTCTAGCATTAAATCTGTGATCCAATATAAATGCACAAGTCAGCCACAATAGGAACTAAAACTAAACCCGTTGGTAAGCAAGATAACTAAGAAACAGATAGGCAATGCTGAGGGCCAATGAAATAACTGACCACCTAGGAGAGAACCGACCACACTCGGTAACCAAAGGAAACTGACCAACTACCAACCAACTCAGTCAAAGAAGAAACCAAGAAACACAGACAAAAATCCAAATTCTTTTTGGTGACATAGGATTGCCAAGTACCCAAGATTCTCCTGCATTAAATACCCTCATAGATCTCCCATAACACTTCATCAGATTCCCCATGGTCTAGACACCTAATGGGAGTACCATCTAGACTTCTCTTAAACAAGTCATTAGCGAGGAGTAGATACTAGTATGCACTTCTTGGAATGTGATGATAGACTGGGGAGTAGCAAGAGGTATGATAGGCAATGATGGTGTAGAGAGTTTGGGAGTGAAGTGAGTCACAGTAAAAAGATAGAAGTTGGAATGGAAACATTTATTTTTCCTTTATATCCAAGTCTTTCAAGATAGACCTAGGAATCCACATAGCCTTTGATTATTTTTTACTTTGAGATGTTTTTTATTGCAATTTGATGATGGATTTTAGAATCCATATTTTCTTTGATTTTATTATTTTCTTGGAGAATCTTTGTGGTCTCTTGAATATTGATTTTTTCTTTGTAGGCACATGTCAATTAGATAGGACATAGTGATATTTATATGTAAGTGGATTCTTGTATTTCTGATTTTTATGTTGCACACCCAAATTGCTTTTGGAAGACTCGAGAATTATAGATGAATGAGGCTGATATGAAGGGTCTAGATGGACGAATGGATTTAAAGTGGTCCAGCCACTTAAATCAGGAAGGATGAAGGAGAATTGATAAAAAAGGTTCAAGTGAAAAGACATCGGTATCATCCTCATCATTCATGAATGAATTAGAGAGATCAAGAAAGTTATCCTCCATAGACCGTTGTCAATCATGATTTTTCCTAGAAGAGTAAATAGAGTTTAGAGGAGTGTTACGTGAATCTAACCCAAATGGTCTATCCTGAGAACTAAGTCCCTCTTCTAGTGGCAAAAGTGTGCGAATAGGAACCATCTCAACCCTAGACCTTCCTAAGTTCCATGAAGATATCATAGGATGAGGTCTTACATACCCATGATTTTCTTGAGTAGTTGAACTACTTATTTGATTATGATTAGATGGCCTACAAGCCATAGGAATGATATCCATAGAAAGATGAAAATGATCTTCATCGTTATCTTGATCTTGAGAATGGGAGCTTTCTCCTCTATCAAAGTTCATAGCAGGAGCATATCTGTGTATGACATCAACTTGTATTTCTATTGTAGTAGTTGATAATGATTCCCACTCATATTCATATGACTCTATTTCATTGTTGTGATACTATCTAATATAATTTTCTAGAGAAATTGTAGGAGGTATATCCTCATCATCACTTTCTTCTATCACATGAGGTATATTATCAGTAGCAAAAGCTTATTGAATAGCACTAGTACCAGAGTAGTCTAGAATAGGCATACACTGAGGCATATCTAAGATATGAGAGACGTCATCTAGTTTCCCCCAATCAATAGTAGTAGTAGTAGTAGTAGTAGTAGTAGTAGGAATCTGTTCAGGACCATGTTCTGTTAGATCCACAGGGTCATTTTCTTGAGGAACTTGAAATGGTGTATAAGGCTCTCCTTAATAGTCTAGATTATATTTTTGGATATTTAAGAGCCTTTCATATGTCATTGGTTGTATTTCAACATTGATCACTTGTTTAGATTCTTCTCTCTTGTGAAGTCTTTGTAAGATATCACTTTCTTCCCTTTCTAGCTCTAGGGGAATTTTAGCTTTAACCATTCCAATACCTTTGTGTATGATAGGTGGTGTTGTATCTATAGAAATGGATGAGAGAGATTATTTTCCAGAAGATTTTAAAGAGAGTGGAAGAGCATCCACTTGATATCCTCCCATACCTCTAGGTCTAACAAGTATTTTTTTCCCATGATCTGATATAGAGGTGTTTTTTCCTTTACTTCTGATTTGTTAGGAGGTGATCCTTCTTTTTTATGAGAAACCATTTGTTCTTATTGTTTATGATTTCTACATATGTATGTTGAGTCTGTAGGAATAATATTCTCAATTCCGTCATGAGGGAATTTAATGTATTGATGGTATGTATAAGGAACTACTTGCATTACATGGATCCAAGGATGACCCAAAAGTGTTTTGTATGCCAAAGGAATATCTAGGACTTGGTAGATGACATCCCTCTAAACATGACCTACCTGAATAGGTGAGACTACCATTCCTTTAGAATAACATTCATCTTCATCATATTCTTTGATCGTTATTTTATGTCAGGGATCAACAACATGCTCTAAGAAATTGAGAGCTTTAACCAAACTAAAAGTGCATATGTTCAAAATTGCACCTCCATCTATCAAAATGCACTTAACTCTATACTTATGGACATAAAATTTAATATGGAGGGATTGTTTGTGAGGATGGATGATAGATTTCTCATCTATTTTAGAGAAATTGAGATAAGGAGGTGAAGTGAGATCACCAACCATGGACTAGAACTTATCAACATCCAGGTCCTTAGGTATGTTAGCCGCAAGAAGGGCTTGATCAAGAATCTCTCTGTGAGTAGGAGATATTTGCAGTAGATCAAGTATATAAATTTTAGTTGAAGTGTGTTGAAGTTGGTCAACTGGATTGTAGTCCTTTGAAGTAGACAAGGTAGTTGACTTAGATGTTGAGATTGTTTCTTTCTTAGGAGCAGAGGAGGAAGATGAAGCTTTTCCTGAAGGAGTGCCTTTTCCTTGAGAGCAAGTTACCCCATTAGATTATTTAGCTTTGTCTTTTCTCTTAGTATAATCAGAGGATTCAAGCTTTTTGATCACATTCTCACTATTCAAGTAGGTCTAGGCAACCTTTATATCCTTTTCTTTAGAAGATTCCCCTTTCTCAAATTTAGGAAAAGGCTCCTTGAAATCCTTATGATCATTGTCTGCTTGTGGGGATTTAACCACAATGTCTCATTATCAATTAGATCTTGGATGAGATTTGTAAGCTTCATGCATTCGTTATTCTTGTGGCATCTATTGCGATGATAATCGCAATATTGGTTGTCATTCCACCATTTAGGCTTTATCTCAGGATCAGAGGGTCTTGAGTTATCAGGAAAAGTAATAATTCGATTAGCCAAAAGAACCTTCAAAGTGTTTTCAAGCGATTTTCTAAGAGTGAAGTTTCTTTTAGGCTTAGAAGCCCAAGGCTTATCAGTTTTGGCTTTTGAAGCAATAGATAGATTGAACATTGGCTCTTTAGCAGTGGTAGTCATTGAAGTTGTAGCCATGATTTTGTCATTGACAAAATCTTTAGTTTTGTTCTATATTTTTTTCTTATCCTTTCTATGTTGGTTTTTAGAAGTGGATTTAGATTGAAGAGTGGTATTGCCCTTACAAGAAAATACATCCTCTATGTGAATAGATGATTCAACCATTTTATCAAAAGTATGAGTTTGCATTTGCAATTTGTAATTTATTTCAAGAACCAAAGCATTGATGAATATATCAACCTTTTTAGTTTCAAAAATCTGTCAAGGATAACATGAGTATAGCTTTCACCATCGTTGAAGGAAAACCACAAAAGATTCACCTTGGCATTGTTTGATATTGCAAAGATCAAGCATAGTGATAGCATGTTGAATATTATACTTGAGTATTGTTGAATGAATCTTTGCACTATCTGGTCAAAATATTTGACATGAGGAGATAGTTTAGTGAACCACTCCATAGCTTGACCAATAAGGATCCTAGGGAAGAGTCTCATAAGATAAGTGGGTTCATGCAAGAACTACATTCTTAGTGCGCAAAACCCTCTAATATGATCATGAAGATCTTCGGTACCATAATACTTTTTGTATATAGGCAACTCAACTTTTTGAGGAAAAGGAGGCATGTATAGATCTTTTTCAAAAGGAAATGAGAATATAGCCTCAAGAAAAAAAGATGTGTTTGGATGTTTCTTTTCTTTCTCCAAGCATAGCATTTGTTTCATCATCTCATCCATTTGTTTCTTCATGATATCCATTTCAGATGGTTCTTCTTTCTTAATTATATTATCAACGTCAAAGTTGTAAGGTAGCTTGACTCCTTGTGAGGCCAAATACAAGAAGTATTGATCTTTGTTTTGACTCAAGGTCAACTTCATAAGTCTTTGCAAGCATTCATCTTGGTTAAATTCCAAGATATCTTCCTCAATTATTTCATTATCTGAATCACCACCTTGTGAACCATGTGATCCTGGTCTAGTATGCTAAGAGCCATGTTATGAGCCATGTCTAGAGTTGGGATGCTCTTGGTTTTCTTGTGCAAATTGTTTTTTACCCAATTTTTTTAGTAATTCCTCAATCCATTTGTTTTTTCCTTCTATGATTAGAGTGTAAGAAACACTATGTGCCAACCTAGGAGAGGATAAGGTAGATTCACTAGAGATATTAGTGAAAGGTTTAAAACCCCAAGGTATAGGATCTTCTTTAGATAATTTGTCAAAGGTAGCTTTGATTTTCTTTCCTTCACAATTCTGAGATCTAGTTATGATTTGCATGAAAGAAGATTTTCAAAAGCTAAATAGGATGACTTAAGATGACTTGATGTTCAAGCTAGGTAAGTAAAAGTGTTCACTTGTCCAAAGTGTAAGAATGTTTGAGATATAACAGAGATCATTTGCCACAAGGTGTCCAAGTTGTGGGTAGATCCATATTTATGAAACTTGTGAACAAGAAAGGATAGGATAGAGCATCCAAGAGAGATGATGGACAAGTGAACATTCTACTAGCCAAGAATGTAGTCAAGAAACCAAAGTAATCTTTTCTAGCTAGAGGAAATTCCTAACATGCTAGAATATACCAAATAATAAGATGAGCTAAGGATAACAATGGAGAAGCAATGTTGACAACATTTGAGCTTAGTCCAAAAGTTTGATTCCAAAGGATTGCAAGATTGATTGACAAGTTTTGATCATTTCTTAGACAATGTTTGTTTTGAAAGAAAGTAGTGTTCAAGCAAGCAATAGTCTTTAAACAGTCCAACAAGGGACAAAGAAACCTTGTAGATACAAGCATATGGGAGGTCTTGCAAGGTATAACAAGGTGTCAAGTTTATCAAGTGTATGTTCAACAAATGTTTGCACAAGTCTTAGCTCATTAAAGCACATCAAGAAAAACTACCTAAGGTCAAATGAGAAGTGTTTCAACCTTTACCCACAACTTAGTATGTCTTTGCCTCACACAAAGTTATGTTGGCTTTGTCATAGATTTGAATCCAATGAAGTACATATGGTGAATATCTTGGGGGTGATCTAAGTAAATTCCACTTGGATCAATCCTTTCACAAAGGAATTCACAAGGCCAAAAGGTTAGCCTCTAAGCCCTAGGGTGTTTAGTAAGAATCTTCGTTCATGACTACAAGTGAAATTAAGGCCTATAGCCCTGCAAGAACCCAAAATGCATATTCTCACAAGAAAGATTTAGACCTCTCAACCTTACACAAAGTGAATGTACTCCCCTTGTAGTCTTGTAAATAAGATTTAGATCAAGAAGGCCCTACAAGTGCCCAATTAGGTGTAGTCTTGCTTAGAAATATTTAGGCAACTAGGACCTGCACATGAAGAAGGATTAGGAATATAAAATAGCCAATTATTCCCTCTCTTTAGATTGAAGGAAGATTTTAATTATAGTGGGAGGGAGTAGACAAGTTCGCTTGTTCCCCACTTGGGTCGTTCCTAAAAGATTGCTATCTTGGCAGGCCCTCTAAAGGTAAATGCAAGAAAGAAAATGGATAGCTAGTGGAGGTGTAGATTTATGATTTTCCATTAGGAAAAGAGCATGCTCTCCTACTTCATAGTATCTCTGAAACACATCAAGCACATGTTCATTTACCCAAGACTAATTGCAAGTGATCAACTAAGTAGGTCAAGATTTTTGATTTTCCAAAAGGAAAAGAGCATACTCTCCTACTACTTAACTAATCACAAAACAAGAATCCTTCTAATGAAGCTAGCTACCTAGAAATCATATCTAAAAAAACACAAAGTTGATTTGTATCTCCAAGGCAACCTACAAGACAAATAGAATTAGTAGTTTGAAGATGGAGTCTTTGACAAGCATCCTACATCACAAAACATTAGTAGGCATGAATATATTGATCTCTTTAGCAAGAAAATTATACAAAACCACAAGTTAGGGCACAAAAAGTATGCAAATGAAAGCAATAGCCCTACAAGATCACATGTTAGTTGCTATTAGGAAACTAGAAAATCTAAAAATGCAAGAAAAAATCAAGCAATCTCAACAAAAATTCAAACTATGAAAGAAATTAAATCTAGATGACATTTAATCAGTCTATTAGAAAATTGTACGATAGACCACAAAGAATCCAAAGTACAATTCACATCTAAACGATATACCTTAGAGTACCAAAATGATATTTCTCTGTAAAGAAGGTGATATTTCACAGAAAGGCAGATCAGTATTTTAGAGAATGAGAAGTTTCACCTAGCAGTATGCTAGAATTTCGCCCAGATATATTATGAAGTGTCGTACAATTCTTTACCATGTAAAACTAAAATGACAAACTTGCAATAGCAAAGAATCGAAAAATATAAGAAATTGAGCTAAATTTTAAAAACTTTCCCCACGGTGGGCGCCAAATACGTGTGATCAAAAGTGTGACACATTTTTATGAACCATTACACTTGAGAGAATCCATGGATGAGGAAATCTCAAGAAGTGGCTCATAGCTTCCTATTTGAAGTGAGTTTAATCCTTCTCGTGATGCTCATCAAATTGACATAGAGGATTAGTGACTTGACTACTCCAAAATAGAAGATTCAAAACTAAGAATGAAGCTAAGAATGCAAGAATGCAAGCTAGGATAATAGATTAAGATAAGAATGGATGCAAGCAACTAGTATTCTAGAATGAAGATGCAAGAGCTATAGTATTGAAGCAATGCAAGAAAGAAACTAGATTAAAAATGCAAAATGAAGCTAGAAATGAAGCTAAACTAAGAATTAAATTGGAAAGATTATTCTAAGAATTCAAATAAGCTAGAATGTAAATGATCAAGATTAATAATATACAAGATTACAAAAAAATTAAGGACCTTAGAATGCAAGAGAATGGACCCTTGAGCCAAGGAAGAGCTTCATTTTAAAGGAATTGCCTCAAGAATGGAGAGTGGAGATTAAGAGGAAAAAGAATGAGTGATTGAGATAAGGAGGCAAAAGGAGATGCAAGGATATGCAAGGTTGGGTAGAGATGAGTGGTAAGGATTAAGAGGGAAAAGGGAGATGTTAGGTAGAATAAGATAAAATAGAAATTTGAAAGCACACATCTCTTTTACTTGCTAATTAATCAAGATTAAGTGTGTGTACACATTTGAATGTGATCTTTTAATAAAAGTGTAGGAACTTTATATTAAAAGTAATATTATAGAAATTAAATAAATATGCAAGCTCTAGAAATTAGACCATAGTATAAGCTTGATATAAGATTTTTTATTTCATTATGCACAGGGGATTTTAAAGGTTACTCTGCACAATTATGCCTAGTAAAGAGACAATTTGATCAAAAAGGGGGCTCAAGTTTTACTAGACCAATTTTAGGTGATTACACTTACAACTCTGTGCTTTTGATTAAATTTTGTATGTTTAGTTTGGAAGGGGTTTTGGTTGCTTCTAGTTGTTTGATGCTAGTTGTTGTTCCCTTCTTGCTAATTATGTTGTTCTTTCATTAAGGATCATGGCCCTTTCTCTTCTAGATTAATAAAAAATAATATGACACATAAATCAATACAAATATATATTAAATTCAATCATAAAAATTATTAAAATGAAGAGAACAAAATTTTATTTAACTTTGTCTTTCAAAATTTATATCTCCTAGTTCCAAAAATAATTTGAATCGAATCCATACCCACGAATATCATCTCAAATTAAAAAAAATATATGAATCAAATTGTGATATTGCTATCAGGATTCAACTCTGTACTTTTTTAGTCAAACTTGTTGACCCATGTTTCATGAGTAGTGTTTCACAAAAACATGTCTCTCATGAGAATGACTGGAACACTTAGCACTCATTTTATTTGTGTTATGTTCGCAGAGGTGAAGCATTGGAACTTCTTGAGAAGTCACCCATTCCAATGCTAGTCCATCTCAAGTGCCTTTAACCATAAAATTTGGTCCAAAATTAAGCCTACTTTACTAACAATTCTTGCATTCAAATTCCCACAGAACTAGACAATATGTAATTCTCACCCTGACACATGATAGTAATACATGTTATGAATGTAAACTATCAATTTTAGAATAGTTCTTGCGATTGTGATCGTGAAGATTTTAGTTTTTGTGTACAAAGTGCATGGAGATGGATGAATACACATAGAGATGAATGGTTGGCTCGTGGGAAGTTTGACACTAACACATATGGCCCGTTTCGTTGTAGGAATTAACCTGAAATTGGAAAATGGGAATTGGTGAATTAGTATAGGCCAATTCTAATTTTGGTCCAAAATGAGCATTCTGTCAATCCACCTTAGAACCTGGAATTAGAATTGAGAATTCAATTTTGAGGAGGGAAACCAATTCCAGATCAATTTGAGCAATTAAAGAAGATTCTTGCACGGGAATGAACTCCAAAATTATGTTGCTTTGCGACAAGAGATACTATAATAATAAAAAAAGAAAAATTAAACATCGTAGAAAGTGCTAACCTTTCAAAAAATGATTTACATCTCTTAGAACTGTGTGTGCTATGCCAAGTTTTCGAGTGCCATATAGTACGACAAGACAAGATTAATGGTGGTGAGGTTTCCACGTAATGAACAAAAACATCACCCCACATGGCGTGTTAAGCAATGTTGGCACTCGACCAAACGGACACGCAACTTGAAAACCCAAAGCGTCAAAAGTAGTAAATTTTTGACCTTGTTCGTATCGACAGTCCCATGCATCGAATTCGCCATAGCCAGTTGTCTCAAATGTGTATTCACACACCTATAAATTAGTAAGTTTCCGTTAGGATTTCATTACATTTTCTAGGCTTGGTGTGGCAAGAGAAATTAAGCCCTTGGGGAAGGGCAATAGTAATTGAGAGGAAAGATGATTTCTTTGATGGAGAAATCGTTTCCATTTGTAGAGGTTGCGCTGCAGTTTAATACAGAAGAAGAGCATTTATGCAAAAAACCATACCATCGTTACTGTAAATGTGGTCTTCATTCTCTTGAAAGCAAGACCCATCATTATTATCACTGTTCAAGGCCGACCAAGCGTAGCCTGGGCTTTCCCTTGCGAAGAGGTTGGAGCGAAACCAATCTGAGTATTCATAATTCTACTTCAGAATCTCCTTCCTCGCCCACTTCTGCAACAAAATTATGCCACCAGCCAAAGCCAAAGATTGTGAAGTCGTATTCCTCTTTGCATCTTGGAGAATAGAAAACAATAGTTTTCTATACATTAGAGTATAACATGTGGGCGATAGATTTATATGATATTCTATATACCAATGTATAACAGAAGAATACGAAATTTTGTTAAATCTTAAATCTTCGTTTACAGTACTTTCTTCCATGAACCATGTTTGTATCCTCAAGAACACTAGATGCCAGATTAGAAATCACTTATAAAACATGCAGGTTGGATAAATGGACACAACTGACAGTTTATTATTAATGTTTGTGAAATTTAAATAATGGATACATTGTTTGTGGTATGGTGGTTATTTGTTTGGTTTAAATAGAGTGGTAGATGGTATTAAATAAATTATATTAATAAAAAGAAATAAGAGATTATAAAGCAAGAGTTGTAAAAAATAGTTTTGAGATAATCTTCCCAACCACCTTCATTATGTATGAGATAAAAAGTGCGGAACTCAAACTCAATATTTAAATTATATTGAGAAATATACAAAATAGACTTATAACACTACATTTCATTGTATGGTTGTCATTCACCACATTAACATATATTATTTGTTATTTAGAACATCAATAAATAATTAATTATTTGGCTATTTAGAGGATCTAAAGTATTAGATAATGCATTGTGATTATTGTAATTGTTATATAAGTATAAAAAAAATAATTACTAGTTTATATATATTAAATAAGTCAAGAGATATCTTTCTGAGGTACTTATTGCATTGAGAGAAATTATGAAAATAGGCCCTTCAAGAAGGATATCTCTCGACTTATTTAATATATATAAAATACATATAAGCTAGTAGCAATTGTAGCAGTTGAGACATAGAATGAAAGACATTATATTTTTACTATAATTAATCTATAATAGTAAATTATAATTATCAAATATATAATATTTATATGATATATTATATGTTCACTTCAAAAATATGGTTAATGCATTAGTGTTAGCATTAAGGTTAGATTATAATTAGAAATATAAAATAAGTCAAGAGATATGCTTCTTGAGACACTTATTGCACTGACACAAACTGATTGAAATAGGTGCCTCAAGAAGAATATCTCTGCTTATATATATATATATATATATATATATATATATATATATATATATATATATATATATATATATATATATATATATATATATATATATATATATGTATATGTATGTATATGTATGTATGTATGTGTATATGTATATGTATATGTATATGTATATATATGTGTATATGTATGTGTATATGTATATGTATATATATATATATGTGTATATGTATATGTATATGTATATGTATATATATATATATATATATATATATATATATATATATATATATATATATATATGTATATATGTATATGTATATTGTTGGCATTAAGCAGTATTGCCACTAGTGACAACACTTATTTGTATTCTGGATGGAAACCGAGCAGACAGTGCAAACCGAGCAGACAGTGCAAACCGAGCAGACAGTGCAAGCCGAGCAGACAATGGAAACCGAGCAAGTTAGTACAAACCGATCAGGACAATGTAAACCGAGTAACATCTTGTCTACCGAGTCACCAATGCTTACCGAGTTTAATACCTACCGAGTGATCAGTATGAACCGTGCCTTCACTTCTACCGAGTGCATGATGATGCCGAGTAATGCAGTGGACGCCGAGTATCAGAAAGTCACCGAGTTAGTTTGAAGGAACCGAGTAACCATATTTGGGCCGACTTAGTAGCACTTATGTTTATTTGTCAAGCCGACTGTGTAATTGTAATTGTAATTAATTGTTTGAGACTTGTATATAAACTATATTGTAAAAAGATGAATAATAATCAAGTAGAATATATGTGAAAGAAAAAAGAAAGGCAGAGATAAGCGAATTGCAGAAGGCTTCAGAAGTATAAGGTTCAGCAAAGACAAATTCATCACAGAAGGTGATCAGTACATCAGAGAATCTCAATCAGCAATCCAGTTGCAAAGCAGAGATCTACTGTTTCATTCTAACAGGTGAATCAGTACTAAATCCTTTAACCGGGTAGACTTAACAGTCTTTGTATAAATCTCTTTACTGAGTGCATACTTCACTGTATGTTTGTAAATCCTTTAACAGGGTGGATTTAGCAATCCTTATTGCTCCTAACAGGGCAGATCATCAGAAGTGATTAAATTGTAAGCCTTAACCGGCCAACTTTATTCTGCAGTATTAAAGCTTTGTGGGTTTCATCCCCACCCCAGTTTTACTTTCTTTTGGAAGGTTTCTGGGTAACCAAATCTATGTGTCATTATTGTGAATGCTTTTAAGTTTCATGCTTTCTGTATGCAAAGGTTAAAAAGTAAAATACATGTTAAAATTAGAAGAAAATTTGGAGTTACTGATTCACCCCTCCCCTCTCAGTAACTTGGTTAATTCCTGAATATTTCCAACAATTGGTATCAGAGCTGCATTGGTTCTCAAGACAAAGCTTAACTAGCTTGAGCAAAGATCCAGGACAATGGAGGTATTCAAACTGAACAAGGTGATTGAAAATGAAAAGCTAGATCTGGAAATGGCCATAGCTAAACTCAAAGAAGCAAAAGAACATCTTTCCCAATCCCTAAGAAGAAGAAAGGAACTTGCAAATCAGATGAATGATCAGAATTACATTGAAGAAAAGATTGAAGATCTTCTTCCCTCAAATAACTCAGATGAAGCAAACAATGCTATCAAAGAACTCCTAGAAAAGAATGGGTCTCTGCAGGAAGAAGTGAGAAAATTGAAAAGAGAACAAGAACTACACTCTACAAGATTCTGTGAGATCTTGGAACAGAGAAACAAGTTGAAAGATGAATTAGATGGAAGAAACATTGAAGTCCAAAACAAAACCCTTCAGCTAGAAAATCTAATTGATCAGATCTCTCATACAAATGAAGAAATTCTAAATCTAAGTTCAGAAGTAGAAAACACAAGAGAAGAACTAAGATCTGAAAAGGAAATCAATCTAAGATTGATGGATGACCTAAACGCTGAAAAACAAATCAATGAAGGAATGCTGAAAAGTCAAGAAGACTTGAATCAGCTGTATGAACAAAATCTTCATAGGCAAAAAGGAAAAGCAGGACTTGGATACAAAGAAGAAGGCGAATCCTCTAAGCAAGGTACTAAAAGAAATCAAAAACCTACTTGTAATCATTGTGGTAAAATAGGACATACTTCAAATAAATGTTGGAACAATGAAAAAGTAGAATTCAATGGAAAATGTTATAGCTGCAATCAACCTGGTCATAAAGCAAATGAATGCAGGGAAAAACCTAGATTCAGAGGTAATTGTCACAAGTGCAACAAACAAGGTCACAAGGCATCCGAGTGCAGATCCAAGACATTTAATCCAGCAGAACAAATTGTGAAAGCAATGTTTGGATGGGACTACAACACCTGGTGTAGATGTCATTACTGTGGAGAATATGGACACATTGGCATGAATTGCATAAAACATCATCTAAGGAAAAGAGACACTACCGTAAGATGTTTCAAATGCACTAAACTTGGTCACATAGCCAGAAACTGCATGAATGCTAATGAAATTGAAGAAGGAAAGAAGAATGAAGCAACTAAGGTCAGGAAACAGGTAAGACAAAAATGGATTCCTAAAGCTACCGAGCAATCCAGTCCAAGTAATGGAATGGATGGCTCTATCGACTCAAACTAAATTTCCAAGGAAGCACTGGAACTGTACTCTCATAGATCAATCTCAAGCAATTCCAAAACCGAAATTAAAAGAAAAGTCTAAATCAGCATGCAAGATGCAGTGAGATCACAGGGAGGTCGGTATAGTCTTCACCGAGCAAGGTCGGTATAGTCTTCACCGAGCAAGGTCAGTACCTGTCTTTACCGAGCAAGGTCAGAGCATTATGAATTCTCGAGTTCACCGAGTTGCGAAGTCTTTTCCAAGCAATTAATTCTTAGTGGGTGACAGTCTGTCAGAATTCCTACCCTAATTTAAAATGAGCATTAATGACAGAATTGTAAACAAAAAGCAAGTAATCGAACTCATTCTTCACCGCGAATCTTTAAGCACTTTGAGAGCAGAAAACTTCAAGGGCAACCCGGCGATTTAATACTTTTGCGAAAGGAATTTTCTGTGAGCTACCATGGCATCATCCAGCACCTCAGCGAAGAAAGGATCAGATATGTTAGTCCAAGGGGAGTGGAAAGCACCAGATTTTAAGATCGTGCCCACTATTGCAGCAGCCCTAGATCCGAACGGAGCTCAATCTCAGATTCCTCCTAAGGTACTGCTTATCAACGATATCCGTAATCATTTTAACTGTTCTATTCAAGAAATGGGAAACCTAGAACTAGACATTGTGCGTGAGGAACTATGTGTGGATGGTACTTTGAAACTCAAGCACAAACATCTGGAAGATAAGGGTTTAGTCCACATTGCACATCTTCCTCGAAACTTTTGAGATAAATGGGTTAGGTACATTCTCAGCCGAGTACACGATGGCAAGATTTGGCTTGAGCAACCTATTGAGATCACAAAGAAAATGATTCATCAAGTTACCGGTCTTCCCATGTTGAGCAAAGCAAAAACTACCAAAACCCTAGGTCGGACGGAACTAGAGAAGAAAACCCTAGCCGAGTGGGATGGTAGAGGCATGAAGGTTAGCAGCATTACCGACGCCGAACTGAAGTTTGGTACACATATCATTGCACACAAGATTTACAGTTCTAGTCGACAGAACAGTGTCTCATGTGAAGCTGTTGACCTAGCATACAAAGTGGTCAAAAACAACTTGACATTTGACTTAGCAGACTTATTGTTGAAACAGTTCAACAAGAACATGGAAAGCATCAAAACTTCCAAAAACAATCCATGTAAGTTTGGATCCTTGATAGTCTGTTTATTCTTCTATGTTCAGAAATTCTTCCCTTCAAAAGGAAAAGTTGTATGGAGAAAAGATGTGCCAGTACTTTATGAAATTAATGAATACATCGCAGAAATGGGTGAAAACTTTGAAAGCATCATGGATAATTATTTTGAGTCTTTCAAAGAGAAAATGAATGACAGATTCTGGATTCCACAGAAGTTGGTGGAAGATTACAAAGATGACATCTGTTTTATGGTAGATTGTGATAATGTGTATGTTCAAGCAGTTAAACCGAGAACTGTGTATGTAAAACCTCTTTCTTATGAGGTAAATATTGATGAAACCAAGAACATTATTGAAGCACTTCTAAATCAGCCTATCAATCCCAAAGCCCCATATTTTGGAACATATGATGAAGCTAAGATGAGAATTGAACTAAGCATAAAGCTTCCACAGGCGGTAAACAAAGGAAAGAAAAGGATAGCTAAAATGCAAATGATAACCGAGGAGAAAGAAGAAATAGGTGAAAAAGAAGAGGAAAAGGATGAGAAAACAGAAGAACCAGAACTTGCAAAGAAGAAAGGAAAAGTTTTTATCACTAAGGCATCTGTGCCTCCCACTGCTGTGTTTACAAGGAGAAATACAAGAGGAAAGGCAGACAAGGCAGAAAAGGCAGATAAAGACATAGTATTCAAAAGGCCTCCTCTAACCCTTCAAGAAAAGCTCAAACTCTTCAGAGATGGATCAGGATCTGGAGTAAGTAACATAAAATCCTTGAGATATGAAACCAGATCGGAAGCAGAGCAGAAGGAAATAGAAGATGCTGTTGTTGAGAAGATGGGACAGTGGAAATACTCTCCTGAAGAAATTACCCCACAGGTTCCAGCAGTTCTATTGAATCCGATAAGAATGAGATGGAGCAATGCAAGGCAAACTGTAATAGACATATTTGATCAAAACCTGAGACAGTTGATGCCGAGCCTGAACAATGATGAAGTAAAGAAGGCACTAAAAGAAAATGAAAATAAAATGACATTGAAGTTCAATACTTGTTTGATTTTGATCAACAATATTGAATCGGTTGTGAAGGCTGCAAAAGCCACATGGAAGAACATATACCACCTTCACCAACCGAGCATTGAAACTGTAATAATAAAGGATATTGAAGATGACAGCGATGAGCAAGAAGAAGACACCGAGGTAGATGATACTGTAAGGATAGCAGCAGAAGTCATTGCATCCCTTCCTACCTCTCCAGTGAAAGTCTCTACATCCAGCCCAGAGACACCTTCAAGCATGGTTGTGACAACTTCTACATTTGTCCAATCATCCCTAGCAACATCAGAGGCAGCTACCATTTCTTCTACCAAGCTGTAGTCTCCTGTACCAGTAAGTTTTCCAGCTTTTGAATCATCAAGTGTAAATGTTTTAAGTTCTCCAGTGGAAAGTATACCAGTGTCAATAGCCAGCCCTACTTTATCCACTGTCACTACTACAAGAGCATTAAGTACAGATAAGCCTAAGGCTCTACCGAGTATAAAATTTTTGGGTAAAAATATAGTTGAGGATATAGACCTAGATGAAGAGATAGAGATTCCTACACTAGATTTTGCAAATCTCTCAGCAGACCAAATGCAGAATATAGGTGAGATCCTCCAAAGGAAAGCAAAACAAAAGAAGCTTAAGGAGGAGAGAGACAAAGAGTATCAAATCATCAAGGATGCTAAGGACATTTTGTCTGATGCATTAGGCATTAAAGTAGACTCTTCCCAGCATGTTTTGTTACAATTGGCAGAAGCAGTTGAGAAATACAATGACGACTCATCCGGGACAGAAAAGTTAGTTGAAAGAGCTGAGGAGAGATTCAACAATAAAGTGCTTGAGCACATTGCTCAGCACATAGCTATCAACCAAGTGGAATTGTCTTCAGTTTTGTCTAACATAGAGTCTATTTATTCGAATGCTACCTCTCTTTTGGCCAGACTATGCAATTTTGCCGAGTTCACAAAGGATGTCAAAGATAAAATGAATAAAATGGATGAGGATATGAAGATTAGCATACAGAAGCTGCAACTTGAACCAAGTTCAAGCTCTGCTCATCACATGAAAATTTCACATCTATCCAATATGCAGTCTGATCTATTGAAAGAAGACTCAAGGATCCGGTCCACACTGCTAGACATCCAACACATGATCCTTCCCATCATGAATACAATGTATAAGCACATTGAACATTCCAGAACATTGATTCATGACAATCAGTTCTCCATAGCAGATCACATGATTGAACTCTCTGCAGAAATCCAAATTGCTATACAAACATGTAAGATTCTGCAAGAAAGTTGGGACAGAACCCTGGCACTAATAATGAAGGTACATTCTGATTTCTTATCAAATTTTGGATTCTCTCTGTAAATAACTTGTATATGCACCTTTGGCATTATCGTCAAAAAGGGGGAGATATGTATAGAAGGAGAGATATGTATACTGTATAGATTTGTATAAGAAACAGTTAGCACATTGAAAGGGGGAGACAATGTATAAAGCCCTATAACAAAGACAAATTTTGAAAAATCAAAATAAAACTCAGCATGATTCGTGTATATAAATTTTGGCCAATAAGTGTTTTTGTCACTAATGCCAAAGGGGGAGATTGTTGGCATTAAGTAGTATTGCCACTAGTGACAACACTTATTTGCATTCTGGATGGAAACCGAGCAGACAGTGCAAACCGAGCAGACAGTGCAAACCGAGCAGACAGTGCAAACCGAGCAGACAGTGCAACCCGAGCAGAGAATGGAAACCGAGCAAGTTAGTACAAACCGATCAGGACAATGTAAACCGAGTAACATCTTGTCTACCGAGTCACCAATGCTTACCGAGTTCAATACCTACCGAGTGATCAGTATGAACCGTGCCTTCACTTCTACCGAGTGCATGACGATGCCGAGTAATGCAGTGGACGCCGAGTATCAGAAAGTCACCGAGTTAGTTTGAAGGAACCGAGTAACCATATTTGGGCCGACTTAGTAGCACTTATGTTTATTTGTCAAGCCGACTGTGTAATTGTAATTGTAATTAATTGTTTGAGACTTGTATATAAACTATATTGTAAAAAGATGAATAATAATCAAGTAGAATATATGTGAAAGAAAAAAGAAAGGCAGAGATAAGCGAATTGCAGAAGGCTTCAGAAGTATAAGGTTCAGCAAAGACAAATTCATCACAGAAGGTGATCAGTACATCAGAGAATCTCAATCAGCAATCCAGTTGCAAAGCAGAGATCTACTGTTTCATTCTAACAGGTGAATCAGTACTAAAGCCTTTAACCGGGTAGACTTAACAGTCTTTGTATAAATCTCTTTACCGAGTGCATACTTCACTGTATGTTTGTAAATCCTTTAACAGGGTGGATTTAGCAATCCTTATTGCTCCTAACAGGGCAGATCATCAGAAGTGATCAAATTGTAAGCCTTAACTGGCCAACTTTATTCTGCAGTATTAAAGCTTTGTGGGTTTCATCCCCACCCCAGTTTTACTTTCTTTTGGAAGGTTTCTGGGTAACCAAATCTATGTGTCATTATTGTGAATGCTTTTAAGTTTCATGCTTTCTGTATGCAAAGGTTAAAAAGTAAAATACATGTTAAAATTAGAAGAAAATTTGGAGTTACTGATTCACCCCTCCCCTCTCAGTAACTTGGTTAATTCCTGAATATTTCCAACAGTATATATGTATATGTATATATATATGTATATATATATATGTATATATATGTATGTATATATGTATGTATATATATATATGTATATATATGTATGTATGTATATATATATATATATATATATATATATATATATATATATATGTATATATATATATATATGTATGTATATATATATATGTATGTGTATATATATATATATATATGTATGTATGTATATATATATATATGTATGTATATATATATATGTATGTATATATATATATGTATGTATATATATATATGTATGTATATACATACATATCTAGACATATATACATACATATCTATATATATATATATATATATATATATATATTTATACATATACATATATATATATATATACATATTTATACATATACATATATATATATATACACACATATACATATACATATACATATACATATACATATACATATACATATAGATATAGATATATGTATATGTATGTATGTATATATATATATATATATATATATATATATATATATATATATATATATATATATATATGTATGTATGTATGTATGTATGTATGTATGTATAGATATATGTATGTGTGTATGTATGTATGTGTGTGTGTGTGTGTATATATATATCTATATGTATATATATATATATATATATATATATATATATATATATATATACACACACACACATATATACATATAGATATACATATATATGTGTGTGTGTGTGTGTATTAGTAGCAATCACAACTCAATATAAAAGATATTATTATTATTATTAATTATAATAATCTCTTGGTGTATTTTATTATTTTAATATATTAATAATATAATATTATACTTAAGTCATTTTTATTTTATTTTTCATCTAGAATAGTAATTTATAATTATTAAATATATTATATTATATTAATATTAGTATCTAGGGTTTAGAGTTAGGATTAGTACCATGGTTAGGGTTTGAGCTAGGATTAGTATGATAGTTAGAGTTAGTGGTAGGATTAGGGTTTGAACTAGGGTATGGTTAGTTTTTGAGAAAGTGTTAGGAGTAAATTTATGGTTAAGGTTAGTTTAATGGTTAAGGTCAAAATCATGATTAGAGTGTATTTTATTATTTCAATTATATTGAATTAAGATTATGATTATCTTTAGGGTTTTGATTGGGATTAGGATTTAGGTTCAGGGTTCAAGTTTGGGGTTTAGGATTAGAATCAAGGTTTGGGTTTAGGATTAGGGTTATTTGTTAGGGTAAAAGTTTATTTCATGTTTAGTACTATAGTTAGGGTTAGGTTTTTTAATTGGGTTAGGATTTGAATGAGAGTTTAAGATTTAGGGTTAGGTTTATGGGTAGGGTTAGGGTTTTGATAAGAATTAGTATTATATTTTTAGGGTTAGGATTAGGATTAGGATTATGGTTATGATAACAATTAGGATTATAGATAGGGTAAGGATTTAATATTAGCGTTACAATTTAATATTTAGGTTAGGATTAGGATTGGGGTTTCATATTAAGATTATGATTAGGATCATGATTACCTTTAAAGTTATATGGTGACTGTAATTATTGTTACAAAAATGGTATGCATTAGGATTAGGATTTAGGATAGGGTTAAGATAAGGGGATTTACGCCATGGTTAGGGTTATACTTTTATTTAGGGAATGATTTACAATCTTGTTTAGGATTAAGGGTATGGTTAGAGTTAAGCTTCAATTTTTGGATTGGGATTTAGTATTTAGGGTTAGGATTATTGTTAGGTTTATGATTAGGGATAATATATAATTATATTATATTAGGATGATTTTTAGGGTTTTGATTATGATTAGGATTAGGATTTATCTTTGGTTAGAGTTATATTTACTAAACTTACGTAAAATAAGCAGAGAGATGTCTATTTTGAAAAGAGAGATGGGCCATATAGAAAACCATCCAAAAAAAAATCCCTATTAAATAAAAAATCTCAAACAAATTATAATTAATTATATTTCATTTAATAATTAATTATGGTTTAATTCATAATAAATGTGAAAGAAAACTTTAATCTCAAAGATATATAATTATGTCACCATGTGTATTATTTAAATTTAAATAATTAACCAAAATCTAAACCAATTTTTATTTGAAGAATATAATGGTAAGTGAATAATATGCTTATAATATATGTTGATAGATATGCTTATATCATGTAGTATGTAGGCATTAGTAGAAATTAATTGACTTTAAATTGATAGAATGTTCTTATCATTATAAAGTTGAAAAAAAATAGAAATAAATATAGATATATAAGAACCATTTCTAATTTTTTTTTTTCCCTTTTTGCATGCAAATCATTTGAAATTCAAAAATTAAACTAATATTTTTTTTGGAAATAAATAAACAATAAATTTAAAACTAAAATCTAGATATAAATGCAATCTTTCTATATTTTTGCGGATATGTTAATAGCATTTCTATTCTATTGACTTTTTACATGTATGTCATTTATATTCTTATAATTGTGAAATTGAAGAAAAAGTAGAAATTAATGCATATAAACAACATTTCTATTTTGTTTTTCTTTTTACATGAAATTTATTCCAAATCCTAAAATTAAACTAAGTTATATGGCAATAAATTTAAAACTAAAATATAGATATGTTAACAACATTTCTATATTAAACATAGTGATTTAGAGGGTGATTTGATTTTACTCATAATAATGGTGAGCGGGAGCGGAAGCGGAAGCAGAAGCAGGGTAGCTAGGGTTTCTGGTGCTCAAGCTGCAAAGAATGATTTTGATGCCGATGATGGAAACCCCGGGGGTAGAGCGAGCAAGAGCAGGGAGTCTAGGGCCTCTGGCCTGCAAGAGTAGGAGATCGACTTAGAAGATGATGAAGACGATGAGGGAATACGAGACTTCTCAGTATGGGGTTGTTGCTTATGCGTCAAGTGCCCTCTCCCTTCTTTTCTTGAGCCTTCCATCCTTTGGGTTTGGGGGATCTGCGTCGGTATAGGCTTGAGGGGGCTTTCTTCCCCTTCACTGTGGAGTGGAGAAGCTTTGTGTTTCTTCAGGAGGCTAGAGATGGTGGGCAATTGCATTGGTTCCTCTGCTGTGATCCTCTTGCGTTGGCCTTTTCCTGGGACCCTCATGAGTGGGCTTCTTTTTGGGTTCCACTGCTCTTTTCATTTATGTGGGAGAGTGGTGGTGGTTCTTCTGATACAGTTCAGAGTGAGATCCCTACTGAGGTGGGGTTTCACACTAGAGCTCTTTGGAAGCTGAAGGATGCTCCCTTTCTTTACTCCTCTATCCTGCTTCCTATTGAGGTGGAAGCTCCTTTTGAGGTGAAGGTTTCTTTCCCTCTTATTACCTCTTTCCCACTTCCTATAGAGGTGGAAGTTCCTTCTGAGGCATAGGCTCAGCCTATTGAAGTGGCTTGTTGCTGGATGGAAGAGGTGGGTTGGAGTACTATTGGTGAGCTCGGCCTTTGCTGGAGGGTTCTATTTTTTCCAGAGATCTTTGAAGGCCTTTTCTTTTTTCTAGTAGGTTGTGATTTGGTGGTTTGGGGATTCATCCTCAATCCCATTTCCTTGTTTAAGGTTGGGGGAGCCTTTCAAAACCCTGATGTCATGGTGCAGCTGAAGCGTTTCTTGCTTAAATTTTTAAGCTTCTATTTTTTCTTTGGAATGTTTATGGCAGGGTGGATTGTTCTATCTGCCAGCTTCATTAGTTATTGTAAGGGGAATCCTCTCTATTCCTATTATGGTTTTGGGTCCCATGTTAAAACCCAGTCTGGTTATGGGAGCCATCAAAACCCTTATGTTCAGTTTAGGGAGCCTGAAAACCCTAGATATCTAATGATGTTAAAGCGTCAGCTTTACACTTTTGGCTTTAGCAGCTAGATCCTTACTGTGTATCTTTCTTTTGGTTGTTCTATTGCTAGGTTGGTGCTGTTGGTAGTTCTACTGTCTTTTTGTATTGGAGGGGTGTTGTATGGTTTATCCTTTTCCCCCAGCTATCTCACTTAGATCTGGGCTTATTCTTCCTATAATCAAGCTTTGGGTTACAGTTCCCTCCAAAACTAAATGTATATGGTTTTGGGGCTCATTCAAAACCTATTTTTACCTTAATTAAAAACAACATTTCTATATTCTATTTTGTCACTTTGCATGTCATTTGAAATCTTAAAATTAAATTAAATACATTTTATTTTTATTTTTAAATAAAATAATAACTAATTGAAAATAAAAATTTAGACAAAAATTGATTATTACTCTATTTTTTCCTTTTTTCACATTAAAATCATTCTAAAATTTCAATATTTATATAAATAAATGAAAAAATAAACAAATGGGTTTAAAGCTAGAACTTAATAAATGTAAAATCAAAAGGGACGACTACATTATCATACCATGTTATAAAGGTAAAGGGGAAATGTTAACCAATATTATGTTGAATACCACAAATATTGGAAAAGTATGAACCTAATACATGACTTCAAGGAGGTTGTGGCAAGTCTGGGGAGAGAGAACAAGGACATGCCTCTCAATTTAGTGAAGATGATATTGATCGCTAGTAGAGTAGAGAAATGCCATGTTTGACTATGAATACCACATTGAATATTATATGACATTCCCCTACCTATAATCTAGTTTACACATTTGTTACCAAATTCATAAAATTCTAGACATTGCAACCTAACTTCCAATAAGAAAAAAAGATGCCAAGATTTACCACAACAGGTTATATTTGATAAAAAAAGAAAAATACAGAATCTAGTTGTGTAATCACCTTAGGAAAAGTAGTTTCTATAAGGCATTCAATTTTCGTATAGATTCATCTCATTTGATTTCTCCTGAATTTCTCTACAACCTTTTTGCTTTCTCTTTTATTAGCTTTAATTGAGTGATTCATTCCTTCTAAGAGAATTTCAGATAACATTGCACCTCCATTATCTGAAGAATGAGTTAGATCAACACTAGTGGATTCCATTTTTTAAGATTATTTTATTTCAAAATACTTATACTCAAATTGAATGCATCTACAGCTATTAAATAAGCATCAATGACTCTTGCACTTCCATTCATCATTACATCCATTATGATATTCATGACCAATGTTAGATTATGCCCTTTCTTTAAAATTTGTTGTGTACATTCTAGTCATTACAACTTCGCTCATTTACAGCTGGGCTCCTTTCATATTCCTCTCATCAGTTATAACCAATCATGGCCACTCTTCCAACTCACCATGAAAACAAATGTCAATTTTTTTAAAAATGTCTGAATGTTTACATTGATGAATGATGCCACTATAGGAAGCCTCTTAGCTTAATTAGTGAAGATTATAAAGAAATTTAAAATTTAAAATTAGTTTTTTATTAAAGGGAAAATAGTTTTAGTTTTTTTTATGTTGTCGGTTGTTATTTTCATTATTATTTGTTTAATTTATTAAAATATAATTACAAATATCTTTTCAAAAATAATTTCTTATAAAGATAATTATTATATAAAATAATAAAATAAAAAAGTTATGCAAAGAGTTTAGTAATCATTGAAACTTATCAATCTTAACATATTTAGATTATAATTTACACATGTTGAATATAAAGTAGGTAATTAATTCTATACTCAAACTATATTTAAACTAATCTTATTCCTTAAATAGCTATTTGTGGCTCATATTTCTGGTACACATAATTTATATTAAGTGTTGGCATTTGTGTCACACATATATTTGATAAAGAAAAGAAAATAGACAAGTCGGTCAAAGTGTAAGTATAGTAACCGAGTAGAGCATAAGAAGAAAGATAAGTTAACCAATCACAGACTTGATCGAGCATCAACACCGAGCTACATGATTACCAAGGACACCGAGTACAGTTATAACTGAGTATACATGTTTACCAAACATCAGTATTTTACTGAGGAAGAGATACAGTATTTACCAAGCAATACATGATTCACATAGAAGTTTGTAATGACATTGAAAACAAGGAAAATGGTTTTTACCGAGCTAGAAAATGGTTTACATAAATTGAGGTAAAGATTTATTGGAGATATCATATTGATTGGTGATGATCCCTATGCAATTTTGAATTAGGTTATTCATATGGATCGTTGATAAAATATTTTCTAGATGATTCCATAAGCCAAATTAGGTCTAAATCATTATGATTTAAGAAATTCCAAGATGTCAGATTAGCATGAACAGTGATGAGTATCCATGAAGAGGAGACAATCTAAAGATCAGACAGGGTTATGATGCTAAGAATTGAATAAGAATTTAGGATTATATCAGTTTTAGACCAAAGGCTACCAAGCAGTATTTGAAAAATATATCCTTCAAAGAAAGGTGATTATAGATAAGGGCTAAGTAGATCTAATATTTAGAAAAGTAAGTTGCAACACCCAGATCATTTAGACTATTACTTTCTAATAATTATAGCAGAAAAATATCCTAACATAGTAGACTTAACAGTCTTGTTGTAAATCTCTTAAACGAGTGCACACTTGAAGAGTGTTGCTAAAATCCTCTAACAAGGTAGATCTTAACATGTCTTAAATGTTACTCCTAATAGGGTAAGATCATCAGAAGTGATCAAAATGGTATTCCCTAACAAGAAACTTTATTATTGTAGTAGTGAATCTTTATGGGTTTCATCCCCACCGTAGCGTTTACCTTCTAACAAGGTTATCTATGATACCAAAATCTTTGTGTCAAGTGTATGAAATTTCATGAATGTTTATTTGATATTTTAGAATTATTTCACATTTTATTTATGTTAATAAATGAATGGTTGTTATAAATATGATAGTCGGTTAATGAAGGTTATTATCTTATGGATTAAGAAAAAAAAAATAGGATTACTGATTCACCCCTCCCCTATTAGTAACTCACCTTTCTATAATCCCAAGAATTGGTATCAAAGCTTGTTCTCTTGCTAAAGAATTTTAATCACTGAAGAGGAAAGATCCATAGAGATGGAAAGGTACAAGCTTGACAAGACAATTGAAAATAAAAAATTGGAGTTTCAGATTACCCTGGAACGGCTTAATGATATCACAAAAAAGCTGAGAGAATCATTGAGAAAAAGGAAGGAATTAGTATTTTGACAAAATGATACTCAGTATCAGGAAGAAGAAATTGAGGAATTATCAAAAGGATCTAGAAGTGTATCTGATGCATCTGAAGAAACTATCTCAGATCTTCTTGAAAAGAATCAACACCTCATCAAGTAGCTAAAAGCACTGCAAAATGGACAAGAAACTCAAATGGTAAGAATGATTAAATTTGTGACTAATAAAATAAAAGATGAACACGAGAGGAATGTGGCTGTTGAATATAGAAGACAAATGATTGAAAAACTAGATGAAAAAGAATCAAAAATACTAAGGTTGACCAAGCATCACTTTGAAAGTGCACATCAGATGGTTATCATAAGTTAATAAGTTAATCGAGGTGAACAATGAGATTGCTAAAAAATTGGAAGACATTGGTGAATTAAGAGAAGAAAATGAAAAAATAAAAAATAAATTGAAGATGCAACAACATTAAAATGAAATAATGAAGAAAACTAAGGAAAGCACCAAAAGGATGGATGAATTCTTAATGAGTCAGAGGAGACTAGAGAACACCACTGGATTAGGATATACCAAGCAAGGAGAATCATCAAAATAAGTAGAGTAAAGGAATACCTATGAAAATCCAAGACCAAAAAACCTCTCATGCTATCATTGTGGGAAACTAGGTCATACATAAAATGTTTGCAGGAGTAAAGTAAGTAAAGCTAAAGGTACTCCCAATACTATTCCTAAGTTTGATGGTTATTGCTATAATTGTAACAAGTATGGACATCAAGCATATGAATGAAAATCATAGACAAACAAGTCACCTAAGAGGCACTACATGGGTAAGCATTGTAGTATTTGCAACAAGCATGATCATATATCACAAGAATGGAGGTCACAACTGAAGCAATTTTGGAAACCGAAGAGACAAAACAATACATATCCATCGAGAAGACAAGGTAACTCTTACACTTGGGATTAAAACTAATGGGTTAATTGTATTGTATGTGAAAGATATGGTCATATTTCTATAAATTGTATGAGACTACACTGGAGAGGAAGATCTAGGAATTGAAAAAATTATGGAATGGCATGTCTACACTGTCATAAGGTTGGTCACTTAAGCAAAGATTGTGGAAACCAAATGAAGATATGAATGAGAATACCATTGATGGAATCAAAACACAGATGAGGAAAATGTGGAGAAGATCAACCAAAGATAATGGAGGAACAAGAACAACCATCGGTGACACCTCATCCTTTGGATTAGGTGATTTCACGACTTCTACTTAAGTTAATCAAGTAAGTATGGGAACTAAATTTTAATCAGTTATATCTTATAATAGTTCCTTATATTTAATACATGAATACCAAATCAGCATGAATTAAGATGCACTAGGTTGTTATATGTTATTAACTTGAAGTGAGCATAGTCGGTAAAGCTAGACCAATAAGAAATTGTTAGTCGGCGAAAGTGGCAAAGATAACCAAGTTGTGTAGTAAAAATTGTATCAACTGAGAAATGGTAGTGTTAACTGAGCTAAAGTATCTAATGTGGATAGAATGGAGATAACTCACTGATTGTTCATTGACCAAGTAGTGCTTGGTTAAGCATTTAATGCACCATACTTAAGCTGAAAAGTGTTTTTGGATATAAATACATGATGAACCATTTCATTATCTACATTAAATTTGAAGAGTGAACCAAATTGAAATAGGGAAAAGTTTGAGCAACCAGATTATGAGCTAATATAGTGATTTGTGAGTTCTACAGAGTGATTGAAGGTTATTTATGAAGGTTTAAAGCATAATCAAATGACTTGAACAAAGATTTCTCAAAGCCCTAATTTATCAATAGCTATGGCATCTACATCAAAAAAATTTCAATCAAAGGCTGGAAAGGAAAAGAAGGTTACATTAATCAAGAGCACATCATATGAAGAATCCAACTACAAGTTACATCCAGAAGTAACAACACAGATTGATGACAAAGGCATGTTTTCATCTATACAACCTAGGGTTTTATTGGTTAAGGATATTGTGTCTTATATTCATTGCAATATTAGTGAGATAGGAGATTTTGAGCTCTAATTTACCTATCAAGAACTATGCATAGATAGAAAGTTGAAGGATGAACACAAGCATCTAGAGGTAAAAATTTTGACAAGTGCTTTATATTTCCCAAAGGAGTTCAAGACCAAATGGATAAGAATCATACCTGGTCAAGTTCATGATGGAAAAATGTGGTTAGATGAGCTAGTGAAAATTACCAAGGATGTGATTCATATGGTCACAGGGTATCCATTATGTGACAAAGAAAAATCCCTAAGGCACCCACCGAAGAATGATATTGAGAAATTGACTGGAGTAGAGTGGGACAACAAAGGAATGAAGATTAATACCATTAGTGACCCCAAGACCAGATTTAGAGCATATGTGATTTCGTACAAAATATTTCAATCAAGCAAACTGAATAGCATTACAGGCAGCACTATAGATATTGCATACAAGACCATGAAGAAGGGTCTACAACTTGACCTAGCTGAAATTATGTTGAGCCAACTGGAGGAGAACATGAGAACTATCTAAGTTGTGAAGTCTAACACATGCAAGTTTGGATCATTATTGGTATGTATATATTTCTACTTGTAGAACTCATTTCCCTCAATCGGTAGTGTAGAATGGGATGTGAATAAGCCCATTATTATTCAAATTAAATGAATTCATAAATAGTTTGGATAATAATTTTGAACCTATAATGGATTATTACTTTAGTAAGTTTAAGGACAAAATGAATAAGAGAAGCATAATCCCATCTCAACTTGTTGAGAAATACAAAAATGATGTATGTTTCTTAGTAAACACTAACACTACATTGATTAATGAAGTTGAATCGAGAATTGCATGGCTTCCATTGATGGACTATGGATTGGATATTGACTGAGCCACTAAGTCAATAGAGGCACTATTAGAAGAACTGAAAGACAAAGGAGCTACAAGGTTTGGAACATATGAAGAGGCCAAGACAAGAATAAAAATGGACTTATTTGGAGAAAATATTGGAAGGAAATCAGAGAAAATGATCAGCACTTTAGAGAAACAATTTGGTGATGTAGAAGAACAAGTAGAGAAGTCGGTTGAAGAGGTAACCAAGGAGAAGAAATCAGTCGAAGAAGATGAAGAAACCAAGTCCCAAGTCAGATACAAAAGTATAGGTAGAGCCACTAAAGGCACTAAGAGGTAAAATAAAACAAGAGCATACAACAACATGTGCAAGGACAAGGTCTACCATTGGTATGACCCCACCTCAAAGAAGAGTATTTTCTAAGATCACAAGGCCTACACCAACTAAGGATTATCAGAAGAAAAGAGGTACACAAGCTTCTATCGTGGTACTTGAGCATAAGAAGAGGAGAAAAATAATTAGAAATAAAGATGATATTGATTCAGAGGAAGAAGAAAATAGTCAATTCAGAGTTGTAATTAATAAAGAAGCACTAATAATTGATGAGATTTCAAATGGAATAAGAGAAAGAGGAGGACTAAGTCATCCTAAAATTAAAAAATATTCAAACATGAGAAAAGAGGACCAAGATAAACTGGAAGAGGCTATCATTGACATGATTATTAAATTCAAATGAGTTCCAGTTGAATTTTCACATAGTCTTCCACAAGAGTTGTATGATAAATTTTTAGTAAGATGGACCTATGCATTGAATATAGAGAAGAAGATGAGAGAAAGGTCCCTGATTATAGCAATGCCAAATCTGTCAATTCTAGAGATTGAAGATGCAATGAAAACATATGCCAATAAATTTTAGATGAAATAAAGGGCACTTAATATACTTTAAGGAAAATTGTAGGAAGCTGATGAAGAGAGTACAAAGATTTGGACTAGCATTCTTAGTTCAAAGGATCAAACTGAGAAAACTGTATCCACAGTTAATACCCACTAATCTATACCAATTATAGGAGAAGGTGTACAAACACTAATACATTTGGGGTCATTTTGCGACGGCCATTTGCGACGGCAGGCAAATGTCATGTGGTTTTGCTCTTTTTTTTTCAAATATAGCCTGACACCGTCGCAATTTGTGACGACAATACATTTGTCACTGTCGCAATTGCAACGTTGTCGGGATATAAGCGCAAAATTTAAAAGGAACGTTGTCATGTGTGTTTTGAACAGTGCCGTAACCCTCCGCGAAATCACATCAGGATATAACGGCAAACAAAATAAGAACGTTGTCATTTGTGTTTTCAACAGCGTCGTAACCCTCCGCGAAATCACATTGGGATATAAGGGCAAAAAAAACAAGAACGTTGTCATTTGTGTTTTCAACAGCGCCGTAACCCTCCGCGAAATCACAGCTACAATTTCTGAGTACGTTGGGTTTATTTTTCTTTTGTCATTATTATGTAATCTGGTATTCAGCTGTTAGAGAGCTAAAATACCCAGAAATGAGGACATATCTATGTTGAATTTATTGTTAGCGGCTTTGGTTATTTAGAAGTTTAATTTTATTTGTTCATCTTTCAAGCACAAACGTTTTGTGGACCGTAACGTCTTCATTGTTTCGGGTATGCAGTGAAATAGCCCTAACTTACAATTGCGATGTTGTTGGGATATAAGGGCAAAAAAAAAAAGGAATGTTGTCATTTGTGTTTTCAACAGCACCGTAACCCTCCGCGAAATCACATCGGGATATAAGGGCAAAAAAAACAAGAACGTTGTCATTTGTGTTTTCAACAGCGCCGAGAGAGATTCCCTCCGCGAAATCACAGCTACAATTTCTGAGTACGTTGGGTTTATTTTTCTTTTGTCATTATTATGTAATCTGGTATTCAGCTGTTAGAGAGCTAAAATACCCAGAAATGAGGACATATCTGTGTTGAATTTATTGTTAGCGGCTTTGGTTATTTAGAAGTTTAATTTTATTTGTTCATCTTTCAAGCACAAACATTTTGTGGACTGTAATGTCTTCATTGTTTCGGGTATGCAATGAAATAGCCCTAACTTGCGACTACCTTCACGGTACTTGTGTACATTATCATGTTGTCTTTACAGTGACTGTCCTCATTCAAGTGGCAATTACACAAGGGACAGTCACTGTGAGATGTCCTCATTTGTGACAAGGATAGTCACACTTAGGACATCTCATAGTGATATTCCCTTGTGTAATTTCCACTTGAATGTATTGCTATTGAACCACATTAATGCTTTTCTTCTTCAACAAATGAGGACAGTCACTGTAAAGACAACATGATAATGTACACAATTACCAAAAAATGATCTTGTTAATTGATGTAACACTTTGTCTTGCTCACTCCCTATCCTTCACTAGGGTCTCTTTAGGCCAATGTTTTGACTTGATAGGGTACTTAACTATCCCTACACTCTTAAGGTATCTCTACCCAAGATCCCACTCCTTCAACTAGTGCACACCAACAAGAAATACAACAAACTCTGCTCAATACCAATCTAGCTACTAGGACACTCCTAGTCTTGTCTTCACAAATTGAAACACATTCAACTAAAACTTTACTCCATGGAGAGGCTGGCCACTAGGACCTCTATTGGTTTCAATATTACTCCTTCACCTATACTTTTCATCAGTACTTCAATCCGGTTCATCAAACCATGCATGCCAATTGCACCCAAAAATAGGCTGCTAGCAATTAGGCCTTTGTCAAGCCTTTTTGTTTATATTAAGCCACCTAAAGGGCTTAGGATTCAGATGCCCTTTATTGAGAACTCCAAGATATCTAAGGTCTTCTCCTCCTAGATTTTTTGTACACCAACTGCTACAGCCATGCCTGAAAACAAGTATTTTGACACAACTTGGACAGTCTGACTAAGAGTTTATTTTCTTAGCAGCCAAAGAAACTCACCCAATCTTCTAATTTGACTTGGGGCTTCTTTAGATGTGTGTCTACCTCTCCATGAGATTTTAGTTGAAGCAACCAATGCATTCAACTTGTTGTAATCTTCTTGTAATGATTTGTCATCCCTAACTGTGCTCAACTGACTCACCTAGGACATCATTGCAAACATAGAAAATGAGCTTCCCAGGGCCCCTCCTTCCAAACATATAGTACATGGAGTCTCCTCACCCATTCCAAGAGCCCGTACAAAATTGACAATGGAATGATGAGCTAAGACTCCATTTGTTCAACCTGCCTGGTTCAAACCAATGATAGGGTACTTAACAAAAGAATTAACAAACTAGTTGGAATGCTTCAAAACTCAAAAAAAACACAACACAGAATAAAAAAACAACTTGTACTAACTTTTCCAATAGACACTGCAAGCTATCTAATCCATTAATCAACTGAAAACAAAGAAACAAAAAAACTCAAGAATTCACTAAAACCGTGTTACTCTAAAAATCTTCTTAATTCCAAATGTTTTTCCCCCCAACCTTTTGCACAGATCGATGGAGGCCTCTTATAGTTGATCTGATGCCTAATTCAATGGTTTCATATAGTTACATAACCATCTTACTCGAAAATGCTCCCTTGCACAAATGTTGTCAATGTTGTGAATGACAACATTGACAACTTGTTACAACCTTTGGGATTTTGGTTCAAAACTTATTGTTCAAACACCATAAGACCCTAACCATGACTTAGTTAGGCTATTTAGACCTCACATAGGCCACTTCTACACTTCTTTGCCCAATTTGACCCCTAAAAGCTTCATTCCCACTTTTGCCACAATATTGGTAACTTGGGTACAAATTGGCACTTGCCTTCACAAAGATCACACATGAGGACATCTCACAGTGATCGATTGTCCCTTGTGTAATTGCCACTTGAATGTATTGCTATTGAACCACATTAATGCTTTTCTTCTTCAACAAATGAGGACAGTCACTCTAAAGACAACATGATAATGTACACTCACTGTAAGGACAGTCACAAATGAGGACATCTCACAGTGACTGTCCCTTGTGTAATTGCCGCTTGAATGTATTGCTATTGAACCACATTAATGCTTTTCTTCTTCAACAAATGAGGACAGTCACTCTAAAGACAACATGATAATGTACACTCACTGTAAGGATAGTCACAAATGAGGACATCTCACAGTGATTGTCCCTTGTGTAATTGCTGCTTGAATTACACAAGGGACAGTCATTGTGAGATGTCCTCATTTGTGACAAGGACAGTCACACATGAGGACATCTCACAGTGATTGTCCCTTGTGTAATTTCCACTTGAATGTATTGCTATTGAACCACATTAATGCTTTTCTTCTTCAACAAATGAGGACAGTCACTCTAAAGACAACATGATAATGTACACTCACTGTAAGGACAGTCACAAATGAGGACATCTCACAGTGACTGTCCCTTGTGTAATTTCCGCTTGAATTACATAAGGGACAGTCATTGTGAGATGTCCTCATTTGTGACAAGGATAGTCACACATGAGGACATCTCACAGTGATTGTCCCTTGTGTAATTGTCACTTGAATGTATTGCTATTGAACCACATTAATGCTTTTCTTCTTCAACAAATGAGGACAGTCACTCTAAAGACAACATGATAATGTACACTCACTGTAAGGACAGTCACAAATGAGGACATGTCACAGTGACTGTCCCTTGTGTAATTGCCGCTTGAATTACACAAGGGACAGTCATTGTGAGATGTCCTCATTTGTGACAAGGACAGTCACACATGAGGACATCTCACAGTGATTGTCTGTAATGTCCCCTTTTTGGCTAACTTGGAAAACAGGAACAATTACTCCACTTCTCAGACTTACTCTATCAGATACTTACAATTAAACTAAGTAATGGAGGTTACTTAAGATATCAACCGCTATTTCAGATTCAATCACAATATGTGTGCAAGATGATATTGATACCAATATGTTTAATAGCACTGTCGGATATAATGATATGAAATATGCTATGAATATGATGTTTCCTATCACTTATAGTGATAGTATAATGATGGTATGTCTGATATAAACAATATCGATATACAATCAATAAGTATTGCTTACAGCAATGTATTTGCTGTGTCTGATATGATGATGTAATTATGCAAATGTGTAATATCGCTATGAGTGATATGTTGCTATTTCAGATTCTGAATTATATGCTTGCAACTTCAAATATTGATGCTGTTTCTGACTATCCTTTCTATCTGTGCAATCATGGTGTTGTCTCTGATCTGCAATGATAAACTTGAAACCAAACTGCCAAAGGCAGATGCTCTATTGAGTATATCCAAATATGGATAAGTAAATAAAGTTCTAATGATGCCTTGAGTGACTGACGAGAATGCATTCTTATATTGTCTTTAACAAATGAAGAGATGCTATGAATGAGAAGTGTCTTGTTTCTTCCTCCATGTCCCTTTGTTAAGCACACCTTTCCATAATCCGACAGTTCACATAATATTATTTCATTATTTTCTGATCATAGATAACTCCCAGATTGACTCAATATCAAATCTTTTTATGAAGGTAATCTTCCCTAATTGGTAGTGCAACCAGTAGTTAACATCCATTGTGTTTGTATTAGTTTGGTCTAACTATCATTAGTATTTAGTCAATCGATATTAACTCTTGCCTTATCCCATATTGTTATGATGATATCCAATCTTTCTACTCTGATATAAGTCGATATCATTTTCTGATAATTGTCCATTTATTGGTTGATTGCTGGTAATGGAGTTTGATCTTCAAATTGACTTCCATTCCTGTTAATACTTAAGGATACATTGTACTTATTATCCATGACTGATGCCTCATTCATCAATAGCTTGTGATATAATCACTGATGCTTTTGTGTTTCTACAAGATGTGGTTTATCTCAGACAATCGATAATCTTTCAATCCTTTAGTCGATATCCTCCTATGTGGTGTCTATTGATATAGATAGTAGAATTCAATCTAGTTTATGTTATTGTCATGATAACATAGGAAGTGATGGTGCATATTTGCTAGTGGGTCTTCATGTTTGATATTGCTTTATCGGATATGTCATTGTCTAAACTTGTGCAATTAATGATTATTTATAATATATGAATGGTTATCCTTCTTGCTTATCAATACATCTTCTGAAACACATAGCGACCTATCCCTTATTCATATCATGTTGATCTTGACTTCATAGTATTTGGTTCATTAATCATCCTCTCATGGTATCGATGTGTAATGACTAGTGATTGTTGTATCACTTCTTCGTTCCTCATCGTGATAGATAATGCAGATGTTTAATGTAGATGTATATCGATTACAGATATTCGATATTGCTTTAAACGTTATTAGTATTATTATTATTATTAATGTTATTGTTATTATTAAATATTATAATTAATGATGTTAGTAATATTAATAATATTATAATAAATATTATTATAGTGATAACATATTGTTTTATATTGAGAGGTTTATTAATATTATTTATATATTAAAATTATTATATCAATAATTGATTTAATATTATTACTTAATATATTATTATAATATAATATATATAATTTATTAATAATTATTTATTATTAATTTATATTATAATTATAATCATAATTATATTATTTATTAATATTTTAATATTATTTAATTAACATATTACTTATTATGCTAACTATATATTATTATTATCTTTTGATAATAATTATATATTATTGTTATATACCGTTAATAATAGATTATTATATATCATCTAATCATTTTATTATTATACTAAGTTCAATATGTCACGGCTCATGACATTGTCCCTTGTGTAATTGCCACTTGAATGTATTGCTATTGAACCACATTAATGCTTTTCTTCTTCAACAAATGAGGACAGTCACTCTAAAGACAACATGATAATGTACACTCATTGTAAGGACAGTCACAAATGAGGACATCTCACAGTGACTGTCCCTTGTGTAATTGCCACTTGAATTACACAAGGGACAGTCATTGTGAGATGTCCTCATTTGTGACAAGGACAGTCACACATGAGGACATCTCACAATGATTGTCCCTTGTGTAATTGCCACTTGAATGTATTGCTATTCAACCACATTAATGCTTTTCTTCTTCAACAAATGAGGACAGTCACTCTAAAGACACCATGATAATGTACACTCACTGTAAGGACAGTCACAAATGAGGACATCTCATAATGACTGTCCCTTGTGTAATTGCCACTTGAATGTATTGCTATTCAGCCACATTAATGCTTTTCTTCTTCAACAAATGAGGATAGTCACTCTAAGGACAACATGATAATGTACACTCACTGTAAGTGTACATTATCATGTTGTATTACAAATGGACCTTATGTTGGTCGGGATATAAGTGCAAAAAAAAAAAGGAACGTTGTCATTTGTGTTTTCAACAGCGCCGAGAGAGATTCCCTCCGCGAAATCAAGCGGGTTATCATTTGTGTTTTGAACAAAGCGGGTTGTCATTTGTGTTTTGAACAGCACCGAGAGAGATTCCCTCCGTGAAATCAAGCGGGTTGTCATTTGTGTTTTCAACAGCGCCGAGAGAGATTCCCTCCGCAAAATCACAGCTACAATTTTTGAGTACGTTGGGTTTATTTTTCTTTTGTCATTATTATTTAATCTGGTATTCAGCTGTTAGAGAGCTAAAATACCCAGAAATGAGGACATATCTGTGTTGAATTTATTGTTAGCGGCTTTGGTTATTTAGAATGCTTCCCCACAATACTTAATTACACAAGGGACAGTCACTGTGAGATGTCCTCATTTGTGACAAGGACAGTCACACATGAGGACATCTCACAGTGACTGTCCCTTGTGTAATTGCCACTTGAATGTATTGCTATTCAACCACATTTATGGGCCCGTTTGGACCACGACACACAGTAGCATCTACAGAGAAGAATATCCCAGGTGTAACAAGTTGTAAGAATATACCAACAGTTCTAAGAAGTTCCCTAGCACGTAGTAGCATCTACAGAGAAGAATATACAACATGAGGGCAGCCACTGTAAAGACAACATGATAATGTACACTCATTGTATGTGTACATTATCATGTTGTCTTTACAGTGACTGACCTCATTCAAGTGGCAATTACACAAGGGACAGTCACTGTGAGATGTCCTCATTTGTGACAAGGACAGTCACACATGAGGATATCTCACAGTGACTGTCCCTTGTGTAAGCCACTTGAATGTATTGCTATTCAACCACATTTATGGGCCCGTTTGGACCACGGCACACAGTAGCATCTACAAAGAAGAATATCCCAGGTGTAACAAGTTGTAAGAATATACCAACAGTTCTAAGAAGTTCCCTAGCACATAGTAGCATCTTCTAATTGTCTATACCACTTCACAAGGTATTGTTTGCACACATTGTTTTTGGTTCTTTTGATGACCCTTGTTTTGAAATTGCTATTAGGCCTTGTAGCTTATATGTTTTGATTGCTGGAGAGCTTCTAAAGCTAAGCAAGAAGACCATTGCACGAGTTATAGCCGCGCGCTCAGGTTTGAAAATTGTATATTTTTTAATCTAATGTATATTTTAATCCTTTTGCCATGTCATGTAATATGTCTTGCCTTGTAGCTTATATGTTTTGAAATTGCTGTTAGGCCTTGTAGCTTATATGTTTTGATTGCTAGAGAGCTTCTAGAGCTAAGCAAGAAGGCCTTGTAGCTTATATATTTTGTGTACTTTTGACAATTTTTCTTAGTCACTGAAAGTTGTAGACCGAAGTTTTCATAGCCCAATTTTTGCTTCCTGCGAAGAACGATCATGTCAGATAATATAAGTGAAGAACAAAATAGGGAGACAATCGCTAGATTGTGGTCTAACTTGAAAAGAAAAGGTGATGGAAAATTTTATTGTCCCTACAAAATTTGTAAGGGCTTAAACCGTAGAAGATTGCTAATCAAAACAGTTAAGAGACATTGTAGGGAGAATGGTCACATTGAAGGGGGGCATGACTATCATCCACTGGTAAGTTGTTCATTATATCATTTTAACAATTTATATACATATGAAATCACTTGATGATGAGTTGAAGATCATGGTTTATTTATGTTAATCAATTTTATATAGGTTGATCTCCCCAGGGAAGTACATGATATGGAGGAACATGGGGGTGCGAATATCCAAGGTGAAGATAATGATCCCATGGAAGATGACGATCATGTGCCAGAAAACACAATTGAAGATGATGGTATAAATACATTGATCCATGACACATTTAGTCCAAGCGGATCTGATCATGATGATGATGATAGCCTTGATGTACCTCTACTTGAGAAGGCATACGAGCCCCTATACAAAGACTCCCAAACAACTCTTCTCTCTGCTGTATTGTTGTTGTTGAACTTGAAGGTTATGAATGGTTTATCCAACATAACAATGTCACGTATGTTAAGGTATGTCATATATGTCTTTATAGTTAACAAAGGGTGAATAATGTACCACTAATATTGTTTATATTAACAACTTATATTTTTTGTTGTAGATTGATAGGCGAGTTTTTGTTACCACCATCAAATATTCTACCTCGCTCATATCGAGAATTATCTGCTATTATGAAAGATATTGGAATGGAGTATCAAGCAATACATGCTTGTCCCAATGATCATATTATATATTATAAAGAACATGAATTTGCAACACAATGCCCTGTATGTCATACGAGTAGATATCGAACAGATCGAATAATAAAAAAGGTGCCTCACAAGGTTCTTCGTTACATCCCCATTATTCCATGGATGCGACAATTATTCAGGTGTACTAGCTTGGCACAATTTATGGATTACCATGCATGCAATAGAAGTCGAGATGACATTATTCGAATCCCTGCGGATGGTTCGGCATTTATGCACATAGAGGAAAAGTGGCAACACTTCAAAGAAGAACCTCGTAATCTCAGGCTTTCATTGGCAGCGGATGGTGTCAATCCATTTGGAGAGATGAGATCTATTTGCTCGGTGTGGCCTGTTTTTGTTATCAACAATAACATTCCTCCGTGGATGTCAATAAAGAGGGAGCACATTATGTTGGCAATGATTGTTCCAGGTATTTTATCATTTGATAGTTATTAATTTACATGTACTTACAAATCTTACAGTAAAATGGTCACAATAATTATGTAATGTTACTGTTCATTCAAGTAGGTAAATATCAAGTTAAAGATATGAATGTATATATTGAGCCTCTTATTGACGAGTTGGTGGAGTTATGGAACGGTGTCACTATGTATGACGTGTCTAGACCAATAGGACAAAGACAATTTCAATTCCATGCAATACTTGTATGGACAATACATGATGTCCCAGGGCTAACACATTTTTGTGGTATGTTATAGTGAATTCAAGTTGCGCATGATAATTCTAATTATAAAAATCAACATATTTAATAATCCAATTATATCATTATCTTGTAGGTCTTCAAACAAAGGGAAAATTTGCATGTCCAGTTTGTGGTCCAAAGATGAAATCTCGTCATTCAAAAAGTTTAGGAAAGCATGTGTTTGATGAGTACAGACACTTCCTCCACAGGAATCATAAGTATCGAAGTATGGAAAAACATCTTTTCAATGGGAAAGAAGAGACTACATCAAAGCCACGAAGAATGACACCTCGCCTATGGAAGTTGGAATATAATAGAATTAATCGTCGAGGTAATGTCGTTCCACTTAATGGTTTATGTTTGTAATTTATATATTTCTATTGTGATTTTTGTTTACTAATTATGTAATTGATGATCGTGAAGGTCATCAAGGCACTACTAACAACCTTCCAAAGGGACTAAAAAGCTATCCCAGATAATTTAGTAGGTTTCCCTACTACGAGGACCTACAAATTGTGCATTTGTTTGATCTTATCCATGTTGGAAAGAATATAACAGAGACATTATGGAAAATACTGGATGGAAGGCGTGACAAAGAAAAAATTGTCAAAATTTGTAATGACATTCATGAATCCAATCATGCACTGAAGAATTTCATTCACTCAAATAGCAATAGAGATCAGATTAATATAAGTGCCCTTCCTTGGTTATTAACGGAGCAGCAAAGTGATGCCATAAAAGAAGTCATACGAAAAATTCGATTTCCCACAGGATTTGCTGGGAACATAAGCAATCTCATATCAAAGAAAAGTGAATTTGGGCCAGGGCTCAAAATGCATGATTGGCATACTTTCATCAAGGTAAGTTATGTTCTTCTGTATTTACAATATATTCATAAACTACGTGTACTATTCATTATGTTATGTTAGAAAATAATGAAATGATTGGTTTATAATTACTGCAGTACGTGCTACCTCTATCTCTCCCAGAGCACTTCAACAATAACATCAAACAAGTGATATATGATCTTGGAAAATACATAAGGTAAGCAGTAATATCTGTTCAATTTGTTGTATATATTTATTATATTCGCGATTTGTTTTTCTTGCTATGTAATCTATTGTATATTATTTTGTAAAGTCTCGTATTTATATATTTTTTGTGACTTGAATCTCTTAATGTAGGTGGTTGTCATCTAAAGAAATCCATAAAGAAGATATAAACTATTGGAAGAGAAGAATTCCTCATTTATTGTGTGAAATGCAAAAGTGTCTACCTCCAACTTTTTTCAATGCACAAGAACACTACCTCATACACCAAGTTGAGGAGATTGAATTGTGTGGACCTGCACACACTAGGTCAATGTGGATGGTTGAGAGGCACTTGAAATCTTTGAAGGCTTTGGTTCGACAAAGAGCACATCCTGAGGGTTCTATGGTAGAGGGATACATGGTATACCAGACTATGGTGTACATTACTGAATATCTTCCTAAGTTTGCTTCAAATATCCATGTAGATCGCATTTGAGATCTCGACCCTTTTAAAAAATTCAAAGGGGAGTACTTGATGGGGAAAGGTAGATTGAGGAAAGTGACAGGTAATAAATTATAAGATGTTATTGTAATAAATTATTTCTTAATCTTCAAAATAAATCGGTTGTAAGTCGTCTATTTTTTTTTTGTACAATTGCTCGAGAGTGGGATGCACTACATTTGTATATTGCAAACAATCTTGATTGGATGACGGTATGGATTGAACGATGTCAACATTCTGGTCACACATTAACATGGGAAGGTGTATCTTCATTGGTTAAAGAAGCTCATCGTAATGGAGATTCTAATGTTACGCAAAGGGAAATAGATTTAGCATATGGTTTAAGAGATTTCCAGGTACGTACAAAATTATTAATCACCCGTATGTTTATCAACTCACGATATAATAATTTTGACATGTTTCACATATTATTGCAGGTTAAACACCACAAGGGTATGTTCTGTAATGGTCAAAAATTTCGCGTCAAAGTGTTGGATGACATGAAGAAAACTTGTGATTCTGGAATAACTGCAGTCTTTCAAGTGACTAATATTTCATCTAGAAATGACTTAGATCCTCAAGAGTCTAAAAATCAATACTATGGCATTTTGGATGATATACTTGAGTGCGACTTTAGTTCCTTCAAATTAGTACTCTTCGTTGTCAAATGGTACAGGCTACGACTTAATCCAAATGATCCTAATAGAACTGTTATTGAACATGATAATGGATTTACAATGGTTAATACAAGGTCGTTTGAGCCAGTTGGGGATGAGCCCTATGTTCTTCCAAGCCAATGTGAACAGGTATTTTACTCAGAGGTTTCACATAAACCGGGTTGGTCATTTGTTGTTAGACATGAACCCAGAGGAAGGCCGATAAAGTATAATGCGATGGAAGAAGAAGATACCGAAGAAGTAGAAGATGATGTAGATGATGATCACGATCGACAATTATTGGATGATGTTCCTGAGACAAATTTTCATGAAGAAGAAGAAGAAGATGATGCTGCTACTGATGATGATGATGAAGATGATGTTGATGTTGATGATGATGATGTTGATGATGACGACAACGACGACGACAACGACGACGATGATGATGATGACGATGACGAGGATGATGATGATGATGATGATGATGATGATGATGATGAGGATGATGATGATGAAATTTAAAGGTATGCCATCAATCCTTAATGTATTTAATATTCATTTCTTGATAGAAATATATTTGTCTTAAATGGTTACATAGTTTATTCATTATCTATTTAAAAGCTATAAGTGTTATAATGTGTACGTTTTAATGTTTTTAATTTTTATGTGATGCTTATGATGGATGTGATTATGATTATGATGTGATTATGCTCACGATAATTGAATTACATTTGCAGGAAATTGAACCCCTTTCAAGAGCATCCCGCACAGTCTCATGGATCGACAGGTATAAGTCAATACACCTTATAGAAAGTCTATTTAATACACTTATCAATAGTAAGATTGATGTCTTCTAAGATCTCTCCCATTTGCAGGTACCAGCAAATAGGTATTTGTCAGAAGTGTCTTCCTCGAGTGAGGGAAATATAGGAATAGAAGAGGAAAGTGAGACATGCAGTTTATCTAGAATAGGGAGATTAACTAGAGGTCAAAGGACTAGAAGGAAATTCAATAAACACATGAAATTTTTCCTTGCTCAAGGGGGGTCATGTTCTTATGATGATGAGACGAAAGGCGACATCAAGGTGCCCTTGAGGTACCAACATCTACAGAAACATTGGGTACCCAAGGAACTTCCTCCAATAAACATTGATTTTTGTGTTAATGAGAGGATATATCGCATAGCACCATCATCATTACATGGTTTGGGCCTATTTTCTATGGATGGCATAAAGGTGTCTTACAACAAAGTTTCTGAATTGATGGAGTATGTTGGACCATGTTACGATTACAAAAGTTGGATGCATATTGTTCAATATAAAAAAAGTATGCGTAGGTATGCACTCTCGGCAAATTATATACAACAGCAAGACAATAATCAAAGTAAAAGTGTGGCTATATACATTGATGGAAGGCCAAAAGCAACAGGGAATATTGTGGGTTTTATAAATAGTACACGACCTGGGTCAACTATAAAGCAACCCAATTGCATATTTGAGGCGCGCGAGGGAAATCGTGTATTCATCTGTGTGATAAAATCAATACGTGCAGGGGAAGAGCTGCTTATTGATTACAATTTGAACCGCATAGATACAAACGAGGCTACTATCATGGGGGTGGTACATACTATTAAACCAACTTCTAATCAATGACTCCAACATACCATTTAGTTATTAAATTTTTGGCTAACATTTTTATACTTGATCTTTGACACAGGGGCACAATATGGAGCAACCGCCCGAAGGTGATGGTGACGATATTCCTAGCTCATCTACACATGAGCAGGTAAAATTCATTGTAATTGTGCAAACTAGATAGAAGCAAAATGTTATTTTTTTTAATGTTATTTTCTTCATTGTTTTGGAGTAATTTTGATAATACTAATACTATTGTTGTCACAGAGGGCCGGTGGTCGGAGAGAGGGAAAGCAACCTGCAGTCCCTCAGGAGTCCCCCCTTGTGGACCCTTTTTTTATTGATTTAGCAGAGACCGATGACCCGATCGGTTCCATTAAAAAGCTGCTAAAGAAAATTGGGAAAGAACTTCTACGTTTGGTATCCATACATCCTCAGACTCAGGAAATAAAAGACAGGGCAGCTGAGTTGTTGCGCACTTCTGAAAACTTTAAAGTAAGTATTAATGAAATTTTTAATTATTACAAGAGTTCAATAATGGTTTTTATGTTATGCTCTTTTATGACATTAATTAAAATATGGATGCATTGTCTTTACAGAGTTATTTGCGTAATTTTGAACCCCATTCCCATGATGAGGCCAGTATTGCAAGTGGTTCAGGTAGATCACATGTTCCATTCCCCACTTGTGTTTTCCACTGAATATATATAAGAATGATCATAATCATTGACAATACATGCTCGAACAATCTTTTTTTTTAATGCTCTAACAATCTTGTCCATGCTAGTCCACACGTTCTATATTTATGCATGCTCTAACAATTTTATTCTTCAGCTCCTTTCCATGATGATATGACAACGCCGCCTCCATCCAGGACAGTCACAAATGTCTTGCCGACTGCCATGTCAACAACACACAGCCTAAATGCACCAACTGTTGCACCATCTACTGGTACACAAATCCCTCTTTTTCTCTTTTTTGTTATGTGTTTAAGTGCTATGTGTTTACGATGTAGATCCCTTGATTGTGTTTGTGCCATGGGTGCTCTGCACCAATTTATTTCCCTTGAAGTATTATTTCTTGGAGGCATTTGATAATGGTTTTCATTTTTTGCAATAGGAGATGCAACAAGTCCCGATGCAACATCATTTCCTAGATGTTCCTGTGTTCCTAGTACGGGAACGGTGAAGGATTGCGTATTGATCATCAGCGACGATGAAGGCGTTCCCTTAAAAGTATCCAAACTTCCAGGTACTTTAAAGTTATTATTATTCTATAGTGATATAATAGTAATTTAGTTTTTGATCACTCTTCATCGACTAATGATCCCATGATTATTTTGTAGGGAATGATATTTTTTGGCGAAAACTTGGTGACGAGTGTTTGTGGATATTCGGGCCCACCATACGTACATGGTGGAACATCATATCCTAACTAAAACCCCAAACCACTATTTTGATTTCATATCATTGCTAGAATAGTTTTCCTTTTCATCAATTTCTTGAACTATATTAAAGGTAGCTTCTCTTCATTTATGAGTCTAACATGTTTTTTTTTACTTAAAAGGTGGAATAACCAAGATAAAAAGTTGAAGGATGATCTTGTACATAGTATGACCCAGCTTTTTGGACCTCGTGCATTCGAGAGAAACAAGCTCCTTGAAAGAGCTGGTTTATGTTTGAAGTATATTAGGGACCAGTACAGGAAATATTTAGAGGTTAACCCAAGGCACGAGCGTCCGCCCTGTGTTCTTGAGGCTGAGTGGCAGGGTTTGATTTTGGATGGAAAGTATAAAGCCAACATGAAAAAAGGAATTACGCCAGTAGAGAGTAGAGCAAGGTATGTGATACTTTTGAGAATGTAATTATGTACTAATTAACCTCTAAATTTTTCCTATACTGGTCTCTAACATATTTCAAACTTTTCATAGATTGCCTGACACATCAAAGGCAACAAAGGCAAGATTAGAAAAGCACGGGACACACAAGCTCGGCTCTGGTGGTTTTTCCAAACTTCAAGCACGAGTTGTAAGTATTAGTAAATGAAAACTTGTATCAATTTTTTTATATATTGCAAGGAAATTTTTTTTGATCAAACAATGCAAGTAAAATTCACCATACCAAGAAAAAATGTAGGGGTCAGAGTTCAATAGATGCCTCACAGAAGAGGACAAGAGAATTGGCTTCCAACAAGGCTATAGAGCCGTGGCTGAACGGCTACGAGCTGAAATCAGTGTGCAAGGTTCAAATAATGATGCATCTGAGCCACAGGTAAATAAGCTAAATGAAATTTATTTCAAATTGAATACTTTACCAATTAGTCTATTTGATGTTAAGTTCTAATATAAAGTGAGTATATCTGTTTTAAGAAAGCAATGATAACAATGTGTAGGATATTGGAATGCAGCCTGACAATCCTTCTACACAATCTATGCATAATGAAGGTTCGCATGATGTGCATCCTAGTGGTGGAGGTATACATTTGCTATTAAAATTTTTATATGTAATTACAATTGGTGTTTGGATTAATGTAACATTTTGTATAGCAACTGTAGAGGATCGAGGGGTCGGTGCTCATGAGCATGTTGAGGTTGAGTCTAGACAAAATGATGTGGCCAGATCAGGTAATTAAAGAGCGCCACAGTTATGTTCTTTAAAATAATTAAATACTTGTAACAATTATAATTAAATATTTTAAATTTAACTCTTTTATTTGTTATTGTAGAGGACCCCCCTTTGCAGCAGCATAGGAATTTGAGATCATCAAGAACAAAGAACAAAACAACTGATGAGGGGGGTATTGATGATAACACTGATGCTCCTCTTAGAGCTTACATAGAAAAAAAAATTAGAAAGAGAAAAAAGAAATGATTGTCATCTAAATACCTTAATTGATAATGACTGAATTTTATGTCTCAATGAATTTAATTATGTGCTAATGAATGTTCATGAATTATGTGTTTATTTTCATATTGATGAATGTTGTGTGTTAACAAATCTAATGTGTTAATGAATGTTATCATGTGATATTGATTGAATGTTACATTTTATTAATAATTGAAAGAATGAATGAATGTTAGATGTTAACGGGGAATGTAGAGTGATGTTAGGGGGAGGGGGGTGGGGCCAAATGAGCTTCCACCTTCACGTGGTTGGCCCTGTTTAGTAGAGAATATTAAACTATATTCTCGAAACAAAGTGAAGCTCAATAAGATACTAAATGAGTCAAAATGGTTATCAAGGTCCTCTATCCATAAGATACTTGTAGTCAAAATGGTTATTAATAAGATACTTGTAGTCAAAATGGTTATCTAGGTCCTCTATCCATTCCATAAGTTCTTCACCATTCAAACTTCCTCCATAACAAGGAATGTGCTCTAGGTTAGTCATGAAGCCTAGCATGGACTCTCTGTCAGATAGAGCCACTATTTCAGAGCCTTTTTTGTGCATTTCCTTCAAGCACTGTACAGTGTACGGATGTGAAAGGGAGGGCAGACCAGTGTGGAAGTTAGAGTATTTATATCTTATGCTTTGAGAGTTTATTTGGTAGATTCAAGACACCTTATATCAAAGTTATCCCTTTTTCTTATTTGTTGTTCTGTCAAACCCTCATTTTTTGGGTTATTGCATTCAAATGGCCTTAACTTGCAAATAAACCATAGGATATCCTCTGTTCTTTGTAAAATGCAAGTTAAGGGGGTTTATTTTCATATTTTAAAAGCTTTGGAATAGGATACTAAGCCAGAGAATTTCAAGAGCAAGCCCTAGGTCAAGAATCTCAATGTTCTTGACTAGGAGTTGATGGATTATGCAAGATCAGAGGGTAGCGGCAAGTAAAGGACCTCAAACCTTGTTGAATCTAGATCTTTAGAGCATGGTGGACATCTTCAAACTCTGATCTTGGTTTCATGCACCCATTTTCAATGCCTTGTTTTGGAACCCACACCCAAAGGCATGCATTAGGTCTGCGGACTCAATAAGGACATTGATATGCTGGAGTGGAGTCAAGGTCTGGGAGTTGGAGGATTGTTAGAACATCAAAAAGGGTACTCAAAAAACATATAAGTTCATAAGGTCCTTTGTCAAATTGAAGAGTTATTGCTGCAGAACAGGTTTTGGAGACCTACTAGAGTCACTAGGTCTATTTGGACCCGTTTGGACCATGACACACAGTAGCATCTACAGAGAAGAAGTTTGGTATGCAATGGTCTTGAAACCTCCTGAGAAATTCTTGGTATGCATTTGTGTGGTGCAAAAGCTTCGTTGAAAGAGAAAAAGAAGAAAAGAATAGAAATGATTTTTTTTCTTTTTATGTCATATACTGTAACCAGCTACTTATAACTTGCAAAAATTATTATAACCATTTGAAATTGAAACTTAGTTTAATGTGAAACTGAGAACTACTTTATTAAAGCTTTCTGTGATTTAGATTCAGACATCAAGAACATTGTTTGCCTAATATTGTGATTAATGTTTATTTATTAATATCTCATACTGACAAACAATTGATAATTGTAGGGAAAACGTCATTGGGGGTCTTTGAGGATCCACCAGAAGCCAAGGAGAAAATGTATTCAAATGCTAAAGATGGTGTAACAGTCCTTACAGCTGTTGAACCTTGCTGTGTAGATCATCTCCGATTCTCCAAGTTCAACAGTACTGTGGTATTCCTTTGGATACTTCTAATGGTAAATTTCAGACATCAAGTTCTTTTCGTATGAAACTACTACATTTGTAATCTGTAGTTTTAAACTTTTAGTTTATAAATGTTCATCAGCTTTAGTTCGTATGCTGCCATTTCAAGTATGATTAATGAAGTTACCTTTATCACAGGATGAAAGTGAGCAGTCAGCATACTGGTACGGAGCTGGCAGCATTGATACGGTGACTAGGGCATCGTTTAATGGTGGTATTGTGTTTTCCCGTATTTAGGGCATCGGCCTTTTGAAGCATTGCCTTCATCTTTCTTAAGTCTGAGTTTTAAGTTTGTTTATCTCTCTCGGCGCTGTTGAAAATACAAATGACAACGTTCTTGTTTGTTTTGCCCTTATATCCCGATGTGATTTCGCGGAGGGTTACGGCGCTGTTGAAAACACAAATGAAAACACAAATCCCTTGTGTAATTGCCACTTGAAGGAGGACAGTCACTGTAAAGACAACATGATAATGTACACTTACAGCCCGTGTACATTATCATTGTGTCTTTAGAGTGACTATCCTCATTTGTTGAAGAAGAAAAGCATTAATGTGGCTGAATAGCAATACATTCAAGTGGCAATCACACAAGGGACAGTCACTGTGAGATGTCCTCATTTGTGACTATCCTTATAGTGAGTGTACATTATCATGTTGTCTTTAGAGTGACTGTCCTCATTTGTTGAAGAAGAAAAGCATTAATGTGGTTCAATAGCAATACATTCAAGTGGCAATTACACAAGGGACAATCGATCACTGTGAGATGTCCTCATGTGTGACTATCCTTGTCACAAATGACTATCCTTGTAAAGAAAACATGATAATGTACACATACAATGAGTGTACATTATCATGTTGTCTTTACAGTGGCTGCCCTCATGTTGTATATTCTTCTCTGTAGATGCTACTATGTGCTAGGGAACTTCTTAGAACTGTTGGTATATTCTTACAACTTGTTACACCTGGGATATTCTTCTCTGTAGATGCTATTGTGTGCCGTGGTCCAAACAGGCCCATAAATGTGGTTGAATAGCAATACATTCAAGTGGCAATTACACAAGGGACAGTCACTGTGAGATGTCCTCATGTGTGACTGTCCTTGTCACAAATGAGGACATCTCACAGTGACTGTCCCTTGTGTAATTGCCACTTGAAGGAAAAAAGCATTAATGTGGTTCAATAGCAATGTATTCAAGTGGCAATTACACAAGGGATAATCACTTTGAGATTTCCTCATTTGTGACTATCCTTACAGTGAGTGTACATTATCATGTTGTCTTTACAGTGACTGTCCTCATTTGTTGAAGGAGAAAAGCATTAATGTGGTTCAATAGTGATGCAGAGTAGTCAGGGCTTTTAGAATATACAAATATACATCCTTAACTCTCATTCCACCAAGGAAGAAGGAATTCCAATGGTTGAAACGTGAGTTAAGGTCTTTACATCAGTCAAACCCTGAAAATGAGGGTTTGTAAACAATGCACAGAAAATTTGAAATAACTTAGATATAAAACAAAGAGAATCAATCAAACCAACTTCCAAAGCATCAGATGTCACTATTACAACTTCCAGGCAAATTTTATCATCCAACCACCATCCGTACAGCCGTACAGAGTTCGTTTTTCACCAGAAATGCACTAAAACAGGGTTATTTTTATTTTTTATGAAAGAAAAATGATTACAATACTAGTTCTCTGTCTGTCTTCGACCATTTGAAGCCTAAAATAGGCTCTCCAAACGTTGGTTCAACCATCTAGGTGGTTAGAACAGTTTATCCAACAAATGTCAACTTTGCTAAGCAACTTTTAAAGTTGCATTACAACTTTGCAAACAACTTTGCCGAGAAGGTTAAAAATGTGTTGTGAAACTTTAGGAACCTTATTAAAGTTATTTTGGACCTTCAAAATTCTTAACAACATCTAAAAGACACCTAATAAACACTTACTATGCTCATTTCATCCAAGGACTCAAAAGATGCCCAAGGTTTATAAGTCACCAAGGGGTCTTGTGTCCAACAAGTGGATGTTTATAAGGAGATAAAATCAATCCTTAATATTTATTACAAACCAAGAAAACATCTAAAACTCCTATTCTAATTTATTGTCATTCAAAAAGACTCTGATTTGTCATTCAAAAAGACTCTGATTTGTCAATCAAAAGGACCTTTCACCAGTCAATCCTTCAAAGCTGCAAGGTGAAAATCTTATGTTCCAATTGATAGGATTTGACTCCTTGGCTTCATGGCAACTTCCTTCAATCATGGTGTCTTTGGCTTGCATTAGGGATGCCCCTGCATCAAATAGCAATGCATTCAAGTGGCAATTACACAAGGGACAGTACATGCCCATTAAAGTTGGTGTTTTGTTATCCAGCATGACAATGGAGACAACATACTCTGTGTCAATTTTACTGATCAAATTTCCCTCCGCCAGGCAAAGCAACAATCTGGGTATGATAAGGTGAAATTTTGTAGTCCTTTTGGGTATGATAACAGTTCCAGTTTCCAATAAGATGGTTCATTTTTATAATCTAGCTTCAATTTCTCTTGTGAAAATCTTTTTTTCATTTTATGGGTGGTAAAATATAATTATTATGCTAGAGGTGTGTACTTATGGATGATAATGAAACAAAATGATAAGATTTAAGACTCTTGTTTTTTTTTTAAATAGCAATTTAAGTTTCCTTCTATTATAAATTACTGTTTTTCTATTTTTTAATGTATCTTTCCAAATCTTTTATATCAATTTTATTTATGAAATATAAATATATTAATAATGTTTTAGTGTTTTTAGGATTAGTTTATATCAATTCTATGTATCATCATTCATCATTCAATTGTCAGTATTATTAATTTAGACTGTGCAATTGTAGAACTACTCGAATATGGGTTGGATGGATACTCAAGCAGGGGAACCCTCCTCAAATATCTCAAGCAGTGAACTTGGAAAAATGTGTCCTGAAGGAACCCTTTCCATCAGAGAGATAAAAGTACAAACAAGTAAAAGAAGCAGGCTCTGCAAATATGTTTTTGAGAAGAAAAATGATAGATTATTCGAGTATGGTTCATGAGGTATATCTAAAAAGACATTTTTTTTCTTATTATAATAAAAGAGGAAGTTGTGAATGTCAAAGTTGAGTGAAACAAAAATTATTTTCATCAAATTTTATTAGGCTTGCTTTTGGGAATAGTTTCTTACAATATTGCTATTAAGATTTTTATTGTGTAGTTTTTAGATTAGGTTTATAAAATTATATTTCATGAGTAGTGATTCATATTAATCAATTAACGATACTTTTGGAAGGTATTTTCAATGTGTCAAATTTTGATATTTTTACAAGAATTAGATTGTGTAATTTTTTTAATTAAAGTCATTGACTCATATTTCATAAATAATAGTTCTCATGAATCCATCTCTTATAAGATTGAATAGTCTATTTAGGAAGTATTTCTGATAGTATGTCAAATTATGATATTACTATTACCATTAGATTGCATGGCTTTGAAGTCAACCTCGTTGACCCATATTCTTCTCTGTAGATGCTACTATGTGCTAGGGAACTTCTTAGAACTGTTGGTATATTCTTACAACTTGTTACACCTGGGATATTCTTGTCTGTAGATGCTACTATGTGCCGCGGTCCAAACGGGCCCATAAATGTGGTTGAATAGCAATACATTCAAGTGGCAATTACACAAGGGACAGTCACTGTGAGATGTCCTCATGTGTGACTGTCCTTGTCACAAATGAGGACATCTCACAGTGACTGTCCCTTGTGTAATTTCCACTTGAATGAGGACAGTCACTGTAAAGACAACATGATAATGTACACTTACAGCCTGTGTACATTATCATGTTGTCTTTAGAGTGACTATCCTCATTTGTTGAAGAAGAAAAGCATTAATGTGGCTGAATAGCAATACATTCAAGTGGCAATCACACAAGGGACAGTCACTGTGAGATGTCCTCATTTGTGACTGTCCTTACAGTGAGTGTACATTATCATGTTGTCTTTAGAGTGACTGTCCTCATTTGTTGAAGAAGAAAAGCATTAATGTGGTTCAATAGCAATACATTCAAGTGGCAATTACACAAGGGACAATCGATCGCTGTGAGATGTCCTCATGTGTGACTATCCTTGTCACAAATAAGGACATCTCACAATGACTGTCCCTTGTGTAATTCAAGTGGCAATTACACAAGGGACAGTCACTGTGAGATGTCCTCATTTGTGACTGTCCTTACAATGAGTGTACATTATCATGTTGTCTTTAGAGTGACTGTCCTCATTTGTTGAAGAAGAAAAGCATTAATGTGGTTCAATAGCAATACATTCAAGTGGCAATTACACAAGGGACAATCGATCACTGTGAGATGTCCTCATGTGTGACTATCCTTGTCACAAATGAGGACATCTCACAATGACTGTCCCTTCTGTAATTGCCACTTGAATGAGGACAGTCACTATAAAGACAACATGATAATGTACACATACAATGAGTGTACATTATCATGTTGTCTTTACAGTGGCTGCCCTCATGTTGTATATTCTTCTCTGTAGATGCTACTATGTGCTAGGGAACTTCTTAGAACTGTTGGTATATTCTTACAACTTGTTACACCTGGGATATTCTTCTCTGTAGATGCTACTGTGTGTCGTGGTCCAAACGGGCCCATAAATGTGGTTGAATAGCAATACATTCAAGTGGCAATTACACAAGGGACAGTCACTGTGAGATGTCCTCATGTGTGACTGTCCTTGTCACAAATGAGGACATCTCACAGTGACTGTCCCTTGTGTAATTAAGTATTGTGGGGAAGCATTCTAAATAACCAAAGCCGCTAACAATAAATTCAACATAGATATGTCCTCATTTCTGGGTATTTTAGCTCTCTAACAGCTGAATACCAGATTAAATAATAATGACAAAAGAAAAATAAACCCAACGTACTCAGAAATTGTAGCTGTGATTTTGTGGAGGGAATCTCTCTTGGCGCTATTGAAAACACAAATGACAACCCGCTTGATTTCGCGGAGGGAATCTCTCTCGGTGCTGTTCAAAACACAAATGACAACCCACTTTGTTCAAAACACAAATGATAACCCGCTTGATTTCGCGGAGGGAATCTCTCTCGGTGCTGTTGAAAACACAAATGACAACGTTCCTTTTTTTTTTTGCACTTATATCCCGACCAACATAAGGTCCATTTGTAATACAACATGATAATGTACACTTACAGTGAGTGTACATTATCATGTTGTCCTTAGAGTGACTATCCTCATTTGTTGAAGAAGAAAAGCATTAATGTGGCTGAATAGCAATACATTCAAGTGGCAATTACACAAGGGACAGTCACTATGAGATGTCCTCATTTGTGACTGTCCTTACAGTGAGTGTACATTATCATGGTGTCTTTAGAGTGACTGTCCTCATTTGTTGAAGAAGAAAAGCATTAATGTGGTTGAATAGCAATACATTCAAGTGGCAATTACACAAGGGACAATCACTATGAGATGTCCTCATGTGTGACTGTCCTTGTCACAAATGAGGACATCTCACAATGACTGTCCCTTGTGTAATTCAAGTGGCAATTACACAAGGGACAGTCACTGTGAGATGTCCTCATTTGTGACTGTCCTTACAGTGAGTGTACATTATCATGTTGTCTTTAGAGTGACTGTCCTCATTTGTTGAAGAAGAAAAGCATTAATGTGGTTCAATAGCAATACATTCAAGTGGCAATTACACAAGGGACAATCGATCACTGTGAGATGTCCTCATGTGTGACTATCCTTGTCACAAATGAGGACATCTCACAATGACTGTCCCTTCTGTAATTGCCACTTGAATGAGGACAGTCACTGTAAAGACAACATGATAATGTACACATACAATGAGTGTACATTATCATGTTGTCTTTACAGTGGCTGCCCTCATGTTGTATATTCTTCTCTGTAGATGCTACTATGTGCTAGGGAACTTCTTAGAACTGTTGGTATATTCTTACAACTTGTTACACCTGGGATATTCTTCTCTATAGATGCTACTGTGTGCTGGGGTCCAAACGGGCCCATAAATGTGGTTGAATAGCAATACATTCAAGTGGCAATTACACAAGGGACAGTCACTGTGAGATGTCCTCATGTGTGACTATCCTTGTCACAAATGAGGACATCTCACAGTGACTGTCCCTTGTGTAATTGCCACTTGAATGAGGACAGTCACTGTAAAGACAACATGATAATGTACACAAGTACCGTGAAGGTAGTTGCAAGTTACGGCTGTTTCATTGCATACCCGAAACAATGAAGATGTTACTGTCCACAAAACGTTTGTGCTTGAAAGATGAACAAATAAAATTAAACTTCTAAATAACCAGAGCCGCTAACAATAAATTCAACACAGATATGTCCTCATTTCTGGGTATTTTAGCTCTGTAACAGCTGAATACCAGATTACATAATAATGACAAAAGAAAAATAAACCCAACGTACTCAGAAATTGTAGCTGTGATTTCGCGGAGGGAATCTCTCTCGGCACTGTTGAAAATACAAATGACAACGTTTCTCTACATTATCATGTTGCCTTTACAGTGACTGTCCCTTGTGTAATTGCCACTTGAAGGAGGACAGTCACTGTAAAGACAACATGATAATCTACACTTACAGCCCGTGTACATTATCATGTTGTCTTTAGAGTGACTATCCTCATTTGTTGAAGAAGAAAAGCATTAATGTGGCTGAATAGCAATACATTCAAGTGGCAATCACACAAGGGACAGTCACTGTGAGATGTCCTCATTTGTGACTGTCCTTACAGTGAGTGTACATTATCATGTTGTCTTTAGAGTGACTATCCTCATTTGTTGAAGAAGAAAAGCATTAATATGGTTCAATAGCAATACATTCAAGTGGCAATTACACAAGGGACAATCGATCACTGTGAGATGTCCTCATGTGTGACTATCCTTGTCACAAATGAGGACATCTCACAATGACTGTCCCTTGTGTAATTCAAGTGGCAATTACACAAGGGACAGTCACTGTGAGATGTCCTCATTTGTGACTGTCCTTACAATGAGTGTACATTATCATGTTGTCTTTAGAGTGACTGTCCTCATTTGTTGAAGAAGAAAAGCATTAATGTGGTTCAATAGCAATACATTCAAGTGGCAATTACACAAGGGACAATCAATCACTGTGAGATGTCCTCATGTGTGACTATCCTTGTCACAAATGAGGACATCTCACAATGACTGTCCCTTGTGTAATTCAAGTGGCAATTACACAAGGGACAGTCACTGTGAGATGTCCTCATTTGTGACTGTCCTTACAATGAGTGTACATTATCATGTTGTCTTTAGAGTGACTGTCCTCATTTGTTGAAGAAGAAAAGCATTAATGTGGTTCAATAGCAATACATTCAAGTGGCAATTACACAAGGGACAATTGATCACTGTGAGATGTCCTCATGTGTGACTATCCTTGTCACAAATGAGGACATCTCACAATGACTGTCCCTTCTGTAATTGCCACTTGAATGAGGACAGTCACTGTAAAGACAACATGATAATGTACACATACAATGAGTGTACATTATCATGTTGTCTTTACAGTGGCTGCCCTCATGTTGTATATTCTTCTCTGTAGATGCTACTATGTGCTAGGGAACTTCTTAGAACTGTTGGTATATTCTTACAACTTGTTACACCTGGGATATTCTTCTCTGTAGATGCTACTATGTGCTGGGGTCCAAACGGGCCCATAAATGTGGTTGAATAGCAATACATTCAAGTGGCAATTACACAAGGGACAGTCACTATGAGATGTCCTTGTGTGACTGTCCTTGTCACAAATGAGGACATCTCACAGTGACTGTCCCTTGTGTAATTGCCACTTGAATGAGGACAGTCACTGTAAAGACAACATGATAATGTACACAAGTACCGTGAAGGTAGTTGCAAGTTACGGCTGTTTCATTGCATACCCGAAACAATGAAGATGTTACTGTCCATAAAATGTTTGTGCTTGAAAGATGAACAAATAAAATTAAACTTCTAAATAACCAGAGCCGCTAACAATAAATTCAACACAGATATGTCCTCATTTCTGGGTATTTTAGCTCTGTAACAGCTGAATACCAGATTACATAATAATGGCAAAAGAAAAATAAACCCAACGTACTCAGAAATTGTAGCTGTGATTTCGCGGAGGGAATCTCTCTCGGCACTGTTGAAAATACAAATGACAACGTTTCTCTACATTATCATGTTGCCTTTACAGTGACTGTCCCTTGTGTAATTGCCACTTGAAGGAGGACAGTCACTGTAAAGACAACATGATAATGTACACTTACAGCCCGTGTACATTATCATGTTGTCTTTAGAGTGACTATCCTCATTTGTTGAAGAAGAAAAGCATTAATGTGGCTGAATAGCAATACATTCAAGTGGAAATTACACAAGGGACAGTCACTGTGAGATGTCGTCATTTGTGACTATCCTTACAGTGAGTGTACATTATCATGTTGTCTTTAAAGTGACTGTCCTCATTTGTTGAAGGAAAAAAGCATTAATGTGGTTCATTAGCAATGTATTCCCAGCATCTGTACCTGCATCTCTCTTATATACTACAAGTTACTTGCCATCAAAAATTGCAGTTCCCTCACGTGACATTGATGGTGAAGTGTTCTTTTCAAAACCATCATCTGTGGTTACCAATGCTCCTGTTTTAGGCAATAAGTTTGTTGCATTCCATGAGCCATTGGTCAAGTTTCTTCTACGAGCTTCTGATGCCTCAAAATCTAAGCAGCGCCTACGCATGCCTCGTTGTGGTTGATTATCATTCTGTACATGAATTATAATGAGTAATCAGTTTTGGGCCTTGGAATCTTGTATGTAACATGCACAGGCATTTCATGGCTAAATGAATCTATTTAAAAGCATCAACTTTTCTTACATGATGCTGGATACATAAGTAGAACAAGCGTATATCAAATTGGAAGCAATCAGAACTCCACAATGACATATTATTTAGAGTACTCTTTAGTTTAAGTAATAATGCATATATTGACACTGTAAAGACAACATGATAATGTACACTCACTGTAAAGACAACATGATAATGTACACTCACTGTAAGGACAGTCACAAATGAGGACATCTCACAGTGACTGTCCCTAGTGTAATTGCCACTTGAATGTATTGCTATTCAGCCACATTAATGCTTTTCTTCTTCAACAAATGAGGATAGTCACTGTAAAGACAACATGATAATGTACACTCACTGTGAGTGTACATTATCATGTTGTCTTTACAGTGACTATCCTCATTTGTTGAAGAAGAAAAGCATTAATGTGGCTGAATAGCAATACATTCAAGTGGCAATTACACTAGGGACAATCACTGTGAGATGTCCTCATTTGTGACTGTCCTTACAGTGAGTGTACATTATCATGTTGTCTTTACAGTGGCTGTCCTCATTTGTTGAAAGAAAAAAGCATTAATGTGGTTCATTAGCAATGTATTAAATTAATTTATTTTTTTTAATCCACCCACGGGCGTCGCAATTGCGACGGAAACCCGTCGCAATGCGATGCAGGCGCCCGTCGCAATTGCTTGGGAGGTCCGTCGCGATTGCGACGGCCCTCCGAAGCCATGCGACGGGGGGGCGACGACCATGCCGCTTCTTAAATCTTAGTCACATTGCGACGGATATGTGTCGCAATTGCGACGGCTACCCATAGACGTCGCAAGTTGCGACTAAAAAATAGCGACGTCTATGGGTGTTGCTATTGCGACACATAGCTGTCGCAATTGCGACACATAGCCATCGCAAAATGACCCCAAATGTATTAGTGAAATAGATGTTGATATTGACACAACACAAGAGCCTATTCACATCTCTTACCTCAAGTAGCCAGAAGACCAAACATATGCTAAAGATTTCTTATTTTCTCCACAAATATAATGAAAGATATTCTTGAGATGTTGAAGTGTTGGGGAGGCTAGGATAGACTAGCTCAGCCTATGCCCTTATCCACTCAAGGATCTAAGTGTCCTTCTGACACCCTGATGGTCTATAGGATTCCTTATCCCTCCAAGGATCCCCTGACCTGCCTAACCAACCCACCAAGTTCAACTACCACATCTATCCACATTACAAGCTTTGCACTCTAGCTTCCATCCCTTAGCTCATAAGGGTCTATTAGGCTTCCAATTCTTTCCCAAGCTCCAACAGTGAATATTATGAGTTCCAAGATCTTTTTAGGGCTATTGACACCTTTCCATCACATTGGCAAGGTTTAGAGATCACCCAATTTAGGAGTTGCTTTGTATTTTAGGGCTACAAGGAGGAGGCCTAATTAGCCCTCCTTCCGGTTTCATAGGGATTTTGAGGCCCTTTCTTTAAAGAATCATCAACCCTTTCCTAAAGGACATTTTCTTCTAATGACCCAACCTCAAGGATTTTTGAGGTCTCAGGCTCTCAGCAGGCCATACAATGCCTTTGCTAATTTTGAGGGTTTCAAGGGTTTGGGGAACTCTTCTCTGTTCCAGTCTTCAAGAGTGCCTTTCAAAAGCTCTTCAAACCTTCTCCTCCATAGTACCTCACCTTATAACACTCCTGTACACCTCCTCAAAAGGATTGATCTTGAAACTCATCCTTGTTCTCTTGGGAACACTTTGATTGATGATCACTCCTAGCCAGACTATGACTGGTTTGCCTAGGGCTTCCACAAACAAATGCTTGTCTTCATTCTTTAGGGCCCTGCATTATTGTACAAGCTTATTAGGGTCTATACTTTTAGAATCCTCAGTTCCATGGTGTTCCCATGGTGGAAACCAAAGTTACAGCCCTACTATTCCATACCTCTCCAAACTGGCAGAGAATGGTCTAAACCAAAAGAAATAAACAATTGCTACTACAACACACAATGAAGTGAATCTAACACACACAAAATGAAGATCTAAACACACAAATAAATATGCACAACAAGGATTCACACAAATTTGTTTGTATTCACAGGTAATCAGTCCATTAACAATGACTATTACTCTCAAAACACCAATAGTTTGGTCTTTTCATACTGTACCTCACACAAAATGACTTCCACCCTTGAAATTAGGGTTATTTACGCTATATATGACCTTCTCCTTAGGGTGAGTGCTTGAGTTAGGGATTTTAGCCACTTTTACAAGTTTAGCAACTTCAAAGCAAAAATTGTTAAGCAACTTTTGTGAGCAACTTTTGTTGTTTTAGCAACTTTTCTCTCCTAGTCTTAAATCACTATTTTACTCATTCCTAAAGCACTCACATGTGCTCAACCTCAACCAAGTCTAGCCTAAGACTTCAAACCTCCTATCCAAGCACTGATTCCAAGTTGACAACATCCCTTGAATCAGTGTGCCAAACAAATTAGAAAGACCAGTGAACTTCTAAGACTTAGACAATGCCTAGACACAACAAAAATGAGCCAAACTTCTTATTAACTCTTATTGTAATTACATAGCTTTATCTCTGAAGATAAACACAGCAAAAATGTGATGGTGAGGGCCCTCATAAGGGTGCTCCTGCACCATACTCCCCCTCAGCACAAGCTAAGGCACTTTGGGATCTAAAAGAGCTAGATCAACTCCAAAAATTTTAAACTATCCTTCCTCAATCCAGGTAGCTTCAAATTTAGGCTGACCCATCCACTTGATCAAATGCTCCATGTAGACTTTATGTCTAGTTGTTTTCTTCACCCTAGATTCTAAGATCTTCTCTGCTTTAGCTGGCTCCTTCTTGGGCATTGCATTGGTGTCCATAGCTTGTAGTACCTTTGGTGGAGCTATACCTTACTGACTGATATCACCTTTAAATCTGATCAGGTCTACAACATTAAACACCGGTGAGATGGCTAAGTCTAATGGCAAGTCCACTTTGTCGGCATTCTCTCCATATTTTGCTAAAATCTTGCATGGACCTACTGTCCTCATTTGCAGTTTAGTGGGCATGCCCTTTTTTATTCTTGCCTTGTTAAGATGGACCATGACATAGTCCCCAATCTGAAACTATACTTCTTTCCTCTTTTCATCCACTTTAGCTTTGAGTTTATGAGTAGACTCCAAAATAGTCTTCTTCACCTGCTCTTGCACCTCCTTGATAGTTTGAGTGAAATCTTTAGCTTGTCCACTCTTCAACTCCATGGAACCTAAGTCTCTCAACTCACACACTCCTCTAGGTTGTCTTCCATACACTATCTCAAAAGGACTTCTTTTTGTGGTCCTATTTACACTTTCATTGTAAGAATATTTAGCCTGAGATATCACAAGATCCAAAGTCTGCCCATACTCTTTTGTCAAACACCTGAGCAAGTTCCCAAGCACCCTATTGATGACCTTAGTTTGACCATTAGTTTGAGGATGGTATGTTGAACTGAAAGAGAGATTAGTTCCCAACCTTTTCCATAAGGTTTGCCAAAAATGGCCCACGAACTTGCTATCCCTATCTGACACAATTCTCAAAGGGAGTCCATGAATCCTAACCATCTCTTTGAAGAAGAGATGTGCTACATAGCTTGCATCATGAGTAGTTTTACATGGAATGAAATGACTCATTTTAGAAAACCAATCTACTACAACATATATGCTATCCATACCTGATTTGGTTTTAGGGAGTCCAACCATAAAGTCCATACTTACACACTCCCAAGGCCTATTTGGAATTGGTAGACGTTGATAGAGTCCTACATTGCTTGAACCTCCTTTAGCTCTCTGACATACTCCACATTGCTCTACATACCTCACGACATCCCTTGCTAGCTTAGGCCAAAAGTAGTATCTCTGTACTAACTCCAATATTTTTTTTATGCCAAAATGTCCACTTAGGCTGTCATTATGCTTCTCTTGAATTATATTTTCCCTCATTATCCTCTAGGTACACAAAGCTAATTACCTTTGAACAACAATCCATTTTGAAGGGCATAATCTGCAAACTCACATGAAAATGGTTCTCAAACTCTAGGAACATCTTATAGGCTTGTGAGAAGTCTTCATCTTCCTCATATAAGTCTTTAAAACCTACTATTCCAATGCTTTGCAGCTGTACCTCTTGGACAGTCAATAACTTCCTACTCAAGGCATCTCCTACCTTGTTGAGCTACCCTTTCTTATGCTTGATTGTGAAGGTAAAGGATTGGAGATACTCCATCCACTTCAAGTGCCTATTACTAAGCTTCTCCTAAGTTTTTATGTAGCTTAAAGCTTGATTATCAGTAAAGACAAAAAATTCTTTTGGAAAAAGGTAATGCCTCCACTTCTTGAGAGATTATACCAATGCATACAACTCCAAGTCATAAGTTGAATACTTCTTCTTTGCCTCATTGAGTTTTTCACTAAAGAATGCCATAGGCCTTCCTTCTTGACTCAATACACCCCCTACTACTACACCACTTGCATCACATTCAATGGTGAACAACTTGTCAAAAGTAGGTAAGCGTAGAATTGGTTTGGTAGCTACCTCTTGCTTCAATGTTTGAAATGCTTTCTCAGCTGCCTTAGTCCATTTGAACTTTGTTTTCAATCCTCCTTTGATGGTGTCAAGCACTGGTGCACATATCCCACTGAAGTTCCTCACAAAATTTCTATAAAATTGTGCCAGGCCATGAAAACTTCTAACTTCAGTCCCTGTTTTAGGGGCAGGCCAATTCAAGATTGCCTCCACCTTGCTTGGGTCCATTTTCAGAGTACCCTTGGACACCACAAATCCTAAGTAAACTAGCTCTTGCTACATGAACTCACACTTTTCCAGGTTGATGGCTAACTTCTCTTCATGTAGCTTCTTCATAACCAACCTTAAGTGCTCAAGATGCTCTGCTTTTGTTTTGCTATAGATGAGTATATCATCTAGATACACCACTACAAATCTACCTGTGAAGTCCTTCAAGACCTGATTCATTAACCTCATGAAGGTACTTGGGGCATTGGTAAGCCCAAATGGCATTACAAGCCATTCATACAATCCATCTATGGTTTTAAAAGCGGTCTTCCACTCATCACCTTCCTTAATTTTGATTTGGTGATAACCACTCTTCAAATCCAACTTAGTGAAATACATAGCACCTCCTAAGCAATCCATCAAATCTTCTATTCTTGGAATTGGGAACCTATACCTGATAGTGATCTTGTTGATAGCTCTTGAATCTATGCAAAGTCTCCATTTTCCTCCTTTCTTGGATGCTAAGACCACTGGGACTGCACATGGACTAATACTCTTCTTGATCAACCCTTGATCCAATAACTCTTGCACTTGTCTTACCACTTCCTTATTCTGGTCTGGGGTAAGCTTGTAGACTGCTTTGTTAGGTAGAGATGCACCAGGTACAAATTCAATTTGATGACTTATAGCTCTTCTTGGAGGTAAAGTGGTAGGGTTTCCATCACTCACTATATCTCTGAATTCTTTTAGCATTTGTTTCACTTCCAATGGTGTTTCATCTTGCAACTTCTTGTCTTCTTCCTTTGGCTTCACCATGATAGTACATCCTATGGTCTCCTCATCATGTAGTGCATGTATAAACTCCTTACCACTACTAAGAAACACACTAGGTGTTCTAGAAGAAGTACCTTCTTCATTCTCAGTTATGGACTAAATTTTGAATGTTTTTCCATCTTTCTTGAAAGAAATGGAGTTCTCTTCTCCATCATAGATCACCTTCCTATCAAATTGCCATGGTCTTCCCAATAGAAGATGGCATGCATCCATGGGTAAGACATCACAAATAATTTTGTCTTTATAGCCTCCAATAGAAAACTCCACCCATGTCTGCTCATTAACTAGCACACTTTGCTCCTAGTTCAACCAAGTCACCTTGTAGGGGTTTGCATGGGGAACCTTTGTAAGTTTTATCTTCTTTGTTTCTTCCTCTGCTATAATGTTATCAGTAGACCCTAAATCTACTATAACCTTGCATACTTTTCCTTGTATCTTGCATCTAACTCTAAAAAGAGCTCTCCTCTACTTGGGTTCACCTTGATTAGGCTTCCTTATAAGTACCCTTCTGAACATTAGGTTCTCACCCATTTCTGATTCTAACTTGCTGACTTCATTAGTGCATGAGCTATTACTATATTCTTGGGTATAGGCTACCCTCTTCTTATTATTTGAGGCTGATGGTTTATCAAGACACCTATAGGCAGGGTGTCCAAGTTGTCCACACTGATAGCACTTCATGGTGGAAAAGTAGGAGCTTCTTCTTCCTGCTCCTCTTCCTCTATTTCCTTGAGAACCTCTTCCTCTACCATAAGATCCTCTTGTACTGATTTCTAAGCTTTGTTCCAAGAGTCTGCTCTCCCCTTGGCTTCTTGATTCACCACCTCTACTAGAACCTCCTCTTCGACCCCCTCTAGAGTCTCTACCTCTTCCCCTATTCTTGGAGTTAGGTTCTTTCTTTCTTCTTTGTTTATCTTCAAGATTTTGTGCCATATGCTGACATCCAAGTACTATGGTGGGAGTGAACAAACTCATCTCCTCAGCTATTCTCCATTTCAAGCCACTTAGGTACCTTACCACTTTGACACTTTCTTCTTCTTTGATCTTGGATCTCAAGCTCAACTTGTGGAACTCTTTAGTGTAGGTGGCTACATCCATCTCCTTCTGTCCAAGATTCAATCTATTCCTATGTTGCTGGATTTCATAATTAGTAGGTAGGTATGCTTCCTTTACTTTGTTAGCCATTTCTTTCCAATTAGAGATTGGGTTCTTTCCCTCTTTCTCCCTTTCATCTTTCAAGTAGTTCCACCAGGTTAAAGCTTTTCCTCTCAACCTAGATTTGGCCACTTTGACCTTCTGTGCCTCTAAGATCTCTTCACATTCAAAGTGATTCTCCATGCCTTCAATCCATTGCATCACAAGCTCTATATCCATCTTGCCAGTCAATAATGGGACACCTTCAAGTGCCTTGCCAGTGATAGCCTTTAGGGCTTTAAGAAATTGCTCATCTTGAGTTGGAGGATCAGGTGTAGGTACATCATCATCAATGGTCTTCTCTTTCTCCTTGGCATCCTGCTCCTCCATCCTATCTTTCTCCTTATCTTCCTTTGCTTGGACATCATCCAAGAGTTGCTCCATTTGCATCAATCTTTCTTGCAGGAGTCTATTGGCTTCCTCCTGATCTTCCACCTTCTTAGCAAGCTCAGCATTGGTCACCATTTTCTTCTTTTGAGATGATCCAATTGACTCTTCTGATGGTTGAAACATCCACCTTTCACTTCCCAAGCCTTAAAAGGCTCTGATACCAATCTATTAGGCTAAGCTAGTCTATCCTAGCCTCCCCAACATGAAGGAGATAGGGGAATAAGTACTGATAGAAGACATTATAGAAGGAGACCCCGATCATGAAGCAAAGGATGATGAAAATGCAATTTCTCATACCGAGAACCAAGAAGAATCCCAACATACTGAGGTAGCTAGAGGACAAATAATAGGTGATTTACCTACTCTTGTACAAAAAATTGATATAGTTTTCAAGAAATAAACTAAAATGGTACAAGATAATAAAGAAACCAAGACATAAGGGAATATATCACCCAAGTAAGTAGAGACTATAGTTGAAGACATGGCTGATGAAGCAGGAAAAGACACTGAGCATTTTGGTGAATATAAAAAGGATGGAGAGAACACTGAGTCCACTAATTTTGAGATAAATAATCAAGGAGATGCAAATGCAGATAAAGTGGATTATTCTACTATAGGAACAAGGCCAAAATCCCTAGGACCTCAAACTGGGGGAATTACTATGGGGCACAAAAAGAAAGAAGATGTATCTACCAAGCAACCAAAGATAAATTTGGAGTAAAAGGCTTTAGTTTCATATAGTGAATCACCTACATCAAGAATGCAAGAAAAGAAGAAAAGGAAGAAACATGGAGGTAAAGGTTTGGTCACGCTAGATGAAATCATTGAAATGCCTACTTGTGACCTACGGACATTGGAACCTAAAGCTCTTAGAAGATATGGAGATCTATGCACCAGAAAAGAAGCTCAAGAGAAGATGAGGCAAGAAAGTAAGAATAAATAGGTGCTAAAAGATGTCAAAGAAATTTTGATGCAAGTTTTCCCCCATGTCAATGTTGATGAGACTACACCTATCATTGACCAACTTTCTATATTAACCAAGAATATCAATGCACCTACCACTAATGCAGAAAATAAAATCAAAGAAAGAGCTGAGAAGAAGATATAGTACAAGGTCACTAAGAAGATCATCCCAGAAGTGGGAATACACAAAGTAAAACTTTCTGAAATAATAACCGAAATAGAAGGTATAATTCAAAAGATCTTTATTGTTTTGTATAAATTGTGCACTTTAGATTCTTTTACTATAGAAATTAGTCAAAAATTGAATAAATCAGATGAAGATTTGTAGGAGAGTAAAGAGAGTTTAATAACCAAACCCCATAAATTTAAATTGTATTATTAAAAGGTAAAACATATTCAGGGGTTGACACATGATTTAAGGAAAGAAGAGGAGCGAATAAGAGAGAAAATAACTAAGCTACAAGATGAGTTATTACCCCATATTGAGGTGATGCAGAAGCATGTAAAGAAGGAAAAAGAGTTAATTACCACCCCCAAGATGTCAGTAGTTGATCACATTTTTGACATGCATGCACAGGTAGGCCTAGGAAAAATTGCACTAGAAATTCTCAAAGAGGAATGGGAAAACCTCATGGCCAACCTTCAAAAAACCCACAAGAACATTTTTTATCATCTGTAAGTACATATTTTTGGCATTATTATCAAAAAAGGGGGAAAACTATGTATAGTATGTATTTTACCGAGAGTATATTGAGAGGGGGAGTCTACAAGTTTTGAAGCTTATAAGTTTTTGAAAAAGATTTTAAAAAATGGCATACATATGTGTTTTGTTCACTAATGCCAAATGGGGAGAATGTTACACATAATTTGCATTAAGATTTGTCATTAGTGTCACACATATATTTGGTAAAACAAATAAAATAGACAAGTCGATCAAAGTATAAGTATAGTAACTGATTAGAGCATAAGAAGTAAGACAAGTCAACTAAGCACAAACTTGACTGAGCATCAACACCGAGCTACATGATTACCAAGGACACCAAGTACAATTATAACTGAGTATACATGTTTACCAAACATCAGTATTTTACCGAGGAAGAGATACAATATTTACCGAGCAATACAGGATTCACATAGAAGTTTGTAATGACACTGAAAACAAGGAAAATGCTTTTAACCGATCTAGAAAATGGTTTACATAAATTGAGGTAAAGATTTAGTGGAGATATCATATTGATTGGTGATGATCCCTATGAAATTTTGAATTAGGTTATTCATATGGATCGTTGGTCAAATGTTTTCTAGATGATTCCATAACCCTAATTAGGTCTAAATCATTATGATTTAAGAATTGCCAAGATGTCAAATTAGCATGAACAGTGATGAGAAGTAGACACAAGGAGGAGATAATATAAAGATCAGACATGGATTTGATTCTAAGTATTGAATAAGCATTCAAGATTATATCAGAAGCAAAGAAAAGGATACCAAACAATATTTTAAGGAGACATCTATCAAAAAAATGTGATTACAGATAAGGGCTAAGCAGATCAAATATTCAGCAAAGTAAGTTGCAACATCCAAATCATTTACACTGTTACTTTCTAATAATTATAGCAGAAAAATATCCTAACATAGAAGACTTAACCATCTTTTTGTAAATCTATTAACCAAGTGCACACTTGAAGGGTTTTGCTAAAATCCTCTAACAAGGTAGATCTTAGCAGGTCTTAAATGTTACTCCTAATAGGGTAAGATCATCAAAAGTGATCAAAATCGTATGCCTAGGTAATAGGAAACTTTATTATTACAGTAGTGAAGCTTTGTGGGTTTCATCCCCACCACATTTTTTACCTTCTAACAAGGGTTTCTACGATACCAAAATCTTTGTGTCAAGTGTATTATGTTTCATGAATGTTTATTTGATAGTTTAGAAGTATTTTACATTTCATTTATGTTCATGAATGAATGGTTATTATGAATATGACAGTTGGTTAATAGAGGTTATTATCTTATGGATTGAGAACAAAAAAATTTAGGGTAATTGATTCACCCATCCCCTCTCAGTAACTCACCTTTCCATAATCCCAACAATTTCAAGAAAAAGGGAATGGAATGTGAATTTTGAATGATGTTATGATTGTAGTAAATTTTATTAAACAAAAGTGGTTAAAATGAATTCCCAGATGATTTGAAAGCAATGGTTATCAGTGATGATTAATAATAAACATTTTATTAGATGCTTCAAATTATTTAAATTGGTTCTTTTGTAAGTAAAAGAGATAATAAATATTAATTGTAGGATTAAATGAAAAAGACTAAAGGAATTACAAGAAAATAACTTAAAATATGCATAAGTTTTTGAAGAAATTCTATTTGTATAAATTTAGCAAATTTATTTATTCCATATACCTTTGTTTCTTTTAATAGTGATTAATTCACAACAAACATGTTTTTGATTGATTGCAGGAAAAAATAGGTTTTAAAGGGAACCCGAAACCCCATACAAGCTAGATAAAAATATTAGCGTTAAAGGAAGCTAAAAAGAAATAGGATTGGGGACCAGTCTACCAGAACCAGAACCAGCATAGAAACCAAAAAACCAAACACCAGCAAAAAACTAACAAAAGGACAACCCCAGGGACCCAGGGCACTAGACAAACTCTTTGCGAGTTTCACCAACTTCCTACTTCGCTTCAGATATCATCTTTATTGCGGCATTGAAGTCAGAGAGCTCCTGGATTCTTTCTTGAATCTTTCTCCTTTTCATAGACCTAGTACATTTTCCCGGGCCTTCCTCTTCCAAGTCCTCTATACTCTCATCAGGTTTCTTGTTGGGGGAGCCAGCATCCAGCTCTGCTTTAATGGTACGCAACAAACATGTTACTTTTGTGCTATGTTCTAAAAGGTTACAAAAAATGATCAAATTTGTAGTCGATGAGAAAGTATTATAATAAGTTGTAGAATTTATTGAGGAGGACTAAAAGAAAGACAATAAAAATATTTAGAAAAAAATGATGTTTTAAAAGAAGTGATATTGAATAAAATAAATGAGTCCACTACATCCACATGCACTTTTTACTTTCTATGATTTTAAATTCATCATGACTACATTTATTTAAATATTGTGAAATCCAAGATGGTTACAAAGAATGGGGAAATATTTTAGTAGATGCTAAAGTATACAATAATTGTTTTATGAAAACTTTTCCATACTAAAAGAATAAGAAAGTTAGGTTAAAAAGAGAGAAGAAAAAAATATTTTGGTGACATCAAATAGAGACTAAGGACAATTGTAAGAGCATGGCATTGACTAGTGTAAGCTTATTATAAAGACAATATTTGTAATTTTTATTTATTTATTTACTAATATCATATTTATGTTCATTTGAGATTCTTAATAATTATAAAACTTGTCAATTCTACTCATTCTCTTTATGCACTTTAAAACCCGTGAATATTAAATTGAATAATTATAATACATTTACCTTGATGTTTTTTTGCTTGATATTAAGTAAGAGTTTAAAAAATTTAAAAGCACCTTTAGAAAATCTATTAAATTATATATTCCATGTTTTTCTTAGTCAAATTTTCACATGGTTCAATATAATGATAATTACATGCATGCATAAAATAGTACCTAAAAATGTTGAAAAGGGAGAATATGTATAAAATTATATACTTGTTTTAAAACTCTTTGATGTCAATGTCTTTCACATTCTAACATAGATAACAAATCAGTACAAACATTTATTTGAATAGCAATAAGTAACAAAAATAAATATAACATTTAGATTAAATTTAAATTTTAAATGAAAAAATTCAAAATTAAATTAAATCAAATTTACATCAAAAAATAAATCTACTTCTACACATCTAATCTAAAACAACCTAAATTACTAGTTTGGGTGTGGGTACACAAACCCGATAGGTGGGTGCATGAAATTTTATTTTAGGGATTTGTGTGTGTTTGTGTTATACAAAAAAAAGAGAGAAATATACAGAATTGTAAAACTAAATATATTGTTGTTTCTTTATGTTTCCAAGATAAATTCTTTGTTCATCATATATGTATTTAAATTAAATCACTCTATATCTTTAATGCATTCCAACCAAAACTTTCAATCTTTATGGAACCCACAATTTTCTAAGAAATTAATTGCACAAATCAATCTTGTGATAATTTTACTCCCATAACGCAATTATAGATTATTTTTTCCTCCATAAATATTATTAACCAAAACACACTTCTCTCTTTTTCAATTTTATTAGGCCTCATTTTATAGAAGTTTCTCCTATCATATGATTATAAAGTTTAGTTACAAATAATTTTGTAACTCCTAAACTAATAGTGCCTAATCATTTCAATCAAATATTATAATCATTAAAATACTAAAAGACATAACAAATATGTATCTGATAAGAACCGGACAAAGCATTATTAAATTTTCCACCACCGATATTTATTAAGACTACTTGCTTATTGTGCCAAGAATATACATCTTCTGAATGCTTTCTTGCTTGTAACTGAAAAAAAATTAAAAATATTTGTTACTAAGCCCACTTTTATAAAGTAGGCCCATAAGTGTGGTGGGGTTCACACAAGCTGCACCAAGGGTGCACACCCAACACTATGGCTGTGTGTGGGTGCATAGGTGTGCACCATGTGTGTAGCCAGCATGTACCCACAAATGCACACATATCAAGTACAAGGCCTATGAATACGAACCCTCCAACATTAAAAAAATACAAATAAATAATTTAAAAATTCAAATATAATCATATTGTGAACAAAATGTAGAAAAATATAAACTAGTAATAAAATAATTATTACTTTAAAAAATCTAATGAAAACAAACCCAAATCACAAGAGAAAAAGGGATATGCCTATGCAATATTCAAAGGCCCCTTTACACACTACTAGATGTGTTATATGCCTAAAATATCAATTTAAGAAGGGCTATTGCTTGACGGATCATGAAGATTCTAGTTTTGTTTTGAGCTTGCATAGAGATGGGTGAACATCCATAGAAATGATTGCCTTCATGGTGGGGTGTTCACAATAAAACACATAGTTAAAAGGGTTGTTCTTGCATGGAAATTAACTCCAAATATATGTTTCTTCACCATGCAACACAAAATCCAATCCTTACATATTTTTCCCCATAGTCTAGGTATTCAGTGCATGCTAACTGTTATAGCCATTTAGCACAACAACAAAAGAATGGTGATGAAATTTATAGACCAAATAAAAAACAAACCACCCCACATGCCGAGGTGAGAAATCCTATTAGTGTGCACTACTACATTTGACCTCATTTTTCTACCAAAATTGTCAACAATCAATTAAAAAGGTTTAGGTTGGTCAGATTATAGAAGAAAAACTTCCTCTTTTTTCAATCCATGCCCGTGTTAGTCGAATTTTCGACCAATACCATGTAGGTCTAAATTTTGACCAACACGAGCATAACTTTAAAAAGAAAAAAGATTTTGTATCTCATTTCATTGTGTTCTTTTCACTTGGAGCACGTGAAGGAGCTAGAGCATGCGATTGTTTCAACTGTTATTTGGTGAGAGTTTTAGGAGGACCGCCTGCCTGTGAAGGTTACCACTATGATTTGGTGTAAAAGGAGGACTACCTACCTGTGAGGGTTTCCACTATGATTTGGTGTAGAAGGAGGACCGCCTGCCTGCGAGGGTTGCCACTGTGATTTGGTGTAAAAGGAGGACCGCCTGTAAGGGTTTTCTTACTCTACATTTGTCTGGCATTGTTTTATTGGCTACCTACTTAGGGCCCGTGAGAAATGTGCTAGGGCATCATGTATTGGGTATTTTCTAGGTTGTTTATATATCATGCCTTATTAATTTGTGAAGTGAGTGGATAGATTGAACATCTCTACAAGTTTAACCTTCGATGCATCTATGGTTTTGAAGCTCATTTGTTAGTTCTGCAAACATTTTATTGAAACTTTTGTGTGGTTCCTGCAAGATACTAAACTCTCTGTCAAACTGGCCCAGAAACTCCTCAGTTGGGCTTTTCATGGAGAGTGTACCTTGACTTACAATTTATCCATTGGTCTCGAATGCCATTGGGTGAGAAGCAAGCCAAGGAAATGAATTTTAATAACCCAAGTTCTCAAATTTTGTGGAAGTAGCTACTCTGCTTCAAGATTGATGCCCTAGTTAGATATATGCTATGTGTTTAACCAGCAAGGTAAGAAAATCCTTGCAGCAGCGTCCTAGGAATAATCTAGATATATCCTAAATCGAGACTATTTGCAAACCAGAACTCATAAACAAAAACATGACCATCTATTTTTGATGCCTCAAACAGCCATCGGTTACACTATTCAATCCTTTAAGGAACCTGATACATTCCACTATGGAACTCTTTCAACCAAAACCAATATCATTCACTGTTATGTTATTCACAAAAGATATCAAAAACCGATAGCAGGAAGATATATAAACTCAATTAATAATGAGTTCTTGAAAACTATTTTTTTTAAACCATTGTAGACATAAATGATTTCTTGGCTTACCAAACTATTTCAAAACATTTCTCTATCAACAAAACTGATTACTATCCTCCCCTACAAGACTATCACAAAGAGACTAATAACCCAAAAACCATTCCTTATGGGACTGTCATGAAACAAAACATATCATTTATATTTCTTTGCACAATAACAATAAAGAGAAGCCGATTCATTAACATTGTTATGTTCTTCGTAACAGAGATAAAAAATTGCCAATAGGGAATACATAAAGCTTAATTAAAATACATTTCATTCATACTCATGGTAGACAAAACATCCATGGCTCTCTCACTAAAGGCCAGAGAGCCCGATACTTTTCCACAATTATTACTCTCTTGCCTGTTCTATTGTCTGTCGACTCTCTCTAACTATCCTCCTCTCTATTACATAGTGCAGTCTATTTAAGACCATATTGTACCATTACAAAATGGTTTGTCTTCCATGACCATTCATATTCCTATTCATAATTTTGCTTACAAATATCCCATATTCGCTTTGTCAAATCATTATAATGTAATTTAACAAATATACCATGGTTCTAACACTTTAATGAATATATCCTTTCTTGACATGACTTAAATGATGTGAAATTTGAAGGTGGAGGTGGTGCCCCTACACCACATTCCATGTGTTACAATGGTCAAAGGTCATGGAATGACCATATTCAATTGGAAACTCACAAAATTGTTAAAGGAATGGTTGAAACTACTCTGCCAGTCAGAATTAATTGAGTAAAAATACAAATACATACCTCACAAATGCATAGATGCGGTCTAGGATCAATATCTAACTATTCCAAATGCATTGAAATGTAAGAAAATGACAAAATGAATCCAAAATCACTCTAAGAACTCAAGGAAATTGCATTTGAAAGAAGCTTATTTATCAAAAACTCAGTACAGTCCATACACCAGGCCTCTTCTACCGTACAATGAAACTTTGGCATATTTGATGGACTCCTAGAAACTACCCCAACAAATCCCAATCATTTGGATGGATTATTTTGCACTAAAAAATAACAAAATCCAATTCCCTCCATTTTCTAATAACCGTTGCATTTCAAATTTTTGAATTTGCAGCATTACAAATTTGGAGTTTTTGAAACTTTTAAAGATAACGAAGCCTTAAGACTGTGAAATGTGACCCAAATGAACTTATTAAGCATTATTAAAATCAAATCTAAACTATTATAAACTTGTAACACCAAATACCATCCTAGGCTCTAATTTTGGTCCTAAGGCCTATTAGGCCTTTTAAGACTTATTACATATTTGCCATTTGCATTGCATGGAATGACCTTATAGGCCATTATAGGTGCCAATACATTCCAATTGATGTCTTTAGATGTCATTAGATGCATGGTTGTCATTATGGACTCTTGGTAGTCTTTGGATGTTTTAGGTACCCCTACACCATGTTCACCACCTTTGAAAGGATTCTTGTCCCAAGAATCAGTCCTGGCATTGGATGTTTGAGTCTGAACCTATACTTTAGGAATATGGTGCCTTGATAGTTGGTTCTTTCTGCCCACTAGACATCCACATTTGAACATGGTTGTTTAATAGTTTCCCTTCAATAGGACACTTGATTGTACCTATATCAAAAATCTCAAAAGTCTGCATTTCTAGGACTATGTAGCATTGTCCTATTCAATCCTTTGTCCTTTTCTTCCCAAACTTGATTTGTCCTTCCTCCTCTTCCCCTCATTAAAGAACATCCTTTGTTTCTACTATTCTGTCTTTCACTTTTCCTCTTCAATTTCTCCTCCATTCTAAGGGCCAAATGGTAACATTCTTTCACACTTCTGGGGTTAGAAGCCACAAATTCATCTTGGATGTTAAATGTTAAACCACCTAAATATCTAGCAACCTTAAAAAATTCATCTTCTTCCAATCCTGACCTTATGATTAGTTTATAGAATTCATCTGTATATGCTTTAACATCTAAATCTCTCTATTTTAAACTTTGCATTCTTTTATACATTTGTACATCAAAGTCTTTAACAAGAAAATCACCTTTTAGTTTTTCTATCATCCTGTCCCAAGAGACAATCTTTGGCTTACCTCTTCTCCTTACGTCTGCCTCCTCATGATCCCACCATAGGAGTGCATGCCCTTTAAGTTTTGTTTTTTCCAATCTGACCCTTTGATCTTTTGGTACCTCTTCACTTTCAAAGTATGAAACCATTGATGCAATCCAGTCCAAAAGCTCTTTTTCTTTCAAACTTCCATCATACATAGGGATATCTCCCCTCACCTTATGCTGCTCAATCTTCATAGCCTTGTATATCATGATTTTCCTCTACTCTTCAAGATCTATTTGTTCCTATTCTTCCTCTCCTTCCCCTTCCTTATGGGTTTCTTCCTCCTCTTCACTATCAACACCTTCATCTGCTACTCTTCTTTGATTGGATTCCAGTGCTTCAAGCCTAGCCAAAAGTGCATTGTAAGATTCTTGCAACCTAGTGTTCTTCTCCTTTAACTCCTGGATCTCCTTGGTAGTACCTGCATTCCTTGGAGGCATTTTAACAAACAATAGTCATACTTTTTTTAGCAAAGTGTTCCTATATCCCTCTAAGGCACCATTTGTTTTAGATAATTTAATTTTAACTTTGCTTGTGTTAACAGAACTATGTTGACTTTATTTTGTAGTTGTTTAACATGGGAGTTTGTAGATTAATAGGAGTTCACAAATATTAGTGTGTCATAGTTTCCCATCTATAACTAGTGAGATGCACATAACTCATGTACCTCATGCTAGTGTGCTTGGATAGCTCGTATACACTATTTTTCATTAGACTAGACATTATCCAAATAGTGAGTATTTATATAAAGTGCTATAATACATAGGCGGTCCCCCTTTTACACCAATTAATAACACTGACAACCCTCACAGGCGGTTGGATAATGTCTAGTCTAATCCAAGCACACTAGCATGAGGTACATGAGTTAAGTTCATCTCACTAGATATAGATGGGCATTAATGCTCAATTGAATGATACGTTCCCATAAAAATGTGAACTCCTATTAATCTACAAACTCTCATGCTAAACAACTACAAAATAAAGTCAACATAGTTCCTTTAACACAACCAAAGTTAAAATTAAATTATTTGAAAAAGGGTTTGTGTTTTGAGTTAATTGGTTTATGTAAATCTGTTTCAGCAACAGGTGATGAACATTCATATTTTCCTAAGCAATAATTTGAGAATTCGTGCCACAAATGTACTATTGTGAAAATCATCACAAGTCCATTTATTGTAGGAGAGAGAGAGAGAGAGAGAGAGGAATGACAAGGATATTGATGCTCTGCTTACTGTCCATTACCTTAGAAAAATGAGCAAGAAACCAAAAAAGAAATGATTAGCAAAAAATGTTAATTACAATCATTTCTTTTTTGGTTTCTTTCTCATTTTTCTAAGATAACGGATAAGCAAAGCATCAATATCCTCGTCATCTCTCTCTCTCTCTCTCTCTCTCTCTCTCCCCCCCTACTGGTCCTTTGACGAGTATTAAACATAATCAAATTTTTAGCATATTATTATCATTCTATTTCTTTGTTGTAAACATGCCATTGGTTCAGTTTTGTAATTTTTTTGTGTTAAATACATTTAAAATAAAGGTCTAATTATGTAGACTGTTGATGCAAAACCCTCTACTATCACCTTAAATAGGCCAACCCAACTTGAGGATTCAACAAGAAACTTAAATGGAATACACCAAGAAGTACCAAATGATGAATGCTCAATTGTTGAAATGGAAAAGCAATATTAGAACCACCCATTTCTAGAACTTGATTTTTCTTTATAGTCCTAATGATTTTTCTTATTTCTTGAACATTTTTGACATACTTAAATGGAATATATAATACCAAATGATGAATGCTCAATTGTTGTAATGGAAAAGCAATATCAGAACCGTCCATTTCTAGAACTTGATTTTTCTATAATCGTAATATTTTTTCTTATTCCTTGAACATTGTTGACATACTTAAATAGAATACACAATACCAAATGATGAATTCTCAATTGTTGTAATGGAAAAGCATTAGAGTCACCCAATTCTAAAATTTGATTTTGTATAGTCTTGATTATTTTTCTATAGTCCTAATGATTTTGAAAATTGTTGACAAAGAGTGTTTTTTTTTTTATTATAGTATAAATGATTTTTCTATAGTTGTAATGATTTTTCTTATTTCTTGTCTTTTGTCCATTTTTTATTTCCTATGTCTGTGCTTCATGATAGGATTTTGTCACCTTCTTTTGATGGTATATTTCATTCACTCTATGTGGAATACTATTTTGTTCACTATTTTATTTCAGCTTGATATTTCTTTCATTTTTCATATACACAGAGACTACAAATGTTGATAAAAAAATGAGCTATTTGATTTAGGTTTACTTTTCATTATTGTAAATGGTTAATATTTCTGATGGTACTCCTTGGTGTATTCCATATAAAAATAATAAATGTAGTAACAATGGTGGGGTGCATTATTGATATAGGCTCGATGGCTCTTGTCAATGTGCCAAACTGTCAATGTGGTGGTGGGAAGTGTGTGTTGAAGACTTCATAGACACAAAGAAACCCTGGATGACAATTTTGGTGCTGCCCAAATAGAAAAAAGGTTGCTAATGTGTATATATTTAATGTTTCTAATGTAAATACTATTCATTATATTATAAGAACTAATGTAGATTGGGCATCATAGGGAAATAATGGTTGTGGATACTTTAGTTGGGTCAATGAAAACTCATCTGCATCTATCTGCCCATCTCCACTTATCCGCGATGAAGGATTTGAGTGCAAAATGTGTCAGGCTAAGGCAAATTCTGAAATTATATTTTTACGATGCCTTCTCTATATTGTAATCGCATATATTTGTTGCGACCATATGCAGAGATGAACTCAGGAATTAGTTAGTTTAGTATTTTCATATTGTAATTAATATTTTAATATGGATATGACATAACTTCTCTTTGCCTCAAGTGCGCATATATATGGTTTACATATTTTTTTAGAATAATTCTTCATGTTTATGGCTCAGGTGAGCCCCAATCTGCTCTCAATCACATGATTTAACATATAGTGTTTTCTTGGTTATTCCATTTGTTCCTTGACCTATGAAGGCCATTTGGTAATTTCAACTACACCTAAGGATCCATCAATAGTTGTGGAAAATAGGATTCATGTTGCAATGCCCAAGCTGCAAGATGGGAAAAGAGAGGCAAGAAGAGTGGAAAGAAGATGATATTCCTAAGGTCATGGCTCATTTTCAAGCTTCAGTGAGGCTTTGTACCATGCACTGTCTACAAATTTGTATGCAACATTGATGTAGGTTGGAGGTAAACTACATGTGTCATGTAAACAATATGGTTGAATGCAATCTCTTTTGTGCATTTTTAAGATTTTTCCCACCAATACAAGCGTAAATAACGCATTGAACGTAATCAATGAACACTGTGTGGTATGAAGTCTTGCTAAAGTTTGAAATACAAGAGCAGGTGACATGGATCCCCCACATGATAGAGGTTATGGGGATACTCCTCCCACCCATTCATCAGCAACAGTAAACCTTATTGAAATTGTACAAATTAGATAGTTGAAAAATGTTATATTATTATGTTATTTTATTTAAAGTTTTGGAGTTAATATGATAGTTTTATTGATATTCCGATCACAATTTGATGTTCAGGATAGGGGAAAAGCACCTGCAACAACATAGGCAATAGCTATAGATACAGATGAGGATATCCCAAAAATCCCTAATCTAATAAATATGTTGAAGAAAAAACTAAAAAGAGTCAATACGGAAATTATTAGTGAAAGAAAATTTTAGAAAATTTTAGAAAAAGATGCCAAACATCTTAAGACTGTGAGGGACTCATATAGAAGGAGTCTCATCCAGAACCCAAAGTATGAGCGTCTTCCCTTTATTCTAGTGAGGGATTCGAATGAGTTCATTTTGTATGCAAAGGAGAAAGGGGATACTCAAAGAGGAATTACACCATAAAATGAGAGAAGGTATACAATAGTATTAACTACTAGTAGAATGTAATAATGCACTAATTAGTGATCTTTATATCTATATCATGTAACATATTTCAAACTTTTCATAGGTTGCAGGACACATCAAAGGCAACAAAGGCCACACTGTAAAAGATTTCACAATAGCTTAAAAACATAATTGTAGGCATCATGGTCACATTTTTTTGGAGATAACATAATTGAGTTGTATACCAATGACGATGGAGTGCAACCTCTACTCCTTTGATTCCAAGTTGAGATTGTAGAATGTAGAACAACTTGGAACCGGAGGTGCAAAAGTTTCTCTCCATCGTCTAGGTATACCACTCAATTACATTATCTCCAAAAAATGTGACCATGATGCCTACAATTATGTTTCTTAGCTGTTGTGTCCCAGGACCCCTTATGACCCTTTACGACCATTTATGATCCCTAAGAATACATCTTAGAGGTCTTAAAATGTTGCAAAGGGTCATAAGAGGCTCCTAGGAAGGGCCAGATGAGCTTCCACCTTCACATGGTTGGCCCTGTTAAGTAGAGAATATTAAACTATTCTTGAAACAAAGAGAAGCTCAATAATTTAATAAAAGGATTACGAAGGGATTCTATTTCGGTGAGGGAGGTGTATTGAGATAGGGAATCCTAGTGGAAAGACATCTCACACCATCATTATATGGTGGAGAAGAAGTTGAAGCAACAAAAGGCTTTTTGGAGAGCCATGTCTTGGCACCAGTCATGTAGTACAAGCACTAGAATTGAGTTTTTTGCCATGGGCTGGGAAATTTTTGTATATCAACATGTGATAGAGTTTGGGGATTTTTTAGTATTTAAATACATCTTTGGGATGTATTTCAGAGTTCGGATATATGGGAAGAATGGATGTGAAAAATATATTTCTATTTTTCATTATGAGAAGATCTAGAGTGATTTTGAGTCACAAAGGAAATGCCCTAATCCTTCAAAAAGTGCTATTTCAACGAGTTCTGATAACTTGAGGGACAAAAAATTATATGTTGATCACTTGATTTTCTTTTCAACTCAACAGATAATTTCTTGTCCCTCAAGTGATCAGAACTCATCGAAATAGCACTTTTTGAAGGATTGGGGCATTTCCTCTATGACTCAAAATCACTCTGGATCTTCTCAGAATGAAAAATAGAAATATATTTTTCACAACCATTCTTCCCATATATCCAAACTCTGAAATACATCCCACAGATGTATTTAAATACTAAAAAATCCCCAAACTCTATCACATGTTGATATACAAAATTTCCCAGCCCATGCCAAAAAACTCAATTATAGTGCTTGTACTACATGACTGGTGCCAAAACAGGGCTCTCCCAATCACTGAATGTGACCCGTTGGCAACAAGAAATAGAACGAGTGTCGACACCTGAAGATAAATATCAGATAGGGGAAAAGCACCTGCAACAACAGAGGCAATAGCTATAGATATAGATGAGGATATCCCACAAATCCCTAATATATTAAATACGGTTAACAAAAAACTAAAAAGAGTAATGCAGAATTATTACTATTTTTGAAGACACAAATCGAACTGAGGAGATGTTGAAGAGGATAGATCAATTACTTGGTCATGGACATCACGGTGAGGCGAGTAGTAGCATCATGCAAAATAGTAATAATTTTTGCATTGACTCTTCTTTAGTTTTTTCTTCACCATATTTATTATATTATTGATTTCTGGGATATCCTCATTAGTTAATTATATGATATGTCATGTTAATGAATATTGTTATGTGTTAATGAATTCTTGATTAGTGTTGTGTATTAATGAATGTTATATCATATTAATGGATGTTATGTGATTGTATCGATTGAATGTTATAGTTCATAAATGGATGAATGAAGTGTGTAATTAGATGTTAATGGGGAATTTAGATTGATGTTAGGGGGAGGGGGGTGAGGCTAGATGAGCTTCCACATTTATGTGGTTGGACTTGTTAAGTAGAGAATATTAAAGTATTCTCGTTTCATGCCCAAAAATAAGTCAACAAAAATGCAACATTTTTAAATTAAAAAAAACTAGTAGTTCGAAGATAAAGTACATGGGCTCAAGGATGGTTTGACTATAGTTAAGCCAGTCATAACCTAGGATTAAGTTTTTAGAGCGTTAAGCCTTAGGAGTAAACATGTAATAATGTGGGTCTAGCAAATTCAAATTCATAACCATCGTTGTGAAAATTTTAAGTTCGATTAAGCAGGACCCTAGTGTATACAATCCCATTTAAAAACTTTCATTTGTGATAACTCCATGGATACCTAGGTGCTTTTAATTCCCGTTTAGTTTTGATAGGATAGGTTTATAAAGTATGAACCTATCTTATGACTTTTAAAGAGAAGAAGATCCTATTCTAAGATTTCCTTTTCCAATATAAACTTTGTCAAAATAAATCCGATTCTACTAAAACCTACTTGACAATGTTTAACCTTCCAATTCCCCATTATACCTAGGGCATTAAATATTTAATTTATTCCAATCAAACTATACCCAAAATTATATATGTATACCTAGGTTATAACTTTCGAATATGGTTTGTCCAACTTAATAGATAGTTTATCCTATGATGCTAGTTCATGAGATAACTCCATTAACAATCAAATTTTAATTATAATCCGACAATAAACCTAATAGTGTTAACTAGAACAAAATGTTATCTCAACATTAGAAATATATTAGTTACACTACCCATTTCTAATTCATACTAAAACTATCATATAAATTAAATTAATGAAAACAAAACAATTCATTAGACCCCAATTCTATTAGCCAATCGCAAATTAACAATTAAATAAATCCAAATAACTGTTATAATTGATCTTATTTAAACTAATTAACAATTGAATAAAATAAAATATTAATTTAACAAGTTGATATATTAATAGTTAAATCTAAACACATTAACAATAGTTCTATTAATTAATAACTAATTTTATTTAATAATGAATTTAATCACAAAATAACATTAATAACTAATAAGAACAATGTCAAATTTCAAAAAGTTTAGTTCTAACCTACAAATCTTACTAATCCATTAATCCTAATCTACTAATCCTAACCTACTAATCTTACTAACCTACCAACCCATCACCCCACTTCCCCATGGCCCACTTGCCAAGTGGGTGGGGTGAGAAGACCCCAAGTCCACGTCAAGGACTACAAAAATTTCTTGCAAGAAAATCCTTTCAAGGAAATCCATTCATGGCATGTGCAGATTTCAAAGTCAAGGAGTTTGGGGCCCACCAAACTATATCAACTCAGCCCAAATATAAGAAATTACGCATGGTATGGGGGGAAAGTAACTTGTCAAAAAGGCCAGTGTTAATTCCATGTCAAAATTCCAAATATGCAGCAAGGTACGCATGGGGAAGATGAAGGAAATGGCGCAGGGTTTTGATTTTTGGGAAGGTGCCCAAGCATGATGACATAGAAGGTGGTCCCCACTTTTACAAGCAAGCAAATCTTTTCTTATTAGTTCCTGCCTACAGCAGGTAAACTACTGCATCTGTTCGATGCAAAATTAATATTACTTCCATCAATCAGATTTTTGAATTTTGAAGACTATTGTTATTATCCAAAGTCTGATAATTTTATCATATTTAAGATATTTAAAATATGTCATTTATTTAGATTTCTATTGGCTGAGATGAAAAAAGGCAAGGAGAAAAATAATATTTTGAAACATTAATTAACAGGAAATGAAAAGGTCAAATAATTCTCGGCCATATATCTTTTAATGTCAGTTTAATGAATCATCTACAGCTGTCGTCCTCTTTATATTGTTTATTTAATCAATCATGTTGAATCATTAAAGAGTCATAAATTGGTACAGGTCTTCCTCTTTATTGTCATTTTCGGCATTGTATTTGACACTGGTCTCGGCTCTTGTTTGTTATCTACTTGTAGCACCGAACATAGAAAGAGGCTACCAGTTTGACATTCTTTTCGTGGCTAGGATTGTTGTTCTGGGGCAAAGGGAAGCTACTGTGAAAGGTCTTTTCTCAACATTTTTCTTTTAATTTTCTGCTTGTTTGAGAACAACTGCAACTTTTTGTCCACAGATCTAAAAACCTTCCGATTATAATCCATTGTATACTTTTAAAATTAATTTCTCAAACTCAGAATCACCTGTTTATAGGGCCTTCCAGCAACTTAGTGGAGCTTCTATAAAGAAACCCACTCAAACTTCCAATACAATGGACTCCCATATCAGATCCTGGGTTTTTTTGAACTTTTGTGGTTCAGTATAAATACCCACCTGGGCTTCCTCCTACGTAATCTATCTGAACTGAAGCAAGTGCTTTCCATTTCATGCAAGTTGAAATTTTTTGGTATATATTCATCTGAGACAAAATAATCCTCTCAAATAGAACTTTCAGATGCCACTCAGATTTCCTTTCCAAAATCTGAAGGTTTGGGTTTGGGGTTCAAGGATTCACCAATTTGTTTTCAACAGATTTGGTAATGGCTGGGTTCAGTTGTACTATAATTATATAATTTGCACAAAAAAAATACAGAATATAGGCATAAGAATAGGGCCTTTGCAATGCTTGAACACTGAAAATCAGCAACTCTGAGCAATGAGAGATAAGAATAACTCTCTATGTTTGTGCTTGCATCTACATAGAGCTTTTTTCCATATCCTATGCTAACTGTAGAAACTTTGTTTAATATTATATGGCATTTAGATTACACAATACAATTCAATAAACGCTCAGAGTGTATGATAATACTAAACAAACTAATGAATATTTATGCTAACATTTGATCTGGAAAAAATAATCTTAGCATTAATATATCAAGGGAACAATCAAGCATGGCAAAGCTACTTTCAAATAGAGTATTACCATGTTATCTTCTTTGTTTTAAATAAAGCTGAATTAGACCAGTACGAGATCTGCACCAAATATCATTCCTTTTTGTACCTTTGCTCATTGCAAGTAGTGCACTGTAAGCTGAATATGACTTCTCATTGACCTTTAAATATTAAAATGCTGAATAGCTACATGTCTACTTCCCAGTGTTAGCAACTGTGAAGTCATGTGTCGTTTCAATCCATGAGTCATAGGCAACTTTACTGAAAACTTACACCTAGTACACAGAAGACATGCAATGCAATACGTGGAAGAAGTTCACTCTTTCTGGGGATGTGGTTTCGGCTTCAGTTTATATAATTAGAACATTTAAAAATTGAACTAATACAATAATCTTATTAAATAAAAATATTATTTAAATTTTAAAAATACATATATAGATATTTAATAATATATTTTTATTAAATATAATTATTTGAGAATTAATATAGTTATTATTTTTTAATAATACATAATCAAAATATATCTTATAATACTATCAAAATAAATGAAATTATAAATTTTATAACATTTAAATATATAATTTATTATTAAATTTTAAAATATATATGAATAAATAATACGCATTTTTTATAATAAATATTTTTTTAAAAATTATATATTTTATTTTGTATTTTTATTTATATAAATAATTACTAGATTTTAAAAAATTTCATAATATATGTATCTTAAAAACAATTAATTACATAATATAATTAATATTAATATTAATAAGAATTATTTTTAAAAATTAGACGTATGATTTATTATTATTTTTTATCAATAAGATAGGATTTATTATTAAAATATATACTTTTAAATAATAGCAATATTAAAATTAATATATAATTAACCAATCATTGACATAATATTTTTGTCTAAATTTTCCATACTATATATTTATCAAAATTACTAAATAATATAATTAAAATAAAACACATAAATGCTATTTAAAATTTAAATTTTATTAATCTATTAATTTATTATTTAACTACATTAAAAAATAAATTTTATTTATTTTTAAAATTATATTATAATACAAGTGTATACATTACAATGTACTTATAATATTATTACTAAATGTATTACTATATAATTAAATAATGGTAAGCTTAAAATAGAGAACTAATAATTTAGAATTTAAATTTTTTTATTTTACTCTTAACAATTATTTAACGAAGTTACTAAATATAGTTGTATTTAAGTACTTTAAAATAAGATAATTATTTTTTAAAAAAAATAAATAGATCTAAGTTAAAAAGTTAGAAGTATATAAATCTAAGTTAAAATTATTATTAGTTCCTTCCAAAGGCATATACTGCATTCATTCAATTCAATTTTCAATTAAATTGACCAATCATATTATAGAATTTAAAAAATTAAATGAAACTTTTATAGTGTATATTTATATTTTATTTTACATAATTATATAAATCTCATTTTTCTTGAATTCTATTGATCTATACTAATTTCTGTAAGGAAAAAATTCAATTTTCTTCAACAGAAAATACATATTTTTAAAAGCATGTAAACTACCACCGTCCATTACCAAATACTTTCTGCACGGATTTCAATATAAAATTATCGTGCATTAATAACAGCCTTATCAAATTGTCTTGCATTAATGGCAGCGTAATCGCCGAGAAAAGTCTATAAAGCCGGTTTAATAGGAAAAGTATCTCACATTAATTCGATAAACAGCACAATGTTCATATTTTTTCTTAGGAAACGGTGTCAATACTTGCTATATAGTACATTTACATCCAGTCCACATTTAATGACCGGTTTTTTAGCACATATTTTTTTTGTTTTTGAGCACATATTTTTTTTTGTTTTTGAGCACATATTTTTAAATTCAATTGGTTTTTTTTGTTTTTTTTTAATTTCTACAATTCATTTCAATATCTCCAAGTAATTATAGGAAATCAGAGGTAAGTAAAACAAAATTAAATTTTGTTAAAATTTTATTGATTAAGCTATTCACAAAATTATTAAGTATTAAGTATTAATACTATTTTTAAATGTATAATTTATACATACTATTTTATCAAGAGTATAAATTGTAAGTAATTAATATTATGTTTTTAATAAACTATAAAATTGAAAGTTAAATATTTTATTTTAAATATAATTCAAAATTATATAAAATGTATGATTATATTTTAAAAAATATATTATTACCATAACATATCATTTGAAAATTTTAAAAAAAGAATTCTAACAAATTTTAAATTACAAATGTACACATAAAAAATTCAAAAATTCAAATAGAAACCACACAAAAAGAATGATTTGTAATTTTGTTGTCCACTTAGATTTGTCAAAGTACTCTTCTATTAATTTTTACCCTATTGAAAATGAGATCATGAAAATGAAAATAAAATTGAAAGATTTTTTAGATAACCAAAGGTGTTAAGTGTAAGGTGAGTTATACTTCAAATTGATGAGTCAAAGATATCTCTCAATCTTTAAATTAAAAGCTTTGAAATTATCAATTGTTATAAAGTATTTTTATATTTAAACATTTAAATGTAAATTTTAGGTAAAAATATTAACTAAGTAATAAAAATAGAGAAAAGATAGAATTGAACATTTCAATTTCAACATAAAAATATAATAATGTAAAAGAAGTGAAAGTTGAAAATATACTTTTTAAAAAATATATATCTGTTTAGAAAATTTTAAATATTTTTTAATAATTTACATGTAAAATTTAGAGTAAAAATGTTAATTAAAAAATAAAAATTATTTTTCCTACTAGCTTCAAAATAAATTGAAATATATTTCATAAAAACTTATGAGCATTTTGTATGGTGTAAAATGTTTCAACAGGAATAACATTAAAAAATATTTTAATTTTTTATTTCAAAATTTTTATCTATTATTGATTTAGTGTTTTAAAGATTATATTGATACAATAACAAATATAATATATTCATGATTAATTATATATTAATTTATTTTAAAAATACTTATTCATAATATTTGATCATTTTTCACTATGTTTGTTTTCTAATATTTTGATGACCGATTATGTGAAATCTTCATGCACCAAATTTGATACAATCGAATCTAAAAACAACTTAGTTATAGATAATTATATGTAAAATTATTTAACTTATATTTTTTAAATTATATACTTAAATTTATATTTTTACTGATAGAAATCAATTTTTTGCTATATAAAATGACATAAATATTCATACGTTTTAAAAGCTTGATAATTTTTATTTCTTTGTTCTCTTCAAACTATCTCTATCATTACATCTTTACTCGTCTCTTAACACTTGCTATCTCTATCTTTATACTTATTTCTCTCATTCTCTCATATATCTCCATCTATAATACATGTCATTCTATCCCTTTTAACTCTCTATCCATATCGCCTATTTCCATCTATTACTACTCATGTGTATCTTTCTTACTTTATTACCTAAATCTCCACTTTTTTTCTTCTACCTAATCCTAACTCTATATTCATTATACAATTGGCAGGAACTTTGACACTTTGTGTCTCTTGTTAAATGTGATCTCTGCTCCCCATTTCCTATGTGAGGGTTATTAAGGTAAGGAAATTTTTTAAGATAAGTTATGTTATTAAATTACTTTATTGATAAGGGGGTGGGACCCATTAATATTCAAGTTCAAGTCATGATGTATAATTTATTTATTGAGTTAGGAGATAATTATTAATAAGGATTATCTTAGGGGGTTAGGATACTAACTTCTATTTAAGAAAAGTATCTTGGGGGGAATATTCTTTGTGGTAAAAGAGAATTAATTCCTCCCCCATACATTTTCCAAGAGAGCATTTTGCTTTCTAAAATTGTGGGAAGTAACATTCATTTTATTGCTTTATCCATTTCTTTTTCTTGTTGATTGTTCACTATGATATTTTTTTTTGTCAAGCATTAGTGATGTATTTTTGAATTGAATACAATTACAATGGATTTACTCTAAAATTTGGAGAGCAATAATGAAATTTTAACTTAGATTCAATAACTAAGAACTCATAATTTAAAAAATTAATACCCTTTCAATATGAAATGTTGCTACTCATATAACATCTATATGAAGATTTATATTCCATACTATTTACATTAGAATACTAGAGATGAATTTCTTTCAAAATTTTGAGGAAACTATTATGCAACATGAAATCATAGTTTTTAACATGATTCTTATTCCTTTCACCATTTCCCAACTTACATTTTTACAACAAAGGAACACAAATTGGTAGCATTACTCAAATGAGGGATGCAAGAGACGTGAAAATAAGGATTTATCATTTCACAATATGGTAATCTTTCAATAATATGTACAATTACACATTTTCATGATGGAAGAACCTACAAATTCAAATGAATAACATACAATGTTCCCTTCCTTGATGAACTATTTCATAATGAATAAGAGCATTTCACAAATTACTTGATGTAGATTTCAAATGAACATTACAACATTCAACAAGAGATGAATCTCATTACAAAAGATCAACAATGAAACATTATAAGTTACTTTCACACAACCACACAAAAATACAAAACTCTACAAAGCTTTTTCCACAAGCATCTTGGCTTCAAATCTGAAAATACAAGAGGAGAACAATTGGAATCTCACCTCCCAACCTAGGTCTCAAGGAGACCACCCCCAAGCTAGGAGAATTAGTAACCAACAGGTGACATCCACATCATTTTCACAATACAAAACACAACAAGAAAACACCCATCCAAAGCTCACACAATAGGATTCACCCTGAACCCAATATAACAAGGGGTGAAGGTAGATTTCCATGTAGCAGATTGCTGATGAAATACATACAAAACCATGCCTTTCCAAGGCTAAAATCCACATACATTCTTCTACACATTCTCCTCCTTATCTCCCCAAATCAAGATCAATAACCTTCATTGGCATGCAAGGGCTCATACACCTTGCATCTTTTCCTTCTTCTCTCCATGAGAAGAGACTCTACACTTCCATGGAATCCAACTAACCCCTTCCCCAATACATGGCCACTTCTTCCCTATCCAAAGGTGAGTAATGTCATTACACCCTTTGCAAAAAAATCCCTCATTCAAACAAAAATAAAACCATAAGCATAAAATCAAACCAAAATCTCATCCCTTACATCACAATATCACAACAATACATAGAATCCAAATGCAAGAGAGAGTAAAAACAACATGATAATCTATTGGCAACAAAAAGGAAAACATCCATGGCAAATGAGTAGACCAACCTTCACAAGTGTTATGGTAAAAATGATCTTTGAGAAGAGCCCAATCCCTTTTGCTTCCTTCAATCCAAAACCTAATGTCTCTAAAAGTAGAGAGTGGGTGAAAACCTACTAACTCTACAAAGAGCCTCTAAAAAGGCCTCCAAATCCTACCCACCCATCAACATTAAATTTAGAATTGACCCTTAAGTCCTTTTGATTTTCCTTGTCCCCTATCATAAATGCAAGATTGGAAAGGAGTGTGGGTTTGGGTAAAGGTCTAGACTCACTCCATTTTCGTAACATGTGGAAAATGGGTCATAAAGAGGGTCACCAAGGCCACTAGGTGGTTCTAGATGTGTTAGAAACATTCCTAACCCATACCCCTATCACTAAGGTACTTGGATTTTGCTAAAATTGATCCTTAGGACCACTTTTTGGCCTCTAGAAGTGGCTATAAAGAATTAAATTTAAATAATCAAATTGGTGGGACTTTGAAAGTATCACCAAACAAAAGGTGGTTTAATTAGGTTCCTAATGAGTCAATTAGGCTTAGGTTTACATTGCCAACATTAGTAAACATGTCATTACATAAACACATAACAAGTGTCAAGTGACACTATAAAATGACATAATACAACATTGACATGTCACTAATTACACAATGAAAACACCTAATACATACATACAATTTATGGTCATGAATTAAATGACTTAACAATGAGGTTTGAATCTCTTCATTAGATTCAACCTTGGCTTTACTGTTTGCACATATGGTTACTGATTCTCCATTAATATCCATTGTAATTTTCTGCACACTAAAATGAAATATCAGTAGTCCAAGGTAATAAAATCACATGAATACATATATCTACATATACAATTCATAATTAGCAACATAAATCCATATGCAAAATTCAATTCTTAAAACACAATTTTCCATTCAGTGATGTTTAAAAATGGTATTTTCATAAATCATCATAACATAATATCCATGCTACTTCCTAACGTAGAGCATAATCCATGAAATAATCAAATCTAATCATCAATTCACATATCTAAGCATGTATAATCAAAATTGACATTATATCCTATGCCGTAGTACACATCAAAATGTAATCTATACAATATAATCATCATCATCAAACATAATATCTCAAGTCTCTGTCAGGATAATCAAAAAGTATATCAATGTATCAAATCATGAAGTATCAAAATCTGAATGAATTAGTAATGCTATGATGGGTCAGGGTGAGGCCTCACATCCTCCCCCTCTAGGCATGAACTTCCTCTTGGAGTTCATAAAAAAGGTATGGGTACTGTGATCTCATCTATGTTGCATCCTCCCACAAAGCCATGACCTCATCATAACAATCCCACTAGACCCTAACCTGGTCAGCTCTCTACCTCAAAGTGCCAGGGCCCGTTGGGCTAAAATGTGTATGGGCTCCAAGGCTAACTATCCATCTGACTCCACCTACAAGGCATCCCAATCTATAATGTGAGACTTGTCATAAACATATTTCTGTAACATAGATACATGGAACACATCATGGATGTGTGATAGGCTAGGTGGCAAAGCTAGATGGTAGGCAACTGGTCCTATCCTCTCCAAAATCTCAAAAGGTCCAATAAAATGAGGCACTAACTTAGAGCCCTTTCTAAATCAGATTGGACTCTTATGTGGGCACACTCTCAAGAAAACCCTGTCTCCAACCAAATACTCATGATCAACCCTCTTCGTATCTGCATACTTCTTCTATCTATCCTGAGCCTCTCTAAGACATTGTCTAATTAAGACCACCTACTGCTCCATATCCTTGACCAACTGAGGTCCAATAGATACTCTATCCTTGATCATGTCCCAATGCTTTGGTGTCCTACATGGTCTACCGTACAAGGCTTGATATGGAGGCATACCTATAGAGGAATGATGCCCATTATTATAGGCAAAATTGACCAAATGGAGGTACTCCTCCCACCTGACCTGATGATCCATCACATACATACATAACATATCCTCTAATACTTGTTTAACCCTCTCTGTCTATCCATCTATCTAAGGGTGATATGTTGTACTAAAATTTAGTCTAGTGCCCATGGTTGACTAAAGCTCTCTCCAGAAGGAGGATGTGAAAAGTGAATCTCTATCTGAGATGATCTTATGAGGAATGCCATGAAGTCTAACAATGTCTCGCAAGAAAACATGTGCCACTACTAGTGTTGTAAATGTGGTAATCACAGGTGAGAAGTGGGTGACCTTGGTCAATGTGTTGACTATCACCATGATGGCATCATGTCGATGAGAGGACATAGGGAGACCAAAAATAAAATCCATGGAGATAGTATCTCACTTCCACTCTGGTATCTCATGTGGCTGCAGGAGCCCACCTGGGTGACTGTGCTATGTCCCTCTAACACTCTAGACATCTCACAACTATGCTAGCAATCTGTAATGTCATGCCTGACCAATGATACAACTGTCTCAAATTGGCATGCAAATTCTTAACTCGAGGATGAGCTGCATAACATGCTCTATGAGCCTCAAGCACAATAAGCTCTCCCAAGTCACCCATAGAAGGTACATAGATGTGTCCTCTATGACGTAGAAGGCCATCATACTCTAAGGAATATTCTAAAAATCTCTCCTCAAGGGGTCTTTGAGAATAGATAAACTAAAAAATCTCCACATACAATCCATCCTCTGGTAAGTGATGCAAAATGGGCTCCCTCAAATCTATACTAGAAGTCATAGATGAGAGCTCGTGTCGCCTCCTACTCAAGGCATCTGCAACTACATTCTCCTTCCCCTTAATGTAATGAACATCAAAATCATACTCACATAAGAACTCCATCCATCTCCTCTGCCTAGCATTAAGATTAGGTTGTGTAAAGATATACTGTAAGCTTTGGTGATCTAAATGAAGCTCAAATTGGTGACCTAGAAGAAAGTGTCACCATCTCACTAAGGCATGAACCACTGTTACAAGCTCTAGGTCATGAGTAGGATAATTAAGCTCATGAGTCTTTAGCATCCTATACTTGAAAGCTATAGGATGACCATCCTGCATAAGAACTACTCCTAAACCAGCCAAAGAAGCATCAGTGCACACAACAAAGTCTGTTGAAGGATCTGGCACTGCTAAGATCCATGCACTAGTGAGGACTCTCTTGAGCTCCTGGAAAGCTCTCTCACACTTCTCTATCCACTCATACTTCTTCCCCTTTCTCTGAAGGGAAGTGATGGGATGATCCTCTCTAGAAAATTCTACCACAAAGCGTCTGTAATAACCTGCTAAGCCCATAAAACTCCTTACCTCAGTGACACTGGTGGGTGCTAGCCATTCCATAATGGCCCTAATATTTGATGGGTCTATAGAGATCCCATTGTCAGATATAACATGACCAAGATAATACACCTCGGATCTAAAGAAAGCACACTTTGACAAGCTTCCATATAGCTGATTCTCCCTCAAGCGTTGCAAAACCTATCTCAGATGCTCCTCATGCTCCTCTTCATTATGAGAATAAATCAAAATATCATCAAGGAACACTACCACAAACTTATCCAAGAATGTATGAAATACTCCATTCATGAGGCTCATGAACACAACTAGAGCATTCACGAGGCCAAATGGAACCACTATGAACTCATAGTGACCATACCTTGTACGGAAAGTTGTCTTGTGGATATCACTCTCCACTATCTGCAACTGATGGTATCCCAACTTAAGATCTATCTTCAAGAATACTCGGGCACCCTGTAATTGATCAAACAAATCATTGATCCTGGGGAGTGGGTATCGGTTCTTAATTGTTACTTTATTCAACTATTGATAATCAATGCACAATCTAAGTGATCCATCCTTCTTCTTCACAAAAATCACTGGTGCACCCCAAGGTGATACACTACATCAAATATGCCCTTTCTCCAAGAGCTCTTCTAACTGAATCTTGAGCTCATGTGTGGTCATCCTGTAAGGTGCTCTAGATATGGGCTCGACTCTTGGCACAAGGTCTATATGAAAATCAACTGCCCTAGGTGGAGGCATACCAAGTAGCTTGGTAGGAAATACATCTGCAAACTCTTGAAGAATCAAATAATCCTCGAGCAAAGGCTCCCCCTCTAAATCCTCCTCTCTATCACTAATGGTGACGGCGAATAGCTGAAATCCCTTTCGCATGCACCGCCTAAGCTGCATAGCAAAAATCATGTGAAGGGATAGGGTCTCTGTACCCCAAATATCACCATAGAAGTACCATGATCATCAATTCACTCAACCCTCTTCTGATGAAAATCCATCTTGGTGTCGTGGGCATATAGCCAATCCATGCCAAGGACTACATCATAAGAACCTAGAGGGGTAATGTAGAGATCAGACATCATGAGCAAGTCTCCAATTTGAATCTAGCAACTACAAACTAAGGAACTAACAGAAACCTTAGCTCTTGAGGCTAACTCAACCTCCCAACCGAAATCCTGTCTAACTACCACCAGCCCGCAATGCTCCACTACATATGGAGATATAAAGGAGTCTATGGCTCCTAAATCAAACAAGATAGAGATACTGATACCTTGAATCATACATGTGGCCTCTATGACTGTGGCCTGATGCTCAGCCTAGCAGTTATTAACCACTACAAATACTCTATGGGATCGATCCATATCTCCAACTGTAGGCTCTTAGGTAGCCCCTCTTTAACCACCAACTGATTGTCCTTGTGGGCACTCTCTCGCTATATGAACCATACCACTGCAAGTGTAACATGGCCCTCAAGTCTGAATCTATACTCCTTGTGTCCTTGGATGTTGTGATCCTCTGGTCCTATTGGAACCACTGTACCCACCCCTAGAGGACTACTAAGTCCTAGCTAGCTGTATCTGAGGGGTCTGTGTCCTCTGATCCTATTGAGGGCCCTAAGACTACCATTGTTTGGGCTTAGAGCCCTGATAACCCTATGAATGCCTCTGTCTAGAATCTTGTTGAGATCCCTTCTTTTGGGACTGTTGACCCTTAAAGGATCCTACTAAATGGTTTTGTTTCCCCTTCCAAGAGGGTCTCTACTGTCCTAATTTCTGGGATGAGGGGTTTTGGTGCTGAGACCGATCTCGGGACTCCTGGCGAGTATGAATATCCTTGGCTACAAGTGTCATCTCAACTGTATCTTTGAATGTGGTAGGAAAGGCTAGGTGTATTGTACCCTGAAGAGACATATTAAGTCTCTTTATGAAATGATGGATACACAATTTCTCATCCTTCATATAATCTACGTATGAAAGGAGCTTGAGAAACCAGCTCTCATACTGGGCCACTGTGAGACCTCTCTACTGGAGATCATGGAACTCCTCTATCTGTCTATGTCTAAAATACTCGGAGAGATACCTCTCTCAAAAATGAGCTACAAAAGACTCCCAAGTGAATGTGTCAATAGCCACTCCACCAATGGACTCCTCCTGCTGCCACCAACTAGAGGCTTTCTCCTATAGGAGGTGAAATGAAAGTCATGCATTTAGATTACTCCTGTAAGGGCATAATCCAAAGCATCATTGTAAACTCTATAACCAAGCCTCTGCTACTGACCCATCAGTGGATCCTAAAAACAAGGGTGGCTGGAGTTGTATTAGCTCTCAGATCTCATCTCCAACATCTCTAGGGGGTCTCTCTCTGACTCGTATCTCATGCTTAGGTGGTACCTCTAGCTGATGAAATGACTCACCCTCACAATCACCACGGCCCTCAAAAATCCTAGGTGGAGGGCTCCTACTCCTCTCTTTGCCAACTGCTCTACCACCTCCTAGGATCTTTACTTCCATTTTGGAAATTTGTTGCTCAAGTGGCTGAACTATGGGTGGTAGTCTCTGCTGAATTACTCCAATTAGATTCTGAAGGATATCCATAATATCCTGGTTAGGGTTCTGAGGTGGTGGAGGTGGTCCACCCCATGGTCCTGCACTAACATGTGTAGCTCTACAACCCTTGCCTTGTCGGCCAGCTCGTGTGACGAAAGGAATCCTACACAATAGATTAATTTAGATGAGTTGAAATGTAATGGGTTTAAAGGTTCCAATGTTGAAACCTAGGCTCTGATACCAAATTTCATGCCCAAAAATAATTCAAAAAAAATGCAAATTTTTTTTAATTTTAAAACTAGTAGTTCAAAGATAAAGTACATGGGTTCAAAGGATGGTTCGACTATAGTTAAGCTGGTCACAACCTAGGATTAATTTTTCAGAGCGTTAAGCCTTAGGAGTAACAATGTAACAATGTGGGTCTAGCGGATTCAAATTCATAACCATTGTTGTGAAAATTTTAAGTTCGATTAAGCAGGACCCTAGTATATACAATCCCATTTAAAAACTTTCGTTCATGATAACTCCATGGATACCTAGGTGCTTTGAATTCCCCTTTAGTTTTGATACGATAGTTTTATAAAGTATGAACCCATCTTATGACTTTTAAAGAGAAGTAGATCCTATTCTAAGATTTCCTTTGCTAATATAAACTTTGTCAAAATAAATCCAATTCTACTAAAATTTACTCGACAATATTTAACCTTCCAATTCCCCATTAAACCTAGGGCATTAAATATTCAATTTATTCCAATCAAACTATACCCAAAATTATATATGTATACCTAGGTTATAACTTTCGAATATGGTTTGTCCAATTTAATAGATAGTTTATCCTATGATACTAGTTCATGAGATAACTCCATTAACAATCAAATTTTAATTATAATCTGACAATAAACCTAATAGTGTTAACTAGAACAAAATGTTATCTCAACATTAGAAATATATTAGTTACACTACCCATTTATAATTCATACTAAAACTATCATATAAATTAAATTAATGAAAACAAAACAATTCATTAGACCCCAATTCTATTAGCCAATCACAAGTTAACAATTAAATAAACCCAAATAACTGTTATTATTGATTTTATTTAAACTAATTAGAAATTGAATAAAATAAACTATTAATTTAACAAGTTGATATATTAATAGTTAAATCTAAACACATTAACAATAGTTCTATTAATTAATAATTAATTTTATTTCATAATGAATTTAATCACAAAATAACATTAATAACAAATAAGTAACATTAATAACTAATAAGAGCAATGTCAAATTTCAAAAAGTTTAGTTCTAACCTACTAAGCTTACTAATCCATTAATCCTACCTACCCATCACCCCACTTCCCCATGGCCCACTTGCCAAGTGGGTGGGGTGACAAGACCCCAAGTCCACATCAAGGACTGCAAAAATTTCTTCCAAGAAAATCCTTTCAAGGAAATCTATTCATGGCATGCGTAGATTTCAAAGGCAAGGAGTTTGGGGCCCACCAAACTATATCAACTCAGCCCAAATACAAGAAATTACGCATGGTATAGGGGGGAAAGTAACTAGTCAAAAAGGAAAGTGTTAATTCCATGTTAGAATTCCAAATATGTAGCAAGGTACACATGGGTAGGATGAAGGAAATGGCGCAGGGTTTTTTGATTTTGGGGAAGGTGCCTAAGCATGATGACATAGAAGGTGGTCCTTACTTTTACAAGAAAGCAAGTCTTTGCTTTTTAAATGTGATCTCTGCTCCCCATTTCCTATGCCAGGATTATTAAGGCAAGGAAATTTTTTAAGATAAGTTATGTTATAAAATTACATTATTGATAAGGGGGTGGGACCCATGAATATTCAAGTTTAAGTCATGATGTATAATTTATTAATTGATTTAGGAGATAGTTATTAATAATGATTATCTTAGGGGGTTAGGATACTAACTTCTATTTATGAAAAGAATCTTGAGGGGAATATTCTCTATGGTAAAAGAGAATTAATTCCTCTTTCATACATTTTTCAGAGAGCATTTTGCTTTCTAAAAGTGTGGAAAGTAACATTAATTTTATTGCTTTGTCCATTTTTTTTTCTTGTTGATAGTTCACTTTGATATTTTTTTTTGTGAAGCATTAGTGATGTATTTTTGAATTGAATACAATTACAATGGATTTACTCTAAAATTTAGAGAGAAATAATGAAATTTTAACTTAGATTCAATAACTAAGAACTCATAATTTAAAAACTTACTACCCTTTCAATATGAAATGTTGCTACTCATATAACATTTATATGAAGATTTCTATTCCATACTATTTGTAATGTCCCCGCTAGAGAACCCATAAGGAATCAGGTCTTATAACCAAAAATTGCAACTAACAAATTTTTTTCCTAACATTACATCATTACTACTTCACATTTATATTCCTTAAGGTTCCCTTAATGAATTCATTTACTAACATATTTACATTACTTATCCAAATTGAATTTCATTTCCTTTCTTTACTTTCACATTTTAGAACTTAAGAGGTAGGATTAGAAAATAACATTTCTTTTACAATTATATTTCTTACTTTATATACTAATTTCATTTCTCCTTCCTACACATTGAATAACTATTCCTTACAAATTACATCTTAACCTTAGCATAATAAACATTTTCTTTCATTGCAACATAGGAGAGATAGAAAAGATAATTTCAACATGACATAATATATTTCCAACTTTGATCTTTCAAATAACAACCCTTGAAACAAAGCCTAGAACTATCCCTCCCAATTACATTGCTTTTCTTTTCAATTACATCTTTCTGATAATAGATCTCATAATAATAGGTACATGAATGGCCTGAAGGCATTACAACATATCTTTTCATCTTTCTTTTCAAAAATACATAATACAAAATACAAATATTTGCATCAATACATAAATTTGAATGCATCCAAGTCATGAACCACAAACAGGACCTCGAAATATTTTTGCCACCCAACCATGTGGAACTGATGAGGTTCCACCCCCCATGCTAGGAGATAGAACCAAGATACTCACAAGGCCCTAAGAAATATAAGGCTACACAAAACCCTAATCTGAAAGAAATAACACAACAATATATCACTTTACTAATCACAAGGGTTAGGTTCCTAGTATACCCTTTATGTGAGTGTCATCACATATCCTGAATTTTGGGATCCTTCTTGGAAACCATGTAACCTCGGTCCCCCCTTTATGAATAGGGATCCATCCTAGCGGTTATCCATGGTCCCGGTACTCCAACAGGACTATGTGGCCATTAATATATTTTCTTTCATTATCTTTTGTGTCCCCCATTTCCTAGATTCATTGTTAGGTTATCACTTTTTTACTAACCCACCCATAGGATCATCCGGTAACCACTTTTGGGTTCCAACACCTATAGTGTGTCACTCACCTAGGGTACCTACTCCCCTACCCACACACACACAAGCCATGGAAACATCAAATACTTTCAAAATATCCATCGCATAGGTCTAGGGAGCCCTCTGGTGCACTCAGGCCACCCGAACAAGCCCTGACCTTATATTATGGACTCTACCAAAACCCAAGTATGAACAAAAGCTTAAAAATCAAAACCATGTATAGAAATTCATTAAACACAACATAAAACTCCCCACAAGCATTTAGACAATATTTCATAGCTTATTTCAAAAATCTAGGGAAATCTCATGTGCCTGAAATTTGGCTAAGTCTGAATTTTTAAGAAATCTCAAAATTAGAAGTTGCATCTTAACTCCTATGAAGCTGAAACCTATCTCAATCATCCCGAAAGGTACCTAATTCCTTTATACAAGTATAACTTAAAGTATAAGAAATTAAAGTACCGTGACTTATACTTGTATAGACCTTGTTTTCCTTGGTTAACACTAATCTCCTCGGTTCATACAGTTTGGTCAATTGACACTACTTTTCTCGGTTCACACAATTTGGTCAATTGATACAGTCTTGGTTAGTTAACACTGCTTTGGTCGGTTGACACCATTTTGGTCGGTTAACACTGAACTAGCCTGGCTCAGTTAACACTAAATCGACCTGGTTCGGTTAATACTAAACCGACCTTGCTTGGTTAATACTAAACTAAACTGGCTTGGTTAATACTAAACTGACCTTGCTTGATTGACACTAAACTGACAGGAACTATAGAATACGACTGTCAACTCTTACTTTGTGGTAAAACTGGGCATTATGGGGACTATGGCTGCCTAATCTGGTCACAACCCATTTGAGATCTCCTAGTTTACCTTTAGAAATGGCCAATCAATCCATCCTATCTATCTAAAAAATTTGTTCTAGATCTAGACAAAGAAAGGTGGTGCAAATATATATGAAACTTTAGGGTTGAAACAGAAGTTCTAAAGCCTCGATAAACTCATGGACATTATGGATAAGAAAGGAGATACAAGGAGAATGCTAAGGACCCTACAACCTCTTACAAATGCAGAAATATTCATATACATACAACATGGAAAGATATTTAAACATAATCCTAAACTCCAACTCACTAATACATGCACAACATATATATGTATAACATAATCATTCTAAAATTTACATAGACAATACAACACATAGAGAACACATTCATACACAAATAGGAAGAATGGAGATTCTTCCCAGTTTAGACCCTACCTTGGGTCCTGTGGAGAATCCTCTTCCCTTGACTAGAGAATCTCTGCAAAACTTCAATCCTTGAGTAGATATCCTTCTAGAAATCTTCCCCTGGCAATCAATTCCAAGAAATCCTCACACAAGTGACTTCACCAACCAGAGACTCTCAAACTCACATAAACTTTCACCAAATTTTTTTGGAGAAATCAATTACAGACAACTCCAAAAGAAAGCAAATCTTCCAAAAATTAACATCTTCCCCACACACCAAAATTTTCAATTATTTATCCTCCAACTATGTGGTTGGAGGAGTTGCTTTACGGGAAGCAACTTCTCCAACTTCCATAGTTGGTTGGAGGGCCAACCAAATAATTTCTCGTAAAAGACTTAACCAAAGTTTTTAATAAATTTGATTAAAATATCTTTTAAATAAAAGCATAACAAGAATAATAGACAGATATCTTTTAAGAAGAACACATAGCACAATAGGAAAACAAGTAGCTTAACTTCTAGGAGGTCTCAAGTTCAACTCCCTCCTAGATAGACAATTTTACTACAAAGGACATTTTCCTTTTATTATTATTATTATTACTTTTTTATTTAACACATTCATTGAATATACTTTATTTAACTCACTCTATTTACTTATTATAAACAACATATCATTAACATAATTAATGAAAACATACAATTATTATCATTTATATAAGCATGGATATATGTGTGTGCACCTACATATACACATACCTATATAAAATAAAAACAATTATAACATAATTATTTATTATACATATAAAATAGATTAATTCTAACACATAACATAAACTCAGACCAACATCAAATCAAGTCCAAAACATAACTGCATTCCATTTTCCCAACTAGGATAACTTCCTAAACAGAATTCTAAGTCCATGGGTAGCCTCGAGAGTAACTTGGTTAAATCTCCACACATCAACAGTTTGAGGATTTTGAAGGCATGCTCAGACCTGTGTAGCCAGGTGGACACGATGCCTGGTACCTGCATCCTGCATCACCAACTGATATGCATATACAAATATATAAATATAAATAGACAGTGGCAAACAAGGAGGGAGAGTGCGACATCATGTGGATCTCCCGTAGGAGTAACTATGACTGCCCCTCCTCATCCTACACTCACATCAACCAGTGAACATTGAACCATAATAGAGTCAGTAGGGTTAGATCATAATAAAACATCATAACACAAATCAATGTAAAACATTTTACTGATAGTTCATTTCTAGCCATTCATCATTAAATTATAACTCATTTAATATTTCCAAATAAACTGCAGTAACCAAATATATATGCTCAAATGTCTCACAAAATGCTAACTAAATAATAATCATAGTCCATCATAAAATCCAAAGTGTCAAAGCAATAGTCCTATCAGTCTAACATAGGAAGATGCTAGGGTGGGCATTACACTATTTACATTACAATACTAGAGATGAATTTTTTCACAATTTTGAGGAAACTATTATGCAACATTAAATCATAGTTTTCAACATGATTCTATTCCTTTCACCATTTCCCAACTTACATTTTTACAACAAAGGAACAAAAATTGGTAACATTACTCAAATGAGAGATGCAACAGATGTGAAAATAAGGATTTATCATTTCACAATATGGTAATATTTCAATAATACAATTACACATTTTCATAATGGAAGAACCTACACATTCAAATGAATAACATACAATGTTCCCTTCCTTGATGAACTATTTCATAACGAATAAGAGAATTTCACATATTACTTGATGTAGGTTTCAAATGAACATTACAACATTCAACAAGAGATGAATCTCATTACAAAAGATCAATAATGCAACATTATAAGTTTCTTTCACACAACCATACAAAAATAGAGAACTCTCCAAAGCTTTTTCCACAAGCATCTTGGCTTCAAACCTAAAAATACAAGAGGAGAACCATGGGAAGCTCACCTCCAAACCTAGGTCTTAGGGAGACCACCCCTGAGCTAAGAGAATCGGTAACCAATGGGTGACATCCACACCATTTTCACAATACAAAACACAACAAGAAAACACCCATCCAAGGCTTGCACAATAGGATTCACATTGAACCCATAAAAATGGGTGAAGGTGGATTTCCATGTAGGAGATTGCCAATGAAATACATACAAAACCATGCCTTTCTAAGGCTAAAATCCATATACATTCTTCTACACATTCTCCTCCTTATCTCCCCCAAATCAAGATCAATAACCTTCATTGGCATGCAAGGGCCCATACAACTTGCATCTTTTCACTCTTCTCTCCATGAGAAGAGACTCTACACTTCCATGGAATCCAACTAACCCCTTCCCCCATACATGGCCACTTCTTCCCTATCCAAACGTGAGTAATTCCATTACACCCTTCATAAAAAAACTTCCTCACTCAAAGAAAAATAAAACCATAAGCATGAAATCAAACCAAAATCTCATCCCTTACATCACAATATCACAACAATACATAGAATCCAAATGCAAGAGAGAGTAAAAACAACATGCTAATCTATTGGCAACAAACAAGAAAACTTCCATGACAAATGAGTAGACCAGCCTTCGCAAGTGTTATGGTAAAAATGATCTTTGAGAAGATCCCAATCCCTTTTGCTTCCTTCAATCCAAAACCCTAATGTCTCTAAAAGTAGAGAGTCAGTGAACACCCACTAAATCTACAAAGGGCCTCTAAAAAGGCCTCCAAATCCTACCCACCCACCAACATTAAATTCAGAATTGACCCTTAAGTCCTTTTGATTTTCCTTGTCCCCTATCATAAATGCAAGATTGGAAAGGAGTGTGGGTTTGGGTAAAGGTCTAGACTCACTCCATTTTCGTAACATGTGGAAAATGGGTCTTAAAGAGCATCACCAAGGCCACTAGGGGGTTCTAGATGTGTTAGAAACATTCCTAACCCATACTCCTATCACTAAGGTACTTGGATTTTGCTAAAATTTATCTTTAGGACCATTTTTTGGCCTCTAGAAGTGTCTAGAAAGAATTAAATTTAAATAATCAAATTGGTCAGACTTTGCAAGTATCACCAAACAAAAGGGGGTTTAATTAGGTTCCTAATGAGTCAATTAGGCTTAGGTTTGAATTGCCAACCTTAGTAGACATGTCATTACATAAACACATAACAAGTGTCAAGTGACACTATAAAATGACATAATACAACATTGACATGTTACTAATTACACAATGAAAACACCTAATACATACATACAATTTACAGTCACAAATTAAATGACTTAACAATGAGGTTTGAATCTCTTCATTAGATTCAACCTTGGCTTTACAGTTTGCGCATATGGTTGGTTACTGATTCTCCATTAATATCCATGGTAATTTCCTACACACTAAAATGAAATATTAGTAGTCCAAGGTAATAAAATCACATGAATACATATATATACATATACAATTCAAAATTAGCAACATAAATCCATATACAGAATTCAATTCTTAAATTATAACTTCCATTCAGTGATTTTTAAACATGGTATTTTCATAAGTCATCATAACATAATATCCATGCTAATTCCTAACGTAGAGCATAATCCATGAAATAATCAAATCTAATCATCAATTCACATATCTAAGCATTTATAATCAAAATCAACATTATATCCTAGGTCCTAGTCCACATCAAAATGTAATATTGAGATTAAAAATCTACAAATAAATCCTAGACTAGGGACTGCATAGAAAACTATCATATGAAGAACTATTGAAATGGCGATATCAAAGTTCCTTACAAGCAATCCACGTATCAAAATCTAGTTGTAGGATTGAAAAAAAAGATAAGATAAAAAAGTTCACAAGCCCAAACAAGACACCCACCAAAATATAGACCATCAATTTATAGAACCCTTGCAAGATATCCCAAGGAACGATAGTTAGTGAAAACCAGATAGATAGAAAAAAGAACATAACCATATGTTGCCTCACCTATTTGAGGTATGCCAAACTCAGTCCAATTCTCTTAACAATGGTACATATCTGTCCAAGTGCAACACCCTTCAAAGATTTGCAGCAGTAAAGAGAATCCCCATACTTTACCAGCCTAACATAGTCTTTGGCCACTTTGGCAATGAGATTGTGAGCAATATTGATCTGGCCAAGGGCCAACTTGTAGTGATCTTTATCATATAAAACATTTAGCAGATCTCCATAAAATAGATGCACATCATCTTGGTGGGGGAAATTGTCTTAGCAAATACATCTGAAGCAACAACAGAAGAAGCAGTTGCAGCAGTAGCAAATACATCACTGACACTTCTTCGGGCATATTTCATTGATTCCTCAAAATGAGCAGCCTTTATTTCAGCTACCTCATCACTATCATCCTCATCCATTGCCTTGGGGTTCTCACTTCTATTTCTTTCATGTTCAATATCCTATAAAAGTGTAGAGGAAAGAGAACATGATAAATTGAAATAATAAGATACAAGCTGAGGAAAAATAAATCAAAAGATGTAAAATTCTAACAAACTAGTTAAAAAAAACTATTAATAAATTCATAACCAAATCTAGTTTGCAAAAATCATCGCAATTGAAACTCACCTTCTCAATATTTTATCTAATAGCATACTTGCAAGCTCGCTGACAAATCTCTTTAATATTGGCTCCATTGAATCCTTGGGTATAACAGGCCCTAATGCCATTAGGTATAATGAAAATAATTTTCTTGGTTGTCATACCATCCATCTCCGTCAACAACTAGTTAAGGACTCTGTCCACCGCACCACTAGCATCCCCAACACTACTTCCACGTTGCAAACATGCAAACTAATTATGCATCACCAGTTAGAGATTATCTCTCAAATATTTTAAACAAAATTAAAAAACCCATAGTTTCACGCAGAGGAGAGCAGATGGATTGCTAGAGCCCGCTGACAAATCTCTGTAATATCTCATCAATAAATATAATGGACAAGGCATTATTCTTAGACTCCTCAAAAGCCTTCTGGAGATTTCTTTCACTTTCTCCAACCAACTTTGGCATGATCTCAAGTCCATTGATACAGAAAAAGAAGGCACCGGTTTCATTTGCCACTTCCCTAGCAATTAAAGTTTTCCCAAAACCAAGAGGCCCATAAAGAAGAATACCCTTTCAAGGCTTCACACCAATAGATTTGAAGAGTTCTAGGCATCTAAGAGGAAGCTCTACCAATTCGCAGATCACCAGTCAGAATTAGTTGAACTAGACTTTCTTTGTTGTAGAATTGTTTTAGTATAAAATATTTTCCAGCAGGATTTTATTTTAAAAAAGAAAAGTTTTCATAGCCTTATCTACCACTTGATAAAAAGTTTCCATAGCTAAATTTTCTTGCCACAGTTAATATTTCTCTAAAGACTTACAAGTTAGTAAGTCCTTGACTAGAATAGACAAATTTGCAACTTCATTAAGATGACAATTGTGTGCTAAGTTTCCTAACTATATAAGTCATTGTCATCTTTATTATCTGATGTAGAAAATACATCTGAAGCACTAGTAGAAGCACCAGTAAATCAAAACTCAGAACCAAAGCCTCGAGATTGTTGTAGTGTTTGTACAAAGGCTTGATACTTCTGAATATCAACATCACTGACACTTCTTCAAGCATATTTCATTGACACTTCAAAATGAGCAGCTTTTATTTCAGCTACCTCATCACTATCATCCTCATCCATTGCATTTGGGATCTCACTTCTTTTTCTTTCACGTTCAATATTATCTTGTAAAAGTGCAGAGGAAAGAGAACATGACAAATTGAAAAAATAAGATACAAGTTGAGGAAAATTGAATAAAAAAAAGTAAAAATTCTAACAAACCAGTTCAAAAAAACCATTAAGAAATTCATAACCAAATCTAGTTTGTAAAAGCCACCACAATTGAAACTCACCTTCTCAATATTTTCTCTAATAGCATACTTGCAAGCCCACTGACAAATCTCTGTAATATCTCATTAGTAAATATAATGGACTAGGCATTCTTCTTAGCCTCCTCAAAAGCCTTCCAGAGATTTCTTTCACTTTCTCCAGCCAACTTTGACATGATCTTAGGTCCATTGATACAAAAAAGAAGGCACCAGTTTCATTTGCCACTGCCTTAGCAATTAAAGTTTTCCCAGAACTAGGACGCCCATAGAGCAGAATACCCTTTGGGAGCTTCACACCAATAGATTTGAAGAGTTGTGGGCATCTAAGAGGAAGCTCTACCAATTCATGGATCACCAGTCTGAGCCTATCTCTCAAATAGTTCAAACAAAATGAAAAAACCCACAGTTGCACACAAAGCATAACAGATGGATTGCTAGAGCCCAAAGTAGTCTGGAAAATAGAATGAGAAGGGACCCGCTGGAAACAAGTAGCAGAATGAGTGTAGATGCCTAAAGATAAATATCTAGACTAATCATCAATCAGGATACCGTTGGTGATTAGTCTGGATATTTATCTTCTGTTTCTTTTTAAACACTGCGCATTTTGTCAAAATTTTGACCAACTGTTACACACTGAGTTTTGCACCTTTGTTTCAAGCTCTCTTGGTCTTGATAACTCAGTATAACATGGGAATCATCTCAAGGTTGTGGGACCTTTGCTAACCGAGATGAGACCTCCAGGTTCTAGGCTGGTTCCTCTTGGATTCTCACCTTAGTTTGCTCTTAGATAGGAAAGTAAATCTTTTGAGGGAAAGGGTTAGAAAGAGTGCATGAAAGGGAAATAACATGAAAGAAAACTACCTACTAGGTGATGCACCGAATTGAAATGAACACAATACACTGGCTGAATCAACATGAAGGCTCTCAGATCTAATAGAACACAATCTCTCTAAACATGCTTGCATAAGTATTTCATAGGAGGGCCTAACATAAGACACAACCTATGACCTGCAAGCAGATGTTCTCTTTAGCAAAAGGGTATTGGAATGAGATAGAAAGACAGGGGGCTGAACTATACCCTCAAACTCAATCCAATCAGATCATACACAATAGTGCACATGTGAGCTGAAAGAAAGAAGGGCTCTGGAACTTTGAGATTTCTCTAACAAAGCCAACATATCATATTCAAATAAGAGAAATGTAGACTAGTGAAAGACCAGGGGGCAGAACAAATGCCACAGATAGCCTCTATTGAACCTGCAACTTCAATGAAAGGTTACAGACTATAAAAGTCAGAGGGCAAAAATAATGCCACAGATAACTCCTAGAAAGAGAAAAACTCTTTTTACAAACTGCAAACTCTAAGCTCTACAAGCTCCAAAAATAATTATATACATCACTCAACTGCATGCAAGCAGGAGTCAAAAGTTAACCAGGGTTACAAGATTAAACAATACAATATCCAACCCTAGGGTACAAATTCTGATCATAAATACAATTCTACAAATATCTCAACCAATTAGATAAATGACCCATCCCTATACTGCAAACAACCTGCAGACAAGCAACCTTGACCTGACAACCTCTTACAAGCCCACTAAGCCATAAAGACTCCAAAATTGATCTTCGCAAGAATGAATTTAAAATATGAATGGCACCAGCTCTTTAATGTTTCATCGGCATAAGAACACCACACTGTACCCTACAAAATCCATGGTGCCATCGACCAGATCATCCACCATCATGCCCGCAACTAGAAAATGTCCTCAAAAATCAATTCTGAGCTACCCTGCCACTTCGCAATGTCCTCTGCAGAAGAAAAAAAACCTACCAAAAGTCACACTACTTTGAAAAAGTCATTGGTCACATGATCGTATGAGCCTAAAAAGCTACATGCGATCATGTAACAAGCCTTTAGAATCCACCAGTCGCTGCCACAAGACACCTCAGGTCTGCCAAAAAATTCCAACTACTGGAAAGAAGCGTTGGTCGCATGATCACATGAGCCCAAAAGGCCACATGTGATCATGCGACAAGCTATAGTCATTCATGCAATCCTAACCCTAGGTTTACCTCGAGTTTCAAACTTCCCTTGTCGCCAAGTCACCTGACCCTTTCCTTAACCTCGGTTACATCCAGTGACCATGTGAAACCATCAACTGCCCAACCGCATGAAGCTTTCCAACCCCGAGCCCTCCTACAAATTGAGATTCCAATCAGACGGCGGGCACAAGATCTCATGGGGTCAGAAGATCCCATGAGATCTTACGACCACCGTAGATCTCTTTCCACCACCACCAAACTGCAACCCGGATCCACAGACCGCTGCATCAGACGGTTGTCGCATGATCACATGGGGTAAGAAGATCCCATGTGAACATGTGACCACCGTAGATCTTTTTTGCACTTACATCCTAGGCCCACTATAAAACCTTGTCACTAGCTGACCAATGAAATGCGGGCACGTCACCAAACTACAGGCCCCTAATAGCGCGGCTAACAGTTTGTCGCATGTTTGCATAGCCTAAAAAGGGGCTATGTGATCATGCGACAAACTACTAGCATTTCTTAGAAAACTGTCAACTGGGCCCTATTGACACCTCAGACTCTGTGGCAACGAATCCACTGACACTAGCATCGCATCGGAAGGAAGATCGACGACCATCGTTACACCACACGCTTTAAAAAGGCAACATCTTTCCTTAGCGGTGTAGTGACAACCACAAGATTTTGCTGAGCTTTAACCTTTACAAATAGAGAATGGGCCCGCCAATAGGTGTCATCCTATCACATGATTGCATAGGCAAGGAATATTCCTTGTGAACATGCAACAACCGCAAGAATTTGAGGAAAGCCAGCCACTGGGCCCCACTAGGTTGGAGTTGCGCACTTAGGGAAGTGCTGATGCTAGAGAAGAATAACTACGAAGAAGCGAAGGTCAAAAACATCCTGGGCTTTTAGACCAAAAGTCAAAAATACAGAGGGTTTTCAACATTGAACAAAATTTTCTGGAACACAGTCGCAGTAGCGCACAAATAATTCCTGCAACATTAAAACTTGAATAACTTCCTGGGTATTGTGATTTAGGTGATGCAATCTGAACTGAAGCATGATGACACATTGAAGATCATGGGGTTTAGAGTGCAAAGCATAAAACTTTGAGGATCTACTTTGCAAGTGAAAACAAGTTGCAGCAGGGCGGGATAAAAATAGAGACCTAGAAACTTGGCCAAATTTGCAAAATAGGAAATTTTGGGCAACATTTTGGCAATTTCTACTAGATGTCAGCCTGCTAGACATGGATCAGTGGCCTTGACATATCCATTGGGCATAGGAGTCTTTTCTTGAACACAAAAACTTGACAAAAACAAAAACTGAACTGGGAAGACAAACTTGTGCACGAGCACTTCTTGGAAAATAAGAAAACTAAGCTAGAAAGTAGGGAAACTAACCTAGCCTAAACTAACCAGTGCAAAAACATGGTTAAACAAAACCATTCACTGGTTGTGAAAAATAGCTACCTTTCCTCAATAAGACATTTTGCATCGGGCACATGAGGATAGCTACGAAGATAAGAGACACATAAAAATTTGGCAAATGAGGATGCATTGCCTCTGCAAAAATAAGATCAAGTTCACTCACCTCAAATGGATCACATGGAGGTGTCTCAGTGAACTCCTTTTGGGACAAGTATCTGATGGGGCAGCCTCTTGAAAGTCTAAAGGCAGGACTTTCCTTGTTGGTTTCTTCCTCATGGTTGCCTTCCATCATGGACAACCAAGTCAACTCATCATCCGCAGTCAGGGGACTGTCATCCTACTCTTTTAAACCAGCCAAGAGGTCATCAAAGTTGTCAATATCCTAAAGATCCCCAAGAATGACTCACTCTTTATAATCAAGCTCCATACACAAGCCATCTATGATGCTTCCTAAACAATCCTTGTCAAGGCTCTGGTTATCTCCTGTACATTGGGAAGTCTCCTCCTCAAAGATGAGATCAAGCTCACGAATCAACATATCTTCAGGATCAATCTCTTCCAGCTGCTACAACTTCAAAGAGGGGGCTATGATCACATCTTCATCATCCTACTCAACAAAATCAGGCAGCTCATCTAACAAGGACAAGACATCCTCTTTTGTATCAACCTCCTGTTGATGGTGAACCTGTTGTTTTGATTGACCTTCACTTGTAAGTAATGGCTTGGTCTCTTCTTCATCATCAACAAAGAGGGGAAGCTCATCAAGAAAATCACCCAAGAGCTTAGGCTGGGCATCAACCTCCACCTCCCCATCTTGCTACTCCACTTCACCACAATCATCACTCTGCACTGATACCTTAGATTTGTTCTCCTCCTCTTCATATGAAAGCTTATTCACCACAGGTCCTTGCTCTGATACTAGACTAGTATCTTTCAAAAGACTTGGCATCTGACAACCAAGAGGTAGAGTCCATTGGGGAATCCAAATCACCTCGTCATCCTAAGAGACTAGAGGAGTTTCTTGGGATAACTCTTTTTCTTGTATAGGCTTCTCTCGTAGAGTGGAGGGCTGCATCTCAAGCACAGGCTCTTGAAAAGAATTTTTTGCCTTAAAACTTGGGATGTGAAATTGAGGGGGCTCAGAGGGAGACATAGAAGGCATAGACAAATGGGCCTTCCAGCTTGGGATCTTAAGTCTAGGAGCCTCTTGTTGAGCAATTAGTGATCTCAACCTTGCTATCTCAATGTCAGCTTGGCGTCTGATCTCTTCTTGAAATTGCCTTACTTGTTGCTCATCAACAAGAGCCTCTGCTGCTTAGTAAGGAATGAACCCTTGCTCATAACTTTGAGCTTCCATCTCCTAGTAGGGAGCCGACTCCTCTTCATAATAACCTTGAGCCTCTTGCTCTCTCTACTCCTTGATCTCAGACACTTGCTTAATCAAATCAAGCAACACACTCTTTGCCTCCTGCATCTTCTTGAAGTCTGAGCTCAGAGTCTACATCTGTTGCTGAATAGGTTGAGAAGGGGAGGGTGGGTGGTAAGCATGATGGGGAAGTTGGCTTTGCTTGCTGTTGTGCCTCTTGTGCCCATGATCCATCTTGTCAGAGGGTCCTCTCATAACTTTGCACAAGGGCAAACTCATTTGGGGCATACTGGATATATTGATACCCTTGAGAAGTATAATAGCTTGGGGTAAAAGGAGGCTTTGGGTGGCTTTGATAAGGATGAAAACTAGCCAGCTGAGCATTATTCTCACAATAGGATGGTAAGTAACCTGACTGTCCATAGTAACTTGACATGTCTACTCATGCAATCAGCTGAGATTTGAAAATGAAATATTTGAAACATACTAGCATCTGGTCTTTAAAACCAGTAGACCTTTTGGAGTCGCCAGATATGCAGAAAAATGACCTCTTCTAGGTCTGTAGCATGTTATCAGCATATCTGAGATAGCATACCTTGAACATGAATCTGAACATCAGTCCCACCGGGCATGCTAGAATTGTTACACATTGAGTTTTGCACCTTTGTTTCAAGCTCTCTTGGTCTTGATAACTCAGTATAACATGGGAATCATCTCAAGGTTGTGGGACCTTTGCTAACCGAGATGAGACCTCCAGGTTCTAGGCTGGTTCCTCTTGGATTATCACCTTAGTTTTCTCTTAGATAGGAAAGTAAATCTTCTGAGGGAAAGGGTTAGAAGGAGTGCATGAAAGGGAAATAACATGAAAGAAAACTACCTACTAGGTGATGCGCTGAATTGAAATGAACACAATACACTGGCTGAATCAGCATGAAGGCTCTTAGATCTAATAGAACACAACCTCTCTAAATAGGCTTGCATAAGTATTTCATAGGAGGGCCTGGACATAAGACACAACCTATGACCTACAAGCAGATGTTCTCTTTAGCAAAAGGGTACGGGAATGAGACAAAAAGATAGGGGGCTGAACTATACCCACAAAATCAATCCAATCAGATCATACACAATAGTACACATGTGAGCTAAAAGAAAGAAGGGCTCTGGAACTCTGAGATTTCTCTAACAAAGCTAGCATATCATATTCAAATAAGAGAAATGCACACTAGTGAAAGACCAGGGGGCAAAACAAATGCCACAGATAGCCTCTATTGAACCTGCAACTTCAATGAAAGGTTACAGACTATAAAAGTCAGAGGGTAGAAAGAATGCCACAGATAACTCCTAGAAAGAGAAAAACTCTTTTTACAAACTACAAACTCTGAGCTCTACAAGCTCCAAAAAAAATTATATACATCACTCAACTACATGCAGGCAGGAGTCAAAAGTTAACCAGGGTTACAAGATTAAACAATACAATATCAAACCCTAGGGTACAAATTCTGATCATAAATGCAATTCTACAAATATCTCAACCGATCAGATAAATGACCCATCCCTGTACTGCAAATAACCTCCAGATAAGCAACCTTGACCTGACAACCTCCTACAAGCCCACTAAGCCATAAAGACTCCAAAATTGATCTTCGCAAGAATGAATTTAAAATACTGATGGTGCCAGCTCTTTAATGTTTCATTGGCATAAGAACACCGCACTGTACCCTACAAAATCCATGGTGCCATCGACCAGATCATCCACCATCATGCCCACAACCAGAAAATGTCCTCAGAAATCAATTCTGAGCTACCCCACCACTTCACAACGTCCTCTGCAAAAGAAAAAAAACTCGCCAAAAGTCACACTGCTTTGAAAATGTCATTGGTCGCATGATTGTATGAGCCCAAAAAGCTGCATGCGATCATGCAACAAGCCTTTAGAATCTTCCAGTCACTGCCACAAGACACCTCGGGTTTGCCAAAAAATTCCAACTGCTGGCAAAAAGCATTGGTCGCATGATCACATGAGCCCAAAAGGCTGCATGCGATCATGCGACAAGCTATAGTCATTCACGCAATCCTAACCCCAGGTTTACCTAGGGTTTCAAATTCCCCTTGTCGCCAAGTCACCTAACCCTTTCCTTAACCTCGGTTACATCCAGCGACCATGCGAAACCATCAACTGCCCAACCGCATGAAGCTTTCCAACCCCGAGCCCTCCTGCAAATTGAGATTCCAATTGGATGATGGGTGCAAGATCTCATGGGGTCGAAAGATCACATGAGATCTTACGACCACCGTAGATCTCTTTCCACCGCCACCAAACTACAACCCAGACCC